>OZ059805.1:8965598-9326991 GCA_964057025.1 Standfussiana lucernea
AGAGGCATTAGCCGACTAGTGTCCTAATTTCTCAGGTAGTACGAACTACCAAAGTTTAGTAATAGTGTTAGTGTCTGTTTTTAATTTCAAAATAACAGCTTTTTACTGAATGCATATGAAATCATATTCTATTAGGAGGAGCTCGTGGCTAAATAATAACAGCCGCGCGCATCGATCTTCAAGGTTATGCCGCGCTAGCCAAAAAAAATAAAATTGTTATCAAAATCCAGATTCAAACAGGGAAGAAATCTGTTACAATAATTTCACGCGGACGAAGGTTCCAGGAAACAGCTAGTTCTTTTACATAAACGAACATGCTCATGTCTAAACGGTGCTTTTAATACTGAATTGCAGGTCAAGGGCACAGCTAGAGCACTTAGCTTGACGTAGAAAATGCTCGCTAGAAAACTGCACTTAACCCAAGAATTTGTGTGTTCCTCTGTGGCCGGACCACAGTTTAGTACTCAGATGCTATAGTTCGAAATAATACCTACCTACACTCTACTTTCATCGGAATATATATATATTTTTAGTACCTACCTCAAGAGATATCTTTTTAACTAACAGTTTATGTGGTCCGGCCGCCAGGCAGTGCTCTCTGGCCGCGCCACCTCAAATTAAATAGAGTCTAATGAACTATTAATAAATCAATATCCCGAAAAAAAACTACCTAAAGAGTACCTCGCATACGACAAATATGGTCCAATAAACCCCTTTAGTTAAGGAGTTATTGGTCGTAGGGTGTGGTCCGGCTGGAAGGTATACTCTGCAGCAAGTCAATTTTGCAATATTTAACTATCCATAAATCAATTTATATAATAGTACCTTTTCTCTACTGTTCGTTGATACTTTTTTCTCTCAAGAAACTATTCATTTTGATTAATTAATCTTTAAAGTATGTGTCGCGGCTAGGGAGGATTACTTTCAGCAAATATAACGAAATATGCTTTATTTCTTTATGCCAACGAAAACTGCATAATAAGTATTTTATAAAAAGACTTGGACTTCATCTATAAACTTTTACTTTTATTACCAACAATGATTTTGGAAAAAGTACACTTTTTGTTTTTTGTTTACCTATCTACCTAAGAATAGGTAGTTAATTTGACGAAGTAAGTGACAATTTTGTTTTAAAATAAACAATAAATATACGAATAACAAATATATTTTCATAATCAAATATTAACTAAATTAGAATTAAATTAAAATTGGAATTTTGGATTAATGGTAATTAGAGATTTTATTCTGAAAAAATGAATATTACAAATGTTTAACTTACATTAATGAGGAACTCTCTCTCTCTCTCTCTGTATTTTCTCAAGTCGTAAGATCCGTGCGAAGCAGGGGCAGGTTGTTAGTTAATTTATATTTATTTATTCCTTGATTACATTCCGCATTTCAAAGTCTTCGCTAAACGAAGTGCTTCTAATAGAAAAAATCTTACAAAGCTCTGATTGACGTTACCAACAAAAAAACAAATGAAATGAAATTAGCCGTTTAATTAATGAGCCAATTACAAGCTTTTATATTAATAAAAGCACATTGTAGTAAAGGTTTTTCAAAGAGAAAATGACGATTTTCTTATAATTGCGAATGAATTTGTAGGTAGTCACTACACTCATGAATGTGGTTTTCTTGAAAATTTTATGTCCAGATATCCGTGAAAAAGTAGTAGTTACCAATTACGAAAGAAGTCATACTCTTCAAATCCGGTATTTTAAAAATAATTGAAGAAAATAAGAAATTTTCAAAAAAAAAACTTGCAAAAGGCTTTTCATCGACAAAAATGAACAAATACACAGACAAATTGGCGTTTAATGGATGTACGGTCATTCTATAACGCCACAATATAAGTTCGTAAAATTTCAAGTTAAACGCAAAAAAAAATATGAAGGAAATTAAAAAAAAGTCACGAGCGGCGAATTTTTTTTTTGTCATTTTCTTTCACCTCTAGAAACAACAAAAATACTCCCATGAAAATCCGACCACTATAAAATACGTTCCACTTTTTTGTCTAATTGCACTCGACTAAAAACTAACTACAGGATTTGTAGTGGCGGTACATAAAAGCCTAAAAGCTTGACTTGGCAAGCCAAGCTTTAAAGCAATATAGTTTTAATGTCACTCCAGTGTGGGAAAGAGAGCTATACAGAATGTCTAGCACCATCTCTTCTACACAGTGGAATAAGATTAAAATAATACTGTTTTATGACATCATGGTAGCAGTAACACCTACTACGCCGTAGCGCTACGCTGCTACGAAAGTATAATTTCTGTAATATTTAATGAATTGGATCGAGGGATTCGGAGTCAATTAATTGGTACTAGCTACTGTTTATTTGTAACTTTTAAGGCGTGGGTTTCTAAAGGAAGCCTATATACTTAAACTTGACCTTGCACTTGTGATCAAAGGAAGGAAAAGTCTTGTGGTTGTATAGACGCGATCCTTATATTGAACTCGTGAACTGGCTTGTCTTTTTGTTGTTGTCTAAGGTCGTTCCAAGTAGGTTTTAAGAAGGGACGTTCTTTGAGAGGCAACCTTTCGTGGAAATCGTTTTTTTTTGTGTGGCGGATGAGATTTCTTATCTGTAAACTTTCTTACTTACTTACTTTCTCAGTTGCATGTAGGAAGAGCCACCCTTTTTTTGAATTTTACACCACTTTAGTGTATTACTATCTAGTACCAATAGTCTCGGAGTAAAATGGCTGTGACATACGGACGGACAGGGCGAATCTATAATGGTTCCGTTTTTGTTACTCGTATTTTGGCAACGGAACCCTAAAAAAACATGAATTTCCAAAAGTTGTTGCGTTTATTATGTTACACCTGGTAGACGATGGTATGCCGAGGTCGCAAGCGCTACTACTGAGCATGAGGTCCTGTATTCGCATCCCAGATCGGGCATAGTGTTTGTGGGTTATTCCATCAAAAGTCTGGACTTGTGCCCGATTGATTTCAATAAGTTCGCTCTCTATTACATGGAGCTTAAACATAATTGGCGAAACGTGGGTGCACCTTTTGGAGTGTATACATAGGTATATATTTTGTGTGTATGTATGTATGTATACCCTAAACAAACAGCATACGTGAACAAATTCCCATACATCATAACCATATAATATATTATTTAATATCTATCCGTATTATGTTATTTTATCTTCGGAAATCCGCAATAATAATGCTTCTACCAAATGAAGATGAATAGGCAAGTTATTATGAAGGGAACACACAACATGAGCATAGAAGAAATGCTATGAAAGATTTCATCTAGAGATTATTTGGCCCTTTGCGGACTTTGCCTGGCTTAGTCTGTATTGAAATAATATGTATTATTTAAGACAGAGAAGGAAGAAGGAGTTCCTACGTTAAGCGTTAACCATAACAAAATTGAAACAGTTATATTTTAAACTTTATCGTGAGCAGGGAAAGTTCATTTTCAACTAAGACTCAGTTAACATTTTTTTTTTAAATTAAAACTTAATGGTTGTCGGTATAAAGTTCGAAATAAAAAAAACGGAACAATGGTCCAAAACTGGGTCCAACGATAAACTCCGTTTAGTAATAAGCCCGAATGATTTGAACTCAAGAATATCGGTAAGGGAAAATATGTATGATGTTATCTAAGCCATCAATCGGCATTAAATAGCTCTCATATTTTTAATGGCTCTTGAAAAAAATCTGGATAATAAAAGGGTGGCCTTGACCCCTTACATGGTTTCGGGAATTACTCTCAGAGGTCGCCGGATCTGGAATCTTAACGTGGCCGTTGTCAAGATTGCAGACTGATTCTTTAATATTATTTTTAATAAACTAGCGAGCCGATACTGCTTCTCACGATTTTTACGACTTGATGAAACATCGAGATTTTCAATAATTAGTCCCCGAAGCGTTAGGCAGGGGTGTACCTTAGTACACCCACTTTTCGCCAGTTATGATTTTTAAGTCCCATGTAATAGGGGGCGAGCCTATTGCCATCGACCAGGCACAAATCCAGACTGCGTGACAGCTACTGAGAAGTTCTTGATGGAAAAACACAATAACACTTTGCCCGACCTGGGAATCGAACCCAAGACTTCACGACAAGATGATGATGAAAACCGTATTAAATTCCGCGGAGTAGTCTAGGAGAACAAGACTTAATTAAATAAACAGAGCTTCAAAATCATGCTCTCATGGCATTTTGTGGCATATTGATAGATTATGCAGTAGGTATCTCCATCTATAAGGACACTAGTAGATAAGCAGTACTTAAGTGCCTGCCTAAGGTTGTCTAATGCTAAAAAATATATTCGAAATGCGAATGCGATGGCGAAATGTGGCTTTACTATTAGGTACTCCGTACTTTTAGGTAGTACCTATACCTCTGCCTAAACCTTCAAGGATTACATGCGTGATGTTATGTTATGTTGTGTAAAAACTATACCCTCCTATAGCAAAAGAAAGAACTGCTTAGGCATGGCTTTTTGTTTTATGTAAGGTATTAGGACTCATAATATAGGCATTTTAATAAATTTTATCATAAATCCAGACAAGTAATTCACGATATAAAAAATATGTAAACAGAAAACAAACAACAAGGAATATTATCCCTGAAAATCTTTTCATTATTACAATAAAGAATAAACCACACATTGTTACTGGATATTCGCGAATCCCTCGTGAGAATCCCAAGAATGTTTGTGTATAAAACGTACCCTTTGGTGCTTTACGTAGCAAACATTTCAGAGGTCATGCCTCTGAAAAGGTCTTTGACTTGAAAATGATGTCAATTTTATATTGGAATTCCAGAGCAAGAGTAAACTAAAGTCCTGTAGGAATTTCTAGACGACAGACTTATTGTAAAAATTTGTCAGTTTTGCGAACAAATATTTATTCTTCCCAAAATTAAAGTTGGCAGGTACTTGTTGTTTTAGAATGAATTGAAATCCTAATTATAAGCTTCTATTTGAGATATATGTATATCAATTCTTTTGGTCTTACGTCGAAAGTTCATTGAAAAATGCCTATGGTTCTTTTAATTTAAAGTTCCAAGGTGTTTCTTCTAGTCAAGTCTCGGCAATCCCACTCCAAGGCATTCTATTGTCGTCAAATCGTTAGATTCTGTGTTTACCTAGCCATGTCGAAACTGCCGATTCAGAACTTGGTTTAATTCAGTAGGTTATCTTATTCATAAAGTTTACCGCCCGTTTTTCTCCATAGGAGAATTAGTAGGCTTTGAAACGGGAAACTTCATAGTTTCAATTTTCTGATTAACCGACTCTTTGACAATTTCAAGTAACAATAAAGTTTAGCCAAGCCTCAATCAGACACACAGTGACCGTACACGAGTGTTGATATAGCACATCGAGCTTTAGACACAATCGTCACATGTCAGTGACGTAAAAAAAACTTTTTTGCAAAAAAAAACCAACTTCCAAAAAAAACACTAAAAAAGTGGGAAATAACTTTACTTTCGGAAGTCGGTGACTATTGTTTGTTTCATTGACTTTTTTGCCACCGACTTCCGAAAGTAAAGTTATTTCCCACTTTTTTAGTGTTTTTTTTGGAAGTCGGTTTTTTTTTGCAAAAAAGTTTTTATTTTACCCTTTTTAGTTATCGCATCACACACAAATCCTTGTCAAGTATCAATTTCGCAATTTCTTTTACTTGGATGACATATTGTTTCCAGCTATTTTGATTTCAAAACCAAACCACTGAACCGATTTCGATGAAATTTCTATGGGACCAATCGGGAAGTAGATCCATTCAGATAAAAGAAGAATTTTTCAAATCGGTTCATAATTGACGAAGATATGAGGTAACAAACAGAAATTTCCAGCTATTTTGATTTCAAAACCAAACTGCTGAACCGATTTTGATGAAATTTCTATGGGACCAATCGGGAAGTAGATCCATTCAGATAAAAGAAGAATTTTTCAAATCGGTTCATAAATGACGGAGATATGAGGTAACAAACACAAAAAAAAAAAAAAAAACATACAACCGAATTGAGAACCTCCTCCTTTTTTAGAAGTCGGTTAAAAACACTACATACTCTAAGCGAAAGTTTTTCTAAAAGTCCGTGTGCCCTATCAACGGGCTGCATCTCTCGGGACAAAGGTTAATGGAAATTAATGCCTAAGGGTGGTTCTACACACAAGTTTTTTTTACTTTGAAAATCTACGGTTTTCTGTCTACAGACTTTACAGTGATCAATTAAATAACTCTGTCGAATTTAGGTTTTTACGACGAATCAACCGTAGATTTTCACGGTAGTAAAATGTGAGTGATAAGGCTTTAGGGTCCAGTTGAAAACCAGGGTCAGGCACAAGTTGTCTGGCATTTTACTGTACTTGTCCTATTTAGCGCAGCTGTGAGGCAGACAATATTATATATTTTTCTTCTTGAAATTTAAGGTTAAATTTTAGGTTTTCCCGTTTTATATTGAGTGTACCTACTTGTGGCACGTGCCAAATAAATGTACTTACTTTCTTTCTTTTAAGCTGTGGTTGTATTAATAAAATCAATAGTATTGTTGTCGTAGCTGAGGGAGGGGAGGAGATGCCAGCGGCCACGGCGACCGACCCCAGCGCGGAGCAGAAGGAGCGGCTCATCGCGGCTGTCAAGAAGGAGGTCAAGCAGCTGATGGAAGAGGTTACTACATCACTAAAATCATCATCATCCACACAAGCCAAGAGCGAGCCTATTACCCGCACTGGCTGAAATCTAGTCCCAGTCTGGGTGATAGGTTTGTTTCTTTGCTTGTCAATCATCACGCTCCTGTATCATTTAAGTTTCACCATCAATGTCGTCTGCATATCCGTCATATGTCCATCATACCTCTACTGGGTGTAAAAAGACCCTCAAAGAAGCTGAAAGTCACATATTATTTCCGTTACTGTGATTATTATATATAATTATTATATATAGATTATATTTCTGTACTCGACCATACCCATACCTGGCGACTTTCTGGATGCGGAAATATTTAAAAAGTAATTATAAAAACTAAAAAACCCGACTACAAAACAGAGGTCTCGCCTGCTTCATGCATGCGCTTATTTTTTGCTTGACTCGAAGATTTTGTAAGACTTTAAAGTTTCACAAAATCTTCGAATACTTACCTACCTTCGTCGAATACCCCATGATCCGAAATAGTTGGATACATCCATACGCAGGAAGGGTTTTTGAGTGTTTGTATGGCGCTTAAAATCGATTTTTCGCACCAAAAATAATAGTCGTTTTCCACCATTTATTTTTGTACATGTTACTTACGTAGATGTACAGAATTTATAGATTACAGCCTTATGATGAGTCATTTTACACCTTGTAGTAATTGTCCCCTATCTATCTATTACAAGATTAATAGATCCCCACAATATCATCCCCAAATCCGATAACTGCCTATGCTTGTTGACGAGAGCCATCCGCTAAAGATATGTTCAGACCAAACGTAGATCTAGCTTCGCCAAACTCCCCGTTTTTATTAGCTGATTCTGATTTTATTTGTACTTGGACGGTTTAGTTCATACAATATAAGATAAAATTATGTATCGATAGAGAAAAGAGACAGGTCCTGGGAGAAATGAAGAAGCGGTGAAACCGTTTTAGAAAGATCGGACACTAATGAATGTCGAGACAACTCACGAAGACTTGTGTTACGGTTACAGCTTCCCTTTAACAAAATAATTTTCACACGATCTTGACAGTTTGTTTTTCCCTTTGCCTATATTGTCCCACTGCTGGGCAAAGGCATTCTCTTCTCCATAGCGTTCCACTCTTCTCTCCATGCGGTTTTCTCCGGCCAATCTCTCACAAACGCCTCTAAGTCGTCACGCCAGCGTTTTCTAGGCCTCCAACGTAGACGACGCCCGTCTTCTGGCTCCCACTGCCTGAAAGAATATTATGATTCAAAAATAATTTCAGATTTTTAAGAGTTTGTTTCATTCAGTAAGTTATTTAACGTTAAGTGAAACCCTTCTGTTCCACTTATAAATTCAAGTCTCATATAATTTCGGAGTAGAACATTAATATTCAGTTGAGGTCAGACCTACATTTTAAAATGCTAATTTAAACTTATTTCAAATTCCTTCATGAAGTAGTTAATGAAATACATGATATCTCAAATTATTTATTTCAGACTGAAATTACGAAGTGTTCGGATTTTAATAAGTGACATTTCCAAAAAGGGCTCGCCTTGGCGATATTAGATTTAAATAGACAAACCATGGAAAATGTGCTTTCTCTAGTGGCAGTACAAAATCCTGTCTTTCATAAGGATCCATTTTCTGTTTCCCACATAACCAACGGATTTCTCATGAAATAGAGGATATCAGTACCTACTATTTCTATTAATGAAGGTGTAGTACAGCTCTGTTCATTAAAACTATTTTGTAAGTCGGTAAATTAAGATATTTCGTAGATTCCAAGTATTCGAAGTTTCTCCAAATAACATGTTCAATAAAATGAAATGAATTGTTGCGTCGGTATTACGGTCGGTATTATTATTATACTACCTACGATCAAGTAACCTCTGATTCTATAACTTACTTGCTGCGATGTAAAAACTGACTCATACTGAAGTCGACCATTAAGACATCTTTTTACTTCACTTTCCGATAGTCAACTGAAAATTAATTTTCAATTTCAACAGGATTTTATCTCTAAGCTCTGATTTCGGCTTTATTTTGCGAGACATTAATCTTTTCTGATCAGACTTTTGCAAGTTTTGCTCCATTTTCTCTTCATTATAAAAAGCTCAGTCCTTCGGCGCGAAATATGAAAAGCGAGACATTTTCTCTCTTAAGTATTCTCTCTTATTAATGGCCGACGAAGGTCTTGATATTATCGAAAACAGTTTCAAGTGAATAGTGATTTATTCGAAAACTTGCTAATCTTCGTTATCGGTTCTTAGAACTGAGATTGGCGATCCGAATATTCAATTATTGTGATTGAATGACTGAATAGACCCTTAACGGAGCCGATAGACACTGTACCTTTTTTTTTCTCCGTCATTGCGGTTTTTTTTTGTTGTTCTTGCTAGACATTACTTTTTCCACTACTGTAGAAGGTTTCCAACCTTCTACGAGTAGTTACGGAGATATGGGAGGTCAAAGTTCCAACTTTTGCTTACGTTTTTTTTTTTTAAATACTAGTTTCTAAGGTTATAACTTTACTTTAAATACTTCTATGACCCGTTTACTATTCAATTCATCCTTACAACAATGTTTTGAGTGCGTTACTTTGATTTTTACCGAAAAACGTTATTTATCAACCAAAAAAAAAGTCGTTTCCCAGCATAAAATTTTGGCGTAGGGTTAGTTACTTATCTACTTTGATGTACAAATGATTGGTGAACGGCTTCGTGAAAGATCCGTTTACACCTTGTATATTAGGTAACATGCTTATCCGTTGTGTGGTTTCGTGGTTAGATTATTCTTGATTCGATGTTGAATTGATTTTATTGTGTCATTGCTTGTGGTGTAACATATCGTTGTTTTGCGGGGCCAGTTAGAATTATTTTACTAACATTTTGACTAATTTTGACATCAGCATCATCTTACTAATAAAGACAATAACAAACAGCATTTTTGACAATTTAACAAAAAATATTTACATTTATACAGGCTGTTACACGAAAATTCGTGCATGAAGAGAGTGGTGGAGTGACTGCCCTCTGCGGCGCCGTCGAGTCGTGCCTCGGACAAGGCTTGAGGCGCCGAGCCCTAGGCCTCTTCAAGACAAGTTCTACCACTGCTCTGCTGCATAAGATTGCTAAGGTAAGTGCTTAAAATAGCTTGTGATTGATATAAGATCGTATTGGATGAACGGCTGCGGTTTTGTGACAACCTGTGTAACAAGCGCTCTTGTAACAGGTGAGTTTGGAAACGCGAATTTTAAAATGTCCATCACATGGGTCATGGTTTTATCTATATTCTTCAACCTGTCCAATAGTCTTATTCTGGACCTACAATCATGAAAAATCAAATTGTTTAACAAATTGACTACCAGCTAAAATTGCCCGTTTGTTTAAATCACACCTGTCATTCTTTGGCAGTTGTGACAACACGGCAAAGTGACGCAATGTGGCAATTTGACAATTAATTTCCCCGACTGAATATCACGGATTACTTATTTTACCACCGTGAAACACACCGCGGCACAGGTTGAATTTCGAAGTGACATTTAAAGAATAACATTACACACGTAGAATAAAATTACCCAGCATCCTTTGCATTTCCCCGGACGTGTCTGGACCATAATTCCGTTGGTTTCGCCTAATTTAGAGAATAATGTCGTCCGTTGTCGTACGTTCTACCTATTTCGCTAAGTGGACCATTCGGACAAATGGACGCAACTGAAAGGACAAGGACGTAAGGACTTTATCTAAGAATGTTTCGAGAAGTTTCCTCTGTGAAGGTTCCAGTAATTTAGGTAACGGAATAGACATGCGATAGTTTGTTCTTTTATAAAAAAAGAAAGCGTGTTTGGAAGATACCATAATTTATTGCTAGTAAGACTTTAGAAATACGACCTGGTAGTTCATAGACTCAAGTAGATTTTAGACCTCACACGGTTCTGTTTTTGTTTTGATTAGATATCTATCTACCTATCTACTTATACCCTGAACGTTTGAAAACATCTTCTTTTTATTAAAAACATTATGGCAAAAACCTAAAAGTATATTTTTCCCAAGAAGCTTCACCAAAACGAACCGTTTACAACTGTAATATAAAGGCAAACACACCTATTCCCTGGTGAACACCGGTATTTTCTGCAAATGACTGTGTTTTGTACCATATCCTACGTTTTGTGTATAGGTAGGTACCGTAAATCTAAAGTGTTTATGTTATTGGTAAAGTCGTGGATTGAAAAGTTTAAGCATCTGTGGTGCATTTTTTCTTGCACAGTGCATAGCGTTATTGCAATGTAGTATTGGGTTTTTTTTCATCAGGTATTTCTCAGTAGCAGCCACCGAGTCTGGATTTGTACCCGGTTGATGGCAATAGGCTCGCCCCCTATTACATGGGACTTAAAACTTAACTGGCGAAATGTGGGTGTACTATTAGGTGCACCTCTGCCTAACCCTTCGGCGATTACAGGCGTAATGTTATGATGTTAGGTGCATAGCATTGTCATTATAATGCTTCAACTGCTGGGATAAAATCCTCTTCTCTTCGAGATGGAGTAGGCACAGTGCAATGTTACTTTTCCGAAAGAAAACTACTGCCATGAAATATATGATAATTTAACGTTCCACCAAAAATATCTGACCATGTTCTGACACCATTAGAAAACCCACCATTATACATTTGTTACATAACACAACAATTTACTTCCCTCGTACAACAAAACACCATAATTGTACACACAAAACGTATTATGTAATTTTCTAAATGTGCATTTTCGCACTTAACTAGTACAAATATACACGGTCCAATTTGCTTTCTGTGAGCACAGCATTAAATTAATTCAAAATGTCCACCCGCGTGGTGCTTTCAGCGGGTTTCAGCGATATTGTCGGGCTTTCAGTTAGGGTAAGCCTCGTCGTTCATTCGATTTTGTGTTAGCAGTGGATCCCCAACCTTTTTTTTTGACCGAGGATACGATTTATTATTTCTGTACTCTTATCAGGATTTAATCGGACAAATGTTAGAGCTGTGCTGGTAGGTGGCCACATACTGGTGTAACACCATTTGAGTTTAATCGATCCCAAAAGAAGAAGATGCACAGAGACCAAGTAAAATGATGTGTCATTCTAGAAAACAAAATAACATGGGCAATACATTACAAATTAGCATGCACTGTTTGAATAGAAAATAAAAATTTAGTTTGTGCCAGTGTTCTTTTTTTCTTGCATAAACTTTTCGCGGACCATATTTTAATCCTTGGGGCTCATTAGTTAGCAACCAATGTACTACAATAGACTAAAATATCTAGCGAAGTGTAATAGGATTAGTTGTAGAATTATGTTAGGAAGTTCCAACGAACTTAGCGAGGCATTTCGAGTTGAAACACGATATAGGTAGGTACTTCATAGCAAGACTAAGTTGAGTTAAGCGTGTGTCTTGTGTCAGGATAAAAGCGGGCTGGTGTTTCTGTGGAAGCAATTTAAGACGTCCCTGCTCACATAACATAACATCACGTCTAAAAACCCCGGAAGGGCTAGGCAGAGGTGTACCTATAGTAAATCAATCACATTTCGCCACTTATGTTTAAGTCCACTGTGATAGGGGCATGCCAGTTGACGTGAACTGGGTACAAATACAAAGTCCGAGTTGTTGCTTAGAACTTTCTAGAGAAAAAACTCAATAACACTTTGTCCGACCAAAACTTCGAGCTTAGCAGTTGTGCTTTGCGACCAGCAACGCTCAATGCATCATCGGATCAACGAGACAGTCATTTAAGTTAAAGTAAATTAGTTTATAAAGATATTAAATAGGGGTTTAATAAGATGATGAAAATTCTCGCTAGGTTATGGTCCTTGGGCCTTGGTAAGATACTAGTCGTTTTGTTTAAAATCAACCTTTATCACTAAAACTAGAAGTAATAAATGATGAGAAGTTACCGTCATTACAAAATCAGGTCGCCTTTCATTTTAATAACAATTCATTAAGTTATATATGTTACTGAAGAGTTCTTAATATTTTATTATGCTTGAATTTTCTACGAATTCCTCGAAGTTTCTAAACGGTTCTGAAGAGGTTATTATTATCCAGGAGTATTGTACTTGACATTTAAGTGCCGATATTGAAGTATTAAGTACATATACCATTCAGACTTAATAAATAATTCTTTAATAAGGAATAATTTATTGACTTTGAAGTACAATTGCTATGAAAATCGTTGCCTTACCTTTATACTAAACTAGCTTTTGTCCACGGCTCCGGTCGCGTCATGGTCGGAAATTATCCCATGGGAACGTACAGGAGCTACCAGCCACGTTGCGAAGATAATTAGATGTCTTTAAAAAGAGCGGATCTATGAGCAAGTCACTTCTTGATTAAAAAGTTTTTCACGATCTACACCAGATGGCAAAAACGTAGTACGTCACAGTCTGTGTTTTTATTTTAATAAAGTTTTCTAATAATTCTGTGCTGAGTTGATACCCAGCTCTCCCCGAGGGACTAGACTAGTTAGATTTGTTTCTGTCGAGGGAGACATGGCCCGATGGCCGCAGATTGAAGTTGAGACGGAGTTCATGACATTTGTTTAGTCTAGGGATGGATGATAGATGATTTTGTGGTTGAGTTCTAATTTCGCTGCTATATTTTAATGTTTATATTTGATTATTTGTTCTCTTATCATCGATTATATAATAAAATGTGATAAATATAAATACTATACTACTATCGGTTTCTCGCAATCAATGGTAAAAAGAAAAATTCACCACTCGTGAAAAAAAACTCGGTCCTTGTATCCCTCGCTCTGCTCAGGATTCTCCCTCTTGTAGAATTCTTCGCTACTCTCGGGATCCAACTTAGTCCCTCGAATTATATTCCTGTTTTTCACTTGTTGTATAATCCACTATTAAGCCAAGTTCAAGTAGCTTCCCAGGCATTAAGGAGACAATCAGGCTATCCTGATGATGAACATGCGGTGGACGACTTTAAAAAAATGTGTTATCAATGCAAACGTTTTCAGATATCAGATATAGATCAATGTCCTCGAAAAATATAGCGAGTGTAACAACGCTGCTGCTCATTCGATGTCTTCCATATTCAGTGTAGATCACAGATAATATAAGTGTAGATGGAAAACCACAAAAAAAAGTGATTTTTTGGTCTGTTGTTGTAGTTACTATAATGGCGTGTTAGTGTGAAGATAAATTAATAAAATTAACAATTCAGAGAGTTTATTTATTTTAGGGTCCCCAACAAAAATATACACAAAACATTACTAGATAATTGATAACATAAAATATTATGTAGATGTACTCCTTCACTTATAGGATACCACAGCATGCAGATGCATAAGTTTTAGATATTCTGTTGTAAAACCTAGACCTAGTTGTAGACCTCCTTTTCAGTTGTAATAGAGATCTTTTACAACCCTAGCTACAATCCTCCCACCAGCCATTAAAAACGAATTAAACCGTCTACTTCGGCTAGTTTATCTGATTTCAAAGTCTTTGATTTCGTTTAGGCTTTCTCCCTTTGATTTTATTCCCATTTCCGTTTGTAATGCCAATTTGGAAGAGAATTTCGTAATTGGATGAAACAAATTAGGCTCGAAGCGGCCTTGGGCTGATTTATTTAGGAAAGGGAAAACGCTGCTTTCTTTCATTTTTGCTGTTCCTTGTACCAGTTTGTTTGGATTGTGAATACAATCCTGAAGGCAGACAAGGATATTGTTGTTTTGTCTTGTTCTGGATAGTTACCTTGTCATTGTTTGTTGCAGCAGTAGTTTTGATGGTAAGTGCAGTTGTAGAACTTCTCAATCATCATTATAATCTGGATCTATTCATGGTTCGAGTGAATAGGTTTCTTCTAGGCAAGCGTGCTCCATCCTAGGCCGCATCGCATCATCGCTTCACATCAGGCGAGTTGCGGCCAAACGCAAGTCTAGTATAGACTGCAAGTCTAGTATAGTATGAATAAAAAAATCCTTACCTACGCCCTAATTCTGATTTATTTGAGGTCGATGCAGTACCTATGCCTTATTCTACAGAGTGTTAGGATAAATGTAGGGTTTCTAATTATTAAAGAAAATTAACAACTTTTTCTATGAGACTACCTACTTCAAAGTTGGTCATAACGAATTTTTTTTTTCATTTTCATGAGTACAACACAGCATTATAGTATCTGATACATTTCAATGATGCGTTATTTCAGTCTAACTGCCTCATCGGTCTTGTGGCCGCAAGCGCGACTGGAGAGCATGAGGAGTTTGATTCCCTGGTCGGACAAAGTGTTATTGGGTTTTTCCATCAGGAATTTCTCAGTAACAGCCACGGAGTCTGGATTTGCGCGTGGTCGTTGGCAATGGGCTTACCCCCTAGTACATGGGACTTAAAAACATAACTGCGAATAGTAGGCGTACTATTAGGCACACCTCTGCCTAAATCTTCAGGGATTACAGGCGTTATGTTATGTTATTTCAGAAGTCACCACCTTTGTAGCCATAAGCCAAGCCTTTCATATAACTATCCAGTGTTTCTTTGGTCTACCTATAACAGACCATTTCTAGCATTTTTTTCCTCATTCCTTCATTTATTTCATACCTATGAAATGATTAACCTGTGAAACCATTTTTGAAAATAGCCTTACCTAATATTTTCTTACATAACACGGTTTGGGTGCGAGATGGATATTTAAATGGCCCTCAACTTCATGCAAACTCGTTTAGAGGGCGGCGGCATGTACTTTGATATTGTACCCTGTATCGCATTCAAACACGTTCTACTAACTCACTGTATGTTTAATGAATGTGAAGATAAGACGAGAAGCCTGTCTACACTTCCACAGCACAATCATTAACTTCGTTCTGCTGAATGAGATCACATACTTTCTGTTTGAATGAAGAGAATTGTCCGTAATCGTTCCCAGTCACGCAACAATTTAAAGGTCAAGGTGTTGAATGATATACAGCCAAAACATAAGGTCTTTCTCACGCACTGTAGCAGCTGTATTTAGAATGAAGTGGCAACATTATCGGTTTGCTTCGTTTGACCTAACTCTTAGCTAAGCCTAGATAGAAAAACCTGCAGAATAGATGTTCAGATAGGCAGTCGCTTCGTGTAAAATACTGGTCCGTGGACTGGTACATATCGAGACACCTCGCTGCATTGGAAAGCAGCTGAACCGTTCATTTGAAGATCTTTGGCAGTCTTAACAGGTATTCAGTCTCTTAAAAATTTGACCAGTCTTACCAAGCAACTAGGTTGTGGATGTAAATAGGCAATCGCTCCATGTCAAATACTGGTATTCAGTCGCACCCGGTTAGACTGAAAACCCACCTTAATTTTCTAGCTAGAGATAAGGCTACGCAGATAATGATGGTGAGATGGTGTAACATGCTTTCCAAGACACGAAACGGTCTATTTAAAAAAAAATATGGCATGGCCATATTGACTATTGCTTGCTACTTCTTCTTTTCGTGGCAACTGACTATTTCTCTATACGACCAGTAAGTTGTTACCTGCTGCTGACAACTGTCATTTATCCCCAATAAAATTCTGAAATGTTCTTACTGTTATTAGCAACTACAGTACTTTCACAAGTTATTATGCCCTGTGACGGGGACTGTAGCTTAGTTATTTTTTTGTGTTTTGACATTCAAAAGTGCCTGTAATGGTCTAATTGAAATAAATGCTTTGAGTTTGAGTTTGAGTATCGTGTCATATTGTCACATGCCCGCTTCATGGCAGTAAGCTGCTCCTCTGTCTACCCTTTTGTGTATAGGCGTGATGTTATGCTGTTATCGCGTTAGTACTCATACTCATAGCTTTTACTAACGAGTTCTACTGCGACAGTTTGTTCCAGTTTACTCACTATCCGCCATTACGTAGTCTTCCGTTTTCGTCCGTTATCAATAGTTACAATGTCATGCATATAAATGTAAGTCAAGCGATGTTTCGGATCAAGGACACATCGATTTACTGGGACTGGGTGATACGACCGTAACGGTGCATTAAAAAAAGAAATTGAATTACAAATAAATAAAAAAAATTGGCAAACGCAATACTTCATAATACTTTATGGAACAACTATTCATCTAAAAGCTCATAACAAATCAGCTAAAATGAAGCTGACATTATTTGAATATTGGCTGCACATTATTTGCACGTAACTTCACAAGCTCCCAGTTAAACCGATGAGCGTTTTGCGGTAAACCCGGTTCAGTCGCTTCGGCTTCACGGATATTAAATATTAACTGAGATAGATCGATTTGAATTTCTGCTGTGATATGGACGTCGATTAAATAGGTTTAAATTTATTTAGGAAGCGAAATTCCGCAGATGTAATGGGTTATAGGTTTTACCTATAACGTAAAATTGAAATTGATTGATTTATTCATCATCATTATCTGTCTATCCTTTTACCAACTCACACACACACACACGCTCATATAATAAAATGTGATAAATATAAATACTATAGTACTATTTATTTTCTTGCAGTCAATGGTAAAAAGCAGATACACAACATCTGCCTAGCCTTATCTCTTAACTCGTGAAAAAATCTTCTCGGTCCTTGTATCCCTCGCTCCACTCAGGATTCTAATCTAGAAACACATACGCACACAGACACAAACACACACGCAAAAACTCTCAAATTCAATACAGGCTTCTTTTAACCGCTTTTAATAAAAAAATTTGTTGTTACCATAGACTTTTATATTTTTGTTAATCTTATTGCCTATGATTCTGTAATATCTGGTAGAGGAAAGTAGCTCTTGTAACACAGGTCTATCACCTAGCACGGGAGTCAGGGACTTCACACATTATTTTAACCACTTTCTTGTGTAATAAAAAAATGTGAATATTGATAACTACATATTGCTGGGGTCGGCCGCCTTTCTAATCGGATGCTGATGAATACCAGTAGTTTACATGGAGTGACTGTCTATCTGAACTTCACCAGTTGCTGGGTAACACGATAACTCTTTAGTAAGACTGGTTATCAGACTTTCAGGCTTCTGACTATCCGTAATGACACCCATGAAAGACGCGTGCTGCTTGAAGTTCTACCGAGCTCACTGACGGCGGACCACTTTTCACCCTTTTGCCCTGAGTGAAAGGTTGAAAAGTGGTTGACCGTCAGATAGCGCGGTAGTACCTAAATGATATTAAAGTGTAATTAGGCGTTTCACACTGTCACACGTATGATTTAAGCACTATATTTAGGTATACTAAGCGTATTGAATCCTATTAGTTCGTGGCTAGGCATTGGTAAAGGGATTATCGTTATATCATAAGCGAAAACTTGATTATGGTAATGTCAAAGCAGCTTATATAACAGTCGTTTAATGTGTTGTTATTGTAACACATCAGCACGTGTAGCTTCTGGGAGTAACGTAGCAATGTATAATTAACTAGCGGCCCGTCCCAGGTTCGCAGGGGTCTTTAACAAAAATTTGACGGGACGGGATAGGACGGGATAGGATGGGATGGGACGGGATGGGACGGCATAGGACAGGATAGGACGGGATAGGACGGGATAAAACGGGATAGGAGGGGATAGAACGGGATAGGACGGGATAGGACGGGATAGAATGGGATGGGACGGGATAAAACGGGATAGAACGGGATGAAACGGGATAGGACGGGATAGGACGGGATAGGACGGGATGGGACGGGATGGGACGGGATGGGACGGGATGGGACGGGATGGGACGGGATAGGACGGGATAGGACGGGATAGGACGGGATAGGACGGGATAGGACGGGATAGGACGGGATAGGACGGGATAGGACGGGATAGGACGGGATAGGACGGGATAGGACGGGATAGGACGGGATAGGACGGGATAGGACGGGATAGGACGGGATAGGACGGGATAGGACGGGATAGGACGGGATAGGACGGGATAGGACGGGATAGGACGGGATAGGACGGGATAGGACGGGATAGGACGGGATAGGACGGGATAGGACGGGATAGGACGGGATAGGACGGGATAGGACGGGATAGGACGGGATAGGACGGGATAGGACGGGATAGGACGGGATAGGACGGGATAGGACGGGATAGGACGGGATAGGACGGGATAGGACGGGATAGGACGGGATAGGACGGGATAGGACGGGATAGGACGGGATAGGACGGGATAGGACGGGATAGGACGGGATAGGACGGGATAGGACGGGATAGGACGGGATAGGACGGGATAGGACGGGATAGGACGGGATAGGACGGGATAGGACGGGATAGGACGGGATAGGACGGGATAGGACGGGATAGGACGGGATAGGACGGGATAGGACGGGATAGGACGGGATAGGACGGGATAGGACGGGATAGGACGGGATAGGACGGGATAGGACGGGATAGGACGGGATAGGACGGGATAGGACGGGATAGGACGGGATAGGACGGGATAGGACGGGATAGGACGGGATAGGACGGGATAGGACGGGATAGGACGGGATAGGACGGGATAGGACGGGATAAAACGGGATAAAACGGGATAAAACGGGATAAAACGGGATAAAACGGGATAAAACGGGATAAAACGGGTTAGGACGGGATAGGACGGGATAGGACGGGATAGGACGGGATAAAACGGGATAAAACGGGATAAGACGGGATAGAACGGGATAAAATGGGATAAAACGGATAAGGTCGGGATAGGACGGGATAAAACGGGATTGAATAGGATAGGACGGGATAAAACGTAATAGAACGGGATAGGACTGGATAGGACGGGATAGGACGGGATAAAATGGGATAGAACGGGATAGAACGAGATAGAACAGGATAGGACGGGATAGAACGGGATAGGACGGGATAGAACGGGATAAAACGGGATAAAACGGGATTACGGGATAAACGGGATATCCCATTTTATCCCGTTCTGTCCCGTTCTATCCCGTTCTATCCCGTTCTATCCCGTTTTATCCCGTTAAATCCCATCCTATCCCGTTTTATCCCGTCCTATCCTGTTCTATCCCGTCCTATCCCGTTCTATCCCGTTTTATCCCGTCCTATCCCTTTCTATCCCGTTCTATCCCGTCCTATCCCGTTCTATCCCGTTCTATCCCGTTCTATCCCGTTTTATCCCGTATTGTCCCGTTTTATCCCGTCCTATCCTATCCCTAATTTTTTTGAAAATATAATAATTATAGCCTATGTCACTCGGAGATAGTGTAGCTTCCCAATGGTGAAATAATTTTTCAAATCGGTCTAGTACTTTCGGAGCCTATTCAATGCAAACAAATAAACAATCAAATCTTTCCTCTTTATAATATTAGTATAGACTAGCTTGCTTGCAGCCTCGCTCGCGTGGTGGTCGTGAATTGTCCCACAGGACCCGGTCATGACCGGAGTGTCAAAGGGTCTTGGTCAAAATGGGCGCAAGTCCAACGAATTGAAATATATCTCAAATCATTGCCCTTGTTAAGAGGCACACTGTTCTATCTATACGTATCTATACTAATATTATAAATGCGAAAGTTTGGATGGATGGAGGTTTGTTAATCAAACACGCCAGAATGGCTGAACGGATCTGGATGAAATTTTTCACAGAGATAGGTTATAGTTTGGATTAGCACATAGGCCTTTCATCCCGGTAGGACCCGTGGGTCAATTATCGAGCTCCACGCGGGCGAAGCCGCTGGCACAAGCTAGTTACTACATATTTACTGCTATCATACATAGGATAGTCGTTGTACCTAAAACAGAAAAATAAGAGAAAATAATCATAAACAAAAGAAATATGTATTTGATAAAGAGTCGTAAACCATTCTGTACTACGTTATACACGTTCAATATCGAGATACTTTATAGTTTCTAGTACATAAAGTAGTTTCAGAGTGGATTTTCGAACCGATATTGAATTCCGAGTACCTCATCGGATTATAGTTATTGAGTTCAGACCCACCGATTATTACAATGAACAAAGTTGTGCTGCCATAGATATTTAATAAACTCCGGGAAATTGATCGTGCGAAGTTTAAGCGTTTTAGCTTACGTATATATTTCAACAATTTTCGAACGATCAGATATATTATTATTAATCGCTGTTATACGAGTAACTCGCCCGTATAAGTTTGGCGTACCGCGGTGGGTTGTGGGCGGCCCATTTAAATGTAGATTGGACAGGTATTGCGATAAACAGTCGTATGTTGTTTTGATTAGCTACAGTAAAATCTTACCTTTGTCTTAAGGCCTATTATTCCAATAACGACTATTTAAACGATAAGAATAGTTGGTCGCTGTGTTGAACTCAAGACAATGTTTATGTTCTTTCTCCAAAATTAGCTTACTGAAAATATGCTATCTAGCTATATATATATCTTTTTTATTTCTTTTATTTTTTCGTCCGTATGTGTAAATGAATTTTATTTGTTTTTATTGAATGACCTGATCTACTCATTGCAATGTTCTTGATGAGTTGTATTGCAATATGTGGTTAATTAGCGACCTCGACTATTGATTTTAATTTTTTTTTTGCCTCTTAAACCGGCAGGAAGTTCGTCATGCTCCCTTAGATGTCATTGCTTGCGGTAGCGACGGGGGTCGGGTTACCTCCTTCCCTCAAATATGGCGAAGGGGGTGATGGCTGGTATTTGCGTTATGCTCGTGAACGGGTGCGGCTGGTGGTCTTGTTGACCAGGTTTTGTTACTGTTATTAGGTAGTAATTCGTTTTTATTTTAGTTTTTTGCGCTATGGTCCTAGTTTATCATTTGTGACTGCAAGTTACTGCTATATGTTGACCCAACATTTGTGTGTGTTGTGACAGATGTGTTGCTGGGAAGCTTGTTCCGCCACTTCTTCTTCCCAGCTAAAACACTAGGAAGTGGCGAAGGGCGGGCGTTCTGGGGGACTGTCTCTTGTAAAGTCGACGTTCGAAAAGTGCTTATTATCAGCCCAATTTGAATAAATGACTTTTGATTTTATTTAATTGTTTTCATTATTTATTTTAGCTGGTTAAATATGTTAAAAGGCAAAACAATGATGAATGAAACTATTAGTATCCTTGTTTAATGAATCCGAAGACACGCATTTTTTGCTAATGCGATCTGGATAGTCGCTACCAAACTTGATTCGCCTTTTTATGAACATTCTCTTTTTTAATAACTGATGCTAAAATGAGACAGAACTAGAGTAACTGGCTATCGTCATCTTCCTGCCCCTATCCGATTATACCTGAGGACAGCGCAAGACGTGTTTTTCTTAAATTCTCCCCTGTCAGCCGTCACGCTATAATTTACTCCTATGCTCCATGAAAACACAATACGAAATTAAACCGCTAATTTCTTCAAATGCAAACCCACTAAATCCCTCCAAGATTTACCGGCTAATCAATACGGTTCACCGCCGAACTCGATACACAAACAGCGTAACGTCAAAGGCACACAGCTGGAGTAACGTGCGCTATTTGCACAGGTACGCGATGAAATGAGGTCTCGGCGAGAACAGGTAAGTAAATAGCGATAGGTAAAATGAGTTTTATAGCTTTCGGGGTAATTGCGTGCTGGGAAAACGGTTTGGGTAAAAATGGAGGGAGGAAACAACAGAGGCAACAGTTTCTTTTTTAAGTAATGAATAATGTTTTAACATTTATATTGTTGTTTTTTTGCTGATGGTGGAGCTCGTGGCTAAATAATAACAGTCGCTCGAGTCGGTTTTTAGGTTCAGCCAGGCTTACCTAGGTTGGCCCGTGGATATACTACCGATTACATACCGCGTTACTTCCGTGCCTCGGAAAGCACCCCGGCTGTCTTTTGTAGATCTTTGGCAGTCGTTACGGGTAGTCAGTGACCCGAAAGTCTAATACCCAGTATTACCTAGTATTACTTGGGTTGTTCTTCTTTATCATGTGGTTAGTGCCTAACCTGGTGTCAGAGTTTTTATGCTGCCCAAGGGCCTCTGACTTGACTTTTACATGCCGTTGAGAAATATCTCTCAGACATGCTGGTTTCCTCGCGATGTTTTCCTTCACCGAAGCAAGTGATAATTACAGGTACAATACGCACATAATTCCGAAAAATCAGAGGTGCGTGTCTAGTTCTGGAAGACAGATAAGCAGTCGCTCTATGTAAAATACTGGTATTCAGCTGCATCCGGTAAGACTGGAAGCCGACCTAAATTTGTTGGGAAAAGGTTTTGCAGATGATGATTGTTGTTGTTATCTGTATTGATGGACTGGGTGAAAGGTGATATGCCTAGAAAGGTGATGACTACAGAGGTGATGACTAATAACAAATCAACAGGGTGATGATGATGATGTTTTTATTTGTTGTGCGGTTTTTGGAATAGTATCACGCAAATTATTATCCTTACTATATTTTTATAAACGCGAAAGTTTATATGTATGGATGTATGGATGTTTGTTACTCTTTCACGCAAAAACTACTGAACGGATTTGGATGAGACTTCGCATACAGATAGTTCATAACCTGGATTAACACATAGGCTACTTTTTATCCCGATAGTACGATCCCGTGGGACAATAACCGAACTCCACACGGGCGAAGTCGCGAGCATAAGCTAGTAAGGTTATAAAAATTCAAGATTAGCTACTTATAGAATAATTAAAACTAAATACTTACAAAAAAAAGGACAAATTTATATAAAATAAACTAACTTACTAAATAAACAACTGGACGCTTAGGCGTTTAAGTACTCCTCCACATCGCTGTCATCCGGAAACGTGCCTAGAAGACTGGCAGCATTGCCACGTTGAATGGCAATATTAATTCTTTGGCCAAAGAAAGAACCAGCCCTCAGCAATTATAATTAGTTTTGTAGTTCCATGCTGAAATTCCTTTCAAATTCCTAGTTCAATACAAATTATCAAAGAACCCAGTAGTTCCATAATGATCTGTCGAAGAAATAGGAAGTTTCTGAATTCCTTGCGTAAAGTTGTTGGAAACTTTTAACAAGGTGATACGCGAGAGTGTTTGTACGACAGTAAGTAATACTGCTTCTCTTACTTACTGCTGGATGGAAGGTTTCCTCTGTGTAATCCCCAAAGAGTATAATTATCACCAGTTATGTTTATGTGTCCCGTGTAACGGAAGGCGAGCCTATTCCCATCAACCGGGCACAATCACATTCAGAGTTCGTGGCTGCTACTGAGAAATTTTCTGATTAAAAAAAATCCAGTAACACTTCGCTTTTTTTTTTTTTCTTTTTTTTTGTAATGGCATCTTGCAGTTCAGCCTAGGGCTGGCTTTTGCTTAACCGGACAATCCTGTGGGTGCCTTGAAATAAATTAAGGCCTCCAGCCAGGGCAAAACTTATATACTAAGCGACAACTCACTAAGGGAACCCTCTGTGGGGTACGAACCTCGGCTTAGGGCGTCGCTTTGGGAGGGCAGCAAAGGGACAGGCTGGATCTGAGTGATATTATTTGGGGACTGATTTATAGCTACAGGCTCAGCAACGCGGGCTGTCTCTTGCAAGGGTCGGGGGGGAAGTGAACGGGGACGTCGCGACGGGCTTCGGCGGCGAGGCCGGAAGGTTGGCGGTCAGTAACACTTCGCCCGACTTTGCTCTTTGTTATATGATGGCTAACTAGCGGGTTGCCCGTCTGGTTGTAAGTAGTCACAGGTCGCTTTAGGACACGAATCACCCACACTTCGGCCTGGAATACAGTAATGCTGCTAGCACTGGTACAGTCTACAGGTTTCAATTAGCAATACCCCATCCACTATTTCTTACTAATATTTTTATCTTCCTACATAACTGAAGAAATGTGGGTGTAGATACTATTAGATACACCTCTGCCTAAACCTTCGGGAATTATGTACAAGCGTGATGTTAACGTTGTACTGGTACAATATTATTTTTACAACCACATTTTACGCTATATTTTTATCCTGGAGTCCTATCAAAAACTCTTGATTAGTCGAGGGCTCCGCTTGCAAACCATTAACAACATAGGTACGTACCGTGGTCTGTGGTACAGAGAATTAACTTCAATTAAATGCGGTCTCATTACTCGTTGTCATGTTTGTGCTTAGCTTTGACTGTGACCACAACCGCTACTTTAATTGAATCTTTTGAGCTGACGACGAACTAAACTACGAAAATGTACGTGTAGTTAATGTGTGCTCATGTGTTGTGTTCGGGAGTTCTTCAAGTTAATGTGACGTTTTAGGTAGGTAATCTTAACTCATATTTATTTAACGAATACCTTAATTTCATCATCTATACTAATAATATTATAAAGAGGTAAAATGTTTTTGTAAGTTTGTATGTATGGGGTAATCTTCGGAACTACTGATCCGATTCAAAAAGTTTTTTCACTGGTAGCTACATTATTTGTGGTGCTATAGGCTACAAATAATATTTTCACACCACCTGCTCGTAAATGTCAAATTATATGTAATGAAAACCTAAAGTAAAGCAAGTCATTAATGCCCTAGGCTCTAGCCGGACAGTAATATTGTACTGAATTTCATTACTGCTCGCTGGGCAATAATGTGATTTGAATTTGGAACCTTAACTAACAAATTGCATGAAAACTTTTACCAGAGTTTTCGTCGCGCAGGTTTTAGTTGCCGTCGATGAACAAAATAATTAAATTACGCAACATAATAGTAATATTATGTGTGTGTAATTAAATAAATTAAACAAAAATAGTTACAACATTAAAAAATAACTGTGTTTTGCAAATGGTCAAGTCCAAAATGATTAAATAATTGACTCGCCCAATTTTTTTTTTATCTGTAGCGTTATTGGTGGCAAGTCATTACAACAGCTGATCGAAGGCATAGGTGTGCGCCCCAGGGTTGCTAGATCGAGTTTTAGGATTTTCCGCATATTCAATCTATGCAACTTTTATGCTCATTTTATTTTTCAAACAGGAAATGAAGCAGAAAAAGTACCACTTAGTATTAAGTTTTGTTTCTGTGTATGTATTGCCTGATGCTGTTCACGCACGATAACCTGAAATCGGCTTGTTAAACGCAAGTTATTGTTACAAGTTAGTAATTCGACTGTAAAATGTTTCTTGTATTCTTAATTTTTACCTTATTTTTTAGTGTCTTTCTCAAAGGATATAATTTCCCAAATTTTCCCCAGGAACGATTTGTTTTGTTGCCCTAAAAAGGGAAATATATCCTTAATCTCTCAACACTGGCACACCCCCTTTTTTTTTTTTTTTTTTTTTTCGGATGGGAAATCATCAAATGACTTCTCCCGCTCTGGGCTGAGCGGGAGGGAGTGTCAGACTTTTACTGACTAAAACCCATCCATGTTCCTTCATCGCCCTTTGTGTTCCGGGGCCGCGGTATCTCTTTCGAACAACCCGCAGCACCCGCGGTAGATATTGGTGCGCAACTTCATATTTCGAAAATCGAATTGGTTTTTATTTCCTCGCAGTAGGTATCAAAAGTAGAGGATGCTCCTCGGGGATAAATGTGTCTTAGGCTAGCTAAAATCCCTCATTTTTCTCAGGATTCTTGTCTAACATAGCTTCGCTCCGCTCGGGAGCCCTAGAATCCCTTGTTGCATTCGGGATTCAAAATAGTGACGTACGACACTGCTTTATCCCCGAGGAGCATAATCTACTATTATATCATGCTTATTAGCCGAGCTATCACAATTTTTGCGGACGAAGTCGCGGGCAAAGTGCTAGTGATCTGATAAAGACCTTCGGAGATAGAGACTGAAATTTTACTCTGTTTTGGATCAAAGATGCTGAGTTCCAAAACTGTTTCACTGTGACATACCTCATTCTATCGAAACGATATACATATAAATTCCGTACTAACCGCCTCTAGTAGTCGAAGCGTGGAAAGCTCGCCAACTGCTGAGTAATATACGAGTATTACCTCCCGTCCCTACCACGTCGCCACAATAAATGAATAACAAACTGCTAACAAGCGACTATCGGAGTGTCGCCACAGAATGGCGACCGACTGTGCTTAAGCTTATGTTTTGCGCATAGAGTTGGAGGTAGAAGGCTCAGTACGAAGGACGCATGAGGTATGAACTTAAAAGAGTTGTACGTACGAGTGAACGTAAAATAAATGTGCTACAAAAAAAATGTAAGGTACTACGAACGTTAATGTAATGTGCTACGAACGTAAATGTAATGTGTAGCACATTACATTTATATGTACATATATAGACCAGTATGTTATGCGTTACGAAAACAATAGTAGCTTTGTTGAAATTACATCAGAAAGAACACCCACAAGTCATGGCCACTTCCTTTGTCGATTTCGTCTCTCTAAGAAGCGGTAACATATCATTACAATAAAATCATCTGTTTAACTAAAATTCTCTTTATTGTTCGAATTTTGTGTGAAAGTTTTCCTTAGAAACGTTAGAGGACCGAGATAATTATCCAGTTTAAATGTTAGGGGTTAATTCATAAAAGCATTATTTAAATAATGATAACCACGCATTTTTAGGCTTTAAACACTGGTTAACTTTATTTAACCTCTGAACCCCTAAATTGTTGGATAGAGTGGACATTTTCTGTGTCAACGGAGCGTACATGGTTCAGAATGG
Source organism: Standfussiana lucernea (assembly GCA_964057025.1). Lineage (NCBI taxonomy): Eukaryota > Metazoa > Arthropoda > Insecta > Lepidoptera > Noctuidae > Standfussiana > Standfussiana lucernea. Next base: position 8,992,714 of record OZ059805.1, read on the forward strand.
GTTTGCTGTATTTCCCCTACACAGTATCTCTGTGTATCGATTTTGTGTAACACACGGCGTGCGGGTGACGTGCACAATACGTTGCGAAAGTGTTACTTGATTGTTCCTATTGTATCCAACGGCTCTCGGGCGGAGTTTAATTAAATTTTGTCCTGTTCACGTTTAGGTATTAGAGCGGTTTTGATCAGTGTGGGAGCTAGAGATTTTTCGTTGTTTAGAAGTACTTTTTTAGCTAGAAATGGGGTGCGCTGTTTAGAGGTACTTTAAGTTTGGCTAGAAAAGTAGTGAATCGTGAGATGACGACTAATTGAGAAGTAAGTGTGGAAAAAAGGCATGCTGCGCGCCGACCTCATTTATATTGGGATCAGGGCATTCAAGGAGGTAGTTTAAATGGGTTTATTTTGAGAAAAAGAACATTCCTTGGCATTATTCATTTTAAATTAAATACATTATTCACTCTTTTGCCTTTTTCTTAAGTTCTCCCACAGAACTCCGTCATCATCTTTCTGCCCTTGTCCCATTCTACTTGGGGTCGGCGCAACACGTTTTCTTCTTCAATTCTCCCCTGTCAACCGTCACGGCATCATTTAATCCTTCCTCTTTCATATCATTCCTCACACAATCCATCCATCTTTTTTTGGCCTTCCTCTCCCTCTTCATCCATCAACATTTATATCCATCACTCTTTCAGTAACATGCGTTGCATCCTTTCATTACATGTCCATACAAAGACAGACGACTTCCTTTCAAATTTTCTGTAACAGGCGCCACTTTCAAACTTCCTCTAATATAAGTACTCATTCCTTACTTTATCCATTCTTGTTACTCCACACATTCATCTCAACATTCTCATCTCCGCTACATGCAATCGTTTTTCATCGATGTTCTTTCCTACACTCCGTAAGCAACATAAATCCTTTGCTTGGATATCGTTCAAGAGCGCCGTGAGTACCTACTACGCCAACTGACCTTTGTCAAGGACAAACCAATGAGATCGGTCCATGTCCTTCTAGTCTTCTAGAGTGAACTCTCGGTGTAGAATAGAATTCATTTATTTGTTAGAATATTGTACAAAGCTGTTGTGTTGTATATTATGATCATAATATTCTGCCGTTTCCGGCGTACAAATATGGTTTTTATAATTATGGGTCATCATTTCATTAAAATTAAGTGATGAATCATTAGAATTACAAATAATTAAATTAATAACACAATCACAATAATTACATTACATTGTACCGACAAATTTCATGAATTCATTTAGTTCATAGCTTTTTACTATACTCGTATTTGAAGATAGAGGAATAGTCTCACCTACCATTAGAAAGTGGACCCTCGGAGACGCGTGTTATGTCTAGTGGGCTACTACCCGATGGTCGAGCTAAATTGTATTTGTCCTAATTTCGCGCATAACTCTGTTTGCGTGTTTGTGATTTTGCGTGACGTCAGAGCGTGATGCGTAGTTCTTATGTAACGTTATACCCATAAACATTGAATAAAAAAATAAAGGTCTTTTCAATTGTGTAGCTACAAGTTTTTAAAGGAAAATATTTAATATAAACATAACACACGCCTGTAATCCCCGAAGGGTTAGGCAGAGGTCTACCTAATAGTACCTAGCCATTTCGCTAGTTATGTTCAAGTCTCATGTGATAGGGGGCTAGTCTGTGGCCATCAACCGGGCACAAATCCAGACTCGTGGTTGCTACTGAGAAATTCCTGATGGAAAAACTCAGTAACACTTTGCCGGACCCGTGAATGGAAACCAGAATCTCATGTTCAGCAGTCCCGCTATTCGGCCAAAAAAGGAAAATATATACCTATATAAAAGAGATATAAACCGTGAAATGGTTTTAAATACTTTCACAACCTTTCCTTGACTGTTTTATTACCCTTGATCGAATACAAAAGTTGAAAATCTACTAACTTTCTATCTAATTAGACAAAAGAGTATAAAAAAGATTTCCAAGGTTTTATAGATTACGAGTTGCTTTCATGGCACAAGTTCAAGAGTAACGGTCGTGTAGCAACAGGTTGGTCCCATATTGTCGACGTTCTAGCCTTTTTGTTTATAAACTAGTAGGTTGTAATTCAATTTCTACATTGAGCAGATGTTTATTACATTTTCTAAATACTCGTAGAACCTTTGGAAGTAATCCTTTCAGGAATTAACCAACCTTTTAATGGAGTTCCTCGTGAGACCAAAGTTTTATTTTGCGCTTCTCGTCGAACATTCTTGCGGACTCCAGGTAAGTTTCCTCTAGCAGACATCATAATCAACACATTTCGCAAGAGTTGGGTGGACAATGATACCCAGTAACTGGGTTATGGACTTATGGGGGTCAGATAGACATTAGCTTCATGTAAGATACTGACTCGAATTTGCCCTGGCGGTTGAGAGAATGTCATGCTCACTCAAATGTCTCGCTGATGGTGGCGCGTGTGTCGGGTCGTTTAGTTCCCTCCAAAATGGTTGAGTTGAATGATGGCTGATCCATGCGTCATGTTCGTGAACGGGCGCTGTCAGTAGTGACTGGTCATCTCGCAGCTACCATGGATTATTGTATTTTTGAATTGTTAATTTTATCTTTTTACTCTGGACGCTCTTACTACACGTCTTTCTACATCGTTCTTACAAATATGTTTAATCTCGACATGAATGATGTAACCGAGACCTTGTAACAATATAATGATTTAAAAGAGTGTCCATGGAGTTTCTTGCCCATTCTTCTCCATAGAGATCTAACTTTCGAATGGGCAACTACAGTACTTTCACAAGTTATTATGCCCTGTGACTGGGACTGTAGCTTAGTTTTTTTTTGTGTTTTGACATTCAAAAGTGACTGTAATGGTCTAATTGAAATAAATGCTTTGAGTTTGAGTTTGATACTGGTATGAAGCTGCAGGGCCATTGCCTATCTCTGCAGCTCTATACCAATATTTTAGATGATTATCATCTCTATCATAAATCTTTATAGAGATAACAATCCTAAACCACTGATCAGAAAAGTTGCGGCTATCGGTTCGTAGGAGTTTTAACACGAATTAAAGGCCTAATCTATATACTTATATATCATTCAAATCAATGAAATTGAAGTGTCTGTTTAAAATTTCAAAATAAGAGCTTTGAACTGAATGCATACGAAAGTACTTATACTTAACAAAAGAAGGCGGTCTGTTTGTTCTGGTTAACCACCGAAACGGCAGGTGGTGCAGGTTAGACCAATAAACTTTCAGGTCAGGTTTATAAAATGGTTAATATCAAAGCAGTTAAAAACTGTAAAAGATTTTCACTACATACATAAAATTGTATAGATACAAATGTCGGTTACGAGCTCCCGGCTTTCCCCGCCCACGTGCATGTCATGATACATATAGGTTAGTTGGCTCGCTGGAAGGGATAGCTTGGCAGTTAATTGTTGCCGTTCTTAATTTATAGTACCTAACAGATAAACTACTCAGGTGACACATATGTATGACTGAGCGGATCCGCCGCACAGTGGGCTCAAAATCGACTTTCATAGACATATATAATAATACTTTTTTCCCAAATGTCCACTTTTATGACTTGAAAATGTTTTGGGAGACTAAATCCATGTCTAAAAATATCAACATTGTGGAATAGCATTGCAAACAACGCAAAAAAAATCTTTAAAAAATACTATGGAGCTGGCATGAAAAGTCTTATACCTCCGCCATCGTTCAACTGGCCCTAACTCCCTTGCAGGTGATTAAACCTTGAATTATTTAGAATTTTTTGACATACTCCCCGAAGCGGCCACTGGCTCGACATTTAAAAAAAAAATCGCGATATCGTTGATATTTTTAGGCATGGATTTAGTCTCCCAAAACATTTTCAAGTCATAAAAGTGGACATTTGGGAAAAAGTATTATATGTCTATGAAAGTCGATTTTCAGCCCACTGTGCGCCGCTACGGTTTAGGTCCCATTCGGATTTGTGCTTTTAATGCGCGATCCTTGGATCAACTAAGCATATGGCTCTGGTCCATCATTTAGACATTCATCTTCTTTACTCATACTTTTAATCGGATTACTGTTATTAGAAAAACGTTTTCCTCGGCTTTAAGATTTCTGCTATATTCAGGCATTTCTTAGTTAGTTTATCAATGGTCGCAGACTTATTTTTTTGGTGGCCTGTGTTGAAGCAAAGCTTATATTCTTAACGTTTTGAACGGCAGAGCATAAATACACGCGCGTGCCCTACACGCCAAGCCACAATTTCACCGCATCCAAATTAGACGTGTTATGCCGTCCGTGGCGTCGTGAGCACTTTTTGATTTGACGTCCATAGGCGTCCGTGACGGTCAAAAGGTTAATATTACATACCTATTGTTATGAGAAAATAATGGCATACGGTAAGACCTTGACCTGATGGCGTAGCGCGCGCGGTGTAAACGTAACGTAAATACGGGTATTTTTTAATCGAAAATATAATTATCCGATAGCATTTTAGTTAAATTGTTGGCAACAATTAAATTATTATTAATTATTCATAAAATGGGTTGTGGAGGTCAGAAATGGGTTGTGGAGGTCAGATAAGCAGTCGCTCCATGGAAAATACTGATTCTCAGCTGCATTTGGTTAGGCTGGTTGCCAAGCCGACCCCAATACTGCTTGGGAAAAGGCAAGGCAGATTTCTGTATTCATAAAATTATGAAAATATTATGTGTGAAATGTGTATATATAATTTTAAAATCGGTATTTACGTTACGTTTACATCGCGCGCTCGGGCTAGGGTTCCTGGTTAGGACATTGAATATTTATGTGATAATTAAAGAACTCCACGCCGGCGAAGCCGCAGGCAAAAGCTAATACGTTAAACACATAGAGTAAACACGTTGCACACTTAAATTTGACTGAATTTGAACACGGAAAAATTGAAAATGTTAAGGTAAATGCGATAAAATAGATGTACTGTAGCAGCTACATTCCAATAAAAGTCATATTAATATACTCGTACGTATGTAGGTACTTTATACAACGACTGCCAGATTCAAAAGGACTGGCAATTTATTAACTTCCCTATTCAGTCGATTTAACAAGCCATCGAAGCAATCGTATGCGCTCGCTCGCAGCGAAATGTCAAAGGTAAGAAATTGTAGCACAGAACATATCTTAAAATATTTTATAGTCCAGAATGTTCTTTGAAAATGGTAAAGGCATGCGAACGATTTCTTTGAGATACGGTAGCTATATAGCTACTACTGTTTTTGCTTTCCTAACAATGTTGGGTTCGGCTTCTAGTCTAACCAGATGAAGCTGAATACTAGTATGTTACATGGAGCGACTGCTTATCTGACCTCCACAACCCAGTCAGTACTGGGTAATACGATAACCGTTGGTAAGACTTTTGCGGGGTAATATTTGCATTGTGAAAATCATATTTACTGCTACGGTATAAAGGCCCTGTCAATGTCAAATAGTAACACTGACAGCGCTTATTTCCATGTCCGCTGTTGTCAAAGCGATGAAGGACAACCTCGTGAGGACACCGGCATGAACTAGAAGCGAAATTTCAAACACATCTGACATCCACCAACCAACAATTGGCCCTTTCGATAGATGATGGCCCACTTTCTCTCACTAAGAGCGGGCCTGTGTCCCAACCGTGAGAACGATATATAATGTAGGTACTAGCTGTTCCCGCGAACACCGCCCGTACGATATTATTAGAATAGGATTTTGTTAACAATTTCATGGGTTTTAATGTTTTTGCACGGAACCTTAATCCACTTTCTAAAATAAAAGAAGAATAAGTTACTCCTTATAACATAAGCTATCTGCCAATAAAAGTCCCCTCAGAAATGCTTTTTTTTTTTTAGAAGTAGCGTAACTTTCATACTAAGTAAAAACTGTTATTTTGAAATTACAGACACTTCAATTATATTTGTTCATATATATAGAGAATTATAGATTGTATAGATCCTGTATACAATCTATATTTGTGTGGCGTTTTTGACAACCACGATAATAACCGTAGGCTAAAAAGTTTTGAGTGTTTTTTCATGTTGATTGATCGATTTTAATCGACAGAACTGATGAACGTAAAAAACGTTCATCCATCACGCTCTATTTTTTTGCGACGTGGGTGAATGTGTCGTTCCATCTTCATATTTAATTTTACGTGTCGCTTTCGACGCCGCGTTGTTGGAATTGCTCATGTGTAAGGAGTGTTAAACACTTTTTCAGGTCGGCACATTCGATTCAGCAGTATTTTTCGAACAACAAAGCCGACTTGTTGTAATTACTAAGTACATTTATTTGACTTGCTTTCCGTTTACCCCGACCTGCAAACTTGTTTCGGCATCTACCATTATGTTGCTGAATCATGTTCGGGTTGTCTCCGCACAATTTGGACTAAGAGGTGCGACTCTTTCCCAAACTTACAAACTCTAATTACTATGGTCCTTGGTAATAGTGTAGCTGTCCAACAGTGAAGGTTTTTCTTTTAAATTGTTTGTATAGTTTTCTCCCTCCTACCTTACATACCTACTTTACCTCTTAAAAATATTAGTGTACACAAGCTATTGCTTGAAATCATCTTTGGCGTGAAATTATTATAAAATTATTACTTCTCTATTTGAATCGGATTTTAGTAACAATTTCAAAGGTTTTAATTTTTGTGCAAGAAAACCTAATTCTTTTTCTAAAATAAAAGTAACTTAAGTACTCCTTATAACATCAGCAATCTATCAGTAAAAGTCCCGTCAAAATTGGTCCACCCGTTTCGGAGATTAGCCGGAACAAACAGACAGACCGACAAACAGACAAAAATTAAATTTTTATAAGTACCGTATTTACTTTCATATACATTCAGTAAAAAGCTGTTATTTTGAAATCACAAACAAACACTTAAATTTTATTTATTTGTATAGATCTGTTGAGTATTTTTCTCCTTTCAAACTTACATAAGGTACCTTTGTGCTCTTTTGTCTGTATTTATTTTTCCTGTAATGTTTTTTGTGTGAACATAAATAAATGAATAAAATACATACTTTACCTGTTTAAAATATTAGTGTAGATATTCAATTTTGCGAATCATGTAGACTCAACCATGTATGTAGCACCCTTAAAGAATCTAAGTGCAAGAATTTTTCGATATCCCGCTGTGAAGTGGAAGTATGCTGAATGTTTTCGCCGCGGGCGACCGACATCGCTGCTAGGCAAATATTCGTATTGCCACTACACGCGTCGCTATTGGAATGTTATTCAGTAGCAAAGAATATTTGTAAGTGTTTTACAGTAAGGGCTCATTCACATGGCTTCCGTCATTGACGATTCGTCATAAAACACGATAGAGCGGACGGAGCGATCGCATCGGCGAATCCGTCATCAGCTCGTTCGATCCGTGTTTTTTGACGAACTTGATTTTTAAAAGACGTTACGTGATTTAAGGCGTTTCCGTCATTTTTCACGATTCGTGATGTGTGTGAATATGGGAATTTAAAAAGCATTGGCGCCGTCAAAAAAATTGACGGTTCGTGAAAAAAGACGATAATATGTCAAAAAAAACGAATCGTCCTCGTGTGAATGAGCTGTAAGTAAATACAAAATATCTCTTATATTTTGTATTTACTTACTGTAAAATGATTCATATTATTATCCTATTATGATTCTGTTTAAGCGGCCATTTTAGGCCCTCTGGTTCTCAGTAAAACATGTTTACGTGTATGTACGTACAATTGTAAGAGGCATGCAAGTTAGGTAATAAGTTAACAAGCAAGTTATAATAGTACCATTCAGATTAAAGAACGAAAAATAATTTATTCGGCCTCAATGACGCTGAATGCAAACAGACGGAAAAAGTAATTAAAAATATAGTGTTCAGCTTTTGGTTCTCCTTGTTGTCAATAAAGTGAAGAAGGAGAAAAATACTCTGCGGGTAGTTACTGTGACCTGTCTTTTTAGAAAGAAATTTTGCATAATTTCGGGACCTCGATACTGCTTGTTACATAACATAACGTCACGCCTGTCATCCCAATATAAGAAAGAAAGAAAAAGTATTTATTAGTCTCGCACTGGACAAAACAAAGTGGTATTTTGACAATAAAACAAAGATTAAAAAAAAGAAAACTTAAGAACAGATAAAAAAATATTCAGATTTAATATTGTGTTTAAGTTTAGTTTATGTTACGTTATGTTTAACTCCCATGTTATAGGAGCGAGCCTATTGCCATCAACCGGGATACCGCTTGTTCTTGAGATAAAACAGCGCTAATAAGTTTCGCAACAGGCTTCACATTCGGCTCGCAAGGCTTCGCAAGCCGCTTCGTTCCACTCTACTTCCCATGGAATTTTCCTTCGCGCTGCCTTGGGTAACTGTGAACGAACATAACTTACGAATATCCGAAATAATGTGGAATGTAATTTAATGTTGTTAATATTAGCTAGGGTACACTTGGCATCAAAGGAAGCAAGTTAATATTTAGTTCTTAAAGAGCTTTTAAAGACGTACATACATTATCCTGATTTCTCTAATTTAGTTGACGGTGTTACAAGGGTGCAAAAAAGGTTTTTCTAGAGTCTTTAAAATTCCTTTTATTCCTTCCTTGTCCTTTAAAATATAATGTACAAAACTTATCAGTCCGTAATAAACTACTGAAGTACTAGAATTTTTTAAACATAATGCCTACCGACTAGTGGACTTGTTTATACATAAATACATCGTGCGTATCTATATCAACACCCCTATGTTAACAGGGTCAATGACCGGCACATTTCTTTCGGAGTGCACTGACATTTCGCAATGAATTCTCATTACGACTCTCAGTGACGTCATTTGTTACGTCATCTGTGTATCGCTTCAGGGGGGTTACCATGATATCTTAGTGCAGGAATGTTTTAGTACGATTCCGAGAGTGGGTAAGAGATGGCGCTATACAGCTGTCTAGCGCCATCATGGTGACCCACCAGGTAGGGATTTTCCAAGGTACTGTTGATATTTATTTTTCAATATCCTGAGCTATGTGGATGTCCTTTTTTTTTGCAATGTTGTAGTCTGCCTGAAGTAGAGTGTTTAATGTCAAGGATATTAGGAAACTAGGTTTGTAAATATGGCGGGTACATTCGCTCTACTTTAGAAGGAGTTATAATTTTATGAAAACATTTGTTGCACTAACTCGTTTAAAAATAGCTCAAGTTTTCATAGCTCATTTTCTATAAAAGTCTACGCTTATTTGTAGCTCAAAGCTTTGAGAGCTGCCAACATAACAGCAAACACCACTGTATCTACACAACTGTAAAGTACTTATTTGCATGATATTTTCGAGAAAAATAGCATGAAAATACGTTGTTTTACAGTCCAAATGGATAGCATAATGTCGGCTCCAGTTACGGCTTATTCACACGAGGACGGTGCGTTTTTTTTTTGATGAATCGTCTTTTTTTGCGATTTGTCATTTTTTGGACGCCGGCAATGCTTTTTAAATGCCCATGTTCACACGCATCACGAATCGTGAAAAACGTCGGAAACGTCTTAATACAAGTATCGTCTTTTAAAAATCACGTTCGTCAAAAATTCACAAATTTTGTTTTTTGTGACGGATTTGCTGATGCGCTCGCCTCGAAACGAATGTGAACATCAATTCGTTTTTTCGTGATAAAACACGATTGCGTATGCAATGTGAACGTCCATCCGTCATGACGTATCGTGTTTTATGACGAATCGTCAATGACGGAAGCCGTGTGAATGAGCCCTTAATCACGAAAACCACTTAACGAGTTTTGCTATGGCTTCAGATTTTAATTAGGAAGTTTCTCGGAGAAGAGGATTGATATATTCGTATGGGAAACGGTTGCCCATGTACGAACCGTGATAAAATATGGCATTTCTCGCATTAGAAAAAGACTGCATACTTGTATGAGAGCCACTCTACCAAGCTGAAGTCTAAAATTCAGTTGTGCATTTTGTAGAACTAGTCGTCGCAATTTTTGTAGTAAGTACCTAACCTATTTTCTGTCTGTCAGTTTATTCCAACTAATCTCCGAAACGGCTGCACCAATTTCGACGGGACCAACTTTTACTGACAGATAACTATTGTCATAAGGAGTAACTTAAGCGGCTTTATTTATGGTTCCGTGTAAAAAATTAAAACCCTTGAAATTGTTAACAAAATCCGATTCAAATAGGGAAGTAAACGTTTTTTAATAATTTCACGCAAACGAAGGTTACAGGCAATAGCTAGTAATACATCATTGTGTAGAAATCCCCTCCATGGCAGTATGAAGTCTAGTTGAAAGATAAAGGAGTCCCAACTAACCTACTTACTAAACCGTAAAAGAAAAGGTAATATCGAAATGTTCGAATAAGCCAATACGATCACACTTCCCGGTACCAAACGGTAACTTTTACTGGCTTAGGGCCAGTGCACAACGGCGGACGGCAAGGAAGAAAATACATTTATTTAGCACAGAATGAAAGGCATAAATAATAAGTGGCCGTGCCAATTTCCCGGTATCTCTTATGGATTGGGATACCTTCATATTGTGTACAATATTGTGTTTAATAAGTAAGCATTAAAGAGTTCTGCACTATGTTCCATATGTCTCCGAGCCACAACATCATCTGCTTTGCGATTTTTCGCTTTTTGGGTATCGGCCATAGCCTATAAGCTTTCAGTCTAAACAGATGCAACCGAATACCATTTCACATGGGGAAACTGACCTTCACAATCTAGTTGCTGGGTAATACGATAACCTTTAGTAGAACTGGCTAACTGAACTGTCAGCCTTTAGTGATTTTGATAATAAAGTCTAAAAAGTCTTTCAGCATTCAAATAAAACCATCTGCTGTGCCGTCCGTCAGTGTGCACTTACCTTAACGTGTACAGCAATGGCGGCCAGTTGGTAGGGTTGAGAAGTGTCACAAGATAAAATGCGACCCCTTTTACTTATCGATTTCCTTCGACGCACCTTTGTGTTATGTGTTAAAGTTATTTAGAAGTGAGAAAATAAAAGCTAAGTGGAAAAACGTTTAGCCTTAGCTCTAGCAAGTGTTTCTGAATGGAATCTCCTTTTAAGGCCCCAGAAGTCGTTACGAATGTACTACATTTTAATAAACAGACGTATTTCTTTTAAAGGGTATACAGAGATTATTTATCGCGCGTGTTTAAAGCCCCTCTGTTCATCCCAACAATGGACTTCGTCACCATTGTTTGTAAATCCCGTTTTCTCGTTAGCTCATCCGATTTGACACGAAACACATGAAAATCTTATCAACACTTTTGTGTCTTCATCCCATGTGGAGTTAACATCGGTTTGTTAGTATCCTTTGTTGTGTCCTAGGCCTTTGTGCAAAATATCAGGTGTCGATAAATGCTTTTACGCGTAGTTGGATAGGTTGATATTTTTTTTTTACTGTATTTTTGTTTCGTAGAATTTTCCAACAGTGTTGTTGGTAGCGGACAAATTAATGTTGATATATTTTGTCTATACTTTCATATTTTCAATAGTACCTGCCTATTTTTAAAGGTCAGCTTGACAAAAAGTTATTTTATTCTGACTAAACCAATTTCCTGTTGGTGACAGCGCGAACATTGAAGCTCGAAATTTTTGGCGCACTTTTATTTTGTTTTTCATGTTCAGTGCTTTTATTTGAAGCCGTGTACCGTCGCCGATATGAAAGACTTTGTCAATTCCTTTATAAATGAACATATAATTTTGTTTATTATTGTTTACTTGACTCAATATTTCTTATAAACCAAACGATTCCCTTTTATAACACAAAAGCTCGCTCAAAGGAAAACCTTTATAAAACCCGGTATAAAAAAGGAAAATAAAACAGTTTACACTCTCTATTCTATATTCAAAGTGCACACAAGCTGGGTAGACAAAAGACGCCCGTCTGCTGTCGCCTGTCTGTGAATATCATGACAAAGAAAAAGTAATTGCTTATTGTGGGGTGTATTTTTAATGAATTCATTTAAATAACGAGACTGTAATAATATTTTTTTGTGACATCTACAGTATCATACTTTAAAAAATAAAAGAAGAATTTTCTTTAGATTCTAAAACGATTCTACTAATTGAAGTTGTCATCTCATTTTAAGTATTTGATCAGGTCATTGTCAGACATAAAAATATAGTTTTATAGCTTTGTGATTAAGTAATAATGGCGATTGCCAATCAGGCACGCGTCGTGATTATGGCAAATGGCAAAACGTGTTTACCATAAACTTTCTTTGTTAGTCCCGTTTCTACGAAAGGTCATATTCTAGGCAAGAAGGAGGCTCAAACTTATAACAGTAAGGACTAAGGACTCAAATTATCATATCAGTACTAGTCCAGAGTTTGGCTTAGTGCCGGTCGGTCGTACTGGGCTCGTCTCCTATTAAAGGGGATTTAAAACATAACTGACGAAATGTGGGTCTGTTGTGGCTCACCCTTTGGGGGGGAAACAGGAGGGATTTTGTGTTATGTAAATTATATGAATCCGAATCCCCAACAAGACTTGGAGCTCTATTTGCAGGCCCTGATCCGTCGTGTTAGGATTATCTTGAATCACAACTTGTGACAAACGGGTCCAAGTGAGTTGATCCCTTACTCGCTTTAAGGGATTAGGGATCATAGACTAATTACGACACAATTATCTGGAAGAAGGGATTTGGTTGATCACCTTTCGCTAACTACAGGATAGATTTTGGGCGCTGCGCAGAGGGAGCAATTTTGATACTTGAGTTTTCACATCTACAAGTACCAGTTTTTGAAACGTCTAGTCATCGTCTAAACATCTAATTTCAAGAAATTGCGTCGTTGTAGACGTTGCCGCAATTGGCAACAACCTTTTAAAAAGTTGATACTTGCATCAATTAAACCAAACTCGGCGTTATTAGATTTTGCTAATTATGTAAACAACAATAAGCCCTTTAAAACTGTCGGTCTATCCTTTATAGATGCAGTAATATTAAGGACCTACCAACATCTTATGAGCAGGGCTTTCATTTGCTTTGAAATCATTCGAAATGAAGCATGTTCTATGTTGCAGATTCTTTGTAATACAAACTCAAAATTACCTCTCAATATTATACATACCTCGTATAAAAATGACACAAAAGGTCTCGAACATCGATATGAAAAAATAAACACGTCTGTCGCAAATAATACATTCATTAATACATTGTTGGAAACCCATTTCCATTGGAAAGGCTGGAACAAAAGCTATCATAACGTAGGAATACAATACAGCCTTATATTTAACTACATACTTATACAGAAGTATAGTACCTACGAACACTCGAGTGTATGAGATGGGGATAATGATAGATTGATTGAGGTCCGTGGCTTTTAACTGGGAGAGCTATATGTACGGACTAGGGTTTTTTTCATTTTATTTTATTTAAGATGGGTTTGCTCTTGACTCTAGTCTAGGTCAGAGGTGACAGAAACAGAGTCGATGATAGAGCGAGCTTACCCAGAAGAAGCCTGTTTACTCTAACTTTGAAGAGATTAGGGTTGAACGCGTTCGGAAACACAGACGCAGGCAGAGAGTTCTACTCCTTTGCTGTGCGCATAATAAAAGACGTTTGGAAACGCTTAGTGCGAATTGGCGGAATAGCAACTAGGTAGGGATGGTAACCTGCAGTGCGCCTAGATGTCCGATGGTAGAACGGGGCCGGTGGGATGAGATTATGGAGTTCATGGGCACATTCACCGAAGTACCTTCTGTAGAAGACCGACAAACAGGCAACCTTGCGGCGATGAGCCAAACTGTGAAGCTTGGCATCCACCAGTTTTACGTCGCCAATGAGCCTCTCAGCTCTGCGTTGCACCGAGTCAAGCGCGGCTAGTTGATAGTTAGCTGAGCCATCCCATAGGTGGCTGCAATACTCCATGCAGGATCGGACTTGTGCTTTGTAAAGTGTTAAAAGTTGTCCAGGCGTGAAGTATCGCTTCACTCTATTAAGGATGCCCAGCTTTTGGCCGCGGTTTGGGCTTTGTACTCAATGGTGGCGCCGAATTTGAGACTGTATGTCAACTCCATGCCAAGGAGCTCGAGTCGATCAGTTATAGGAACCGATGTACCCCGAAAAGTAGGAGTTTGGTCAAAACCTTTTCTCGGTGAAAAGACACGACTGTGTTTTGGTGGCGTTAAAAGTGACCAGACTGTCATCACCCCACCGGGAGACAAGGCTTAAGGTCAAATTTGTCCGCTCTACCATGGCCTCTCTCAAAGAACGAACTTCATCCACGCTGGTTTTTGCACTGGACAAGTATCTATCTGAAACCGTACTGTCGTCTGCGTATCCAACAATACCATGCTGAAAAAGGTCATTGATGTGCACCAGGAAAAGAGTTGCAGAGAGAACAGACCCCAGGGTTGTTTATGATGCAGGTTTTTACTGTATCAGCGGATGGTGATGCTGATCAATTATTAAAAAAAATACTTAATAAATTACTTAAATAAAACACACCTTAATATAAAATTGTTGGGAAATGTGATATTATAAGATTTTGACTAAACAAACGGCTGAGGGAACAAGAGACAGCTTTTTTTAGGGTTCCGTTTCCAAATGGCAAAAACGGGACCCTTATACATTTGCCCTGTCTGTCTGTCTGTATGTCACAGCCCTTTATATTACTCCGAGACTATTGCATCACATTGTTGAAATTTGCAGAGTAGGTGTCTTCTATGAACCGCTACACTAACGTGATGTAAAATTATGGTTCTCCATACATGTACCAAATTCTGAAAAAAAAATAGGTTTGTTGAACGTAAAAAAAACTTTCAACTAAATGGTTTGAACAAGATTTGATATTTACTTTTTGAGATATGGGGCTTTTTATCCAAACTGCAGCAGTAACTTTGTTTTTGATTAATATACTATCAAAAACAAATTTAGCATTGCTGTTGAATGTAAATTTACAAATGAATGAGCGCTAAAAATATTGTTACTATATTTTTTGGTGATACGGTACCCTGTGTGTGCGAGTCCGACTCGCACTTCATCGGTTTTATTGTATAACTGTCTATGATTGGTTAAAACTCTACGTGGCTCGCGCTAAGTCCCACCTTCAACGAACACGTCACGACTTGAATGTCAGCATTAAAAATCAGCATCGATTGTTGCTGATGCTGACATAAAAACAATGCTGATAATCCGCGGATGCTGATGCTGATATTCGCAACAACCCTGGTACGGAACACAGCCATTCAAATATTTACGAGCGATACACGGGACAGGACGAAGAAAATCGTGAAACTTGTTACTATTTATTAACAAATCATTTTGTCTAGTGTCATACACCCGGTTGCAGGTAGCACGTCAAAATTAAAAATTTTCGACATCAAAATCTATGAATGAAAATATTCCCAATGTCCCGTCTATAAGTCTTTTAAATGTCTTTAGTACGGACATAAATACATTGTTATAATCTTTTTTTTCAGTGATCCAAAGTATTAACGACAAGTCATGGAAACTCGTTAGTGACTCACGTATTTACTAATGTATGACTTGTCACCTAAATATAAGGGTTATTCTGTAAAGACTGATTGAGAGAGAAATACTGAATTCGACACACCTAGGAGTATTAAATGCAATAGTTAAACGAAGGCCAGGTAAAGTCGCATTTGTTTCATCGACGTTCGTGATCGGTGCAATAATACGTAGAAGGTATTTTTGATGTAATATGTAGAAACCGGCTTCCGCACTTAGCGTAGTAGTTATACATACGTTGGCAATTTGACGTCAAATCGAAAAGTTGCACCAGCAATTTTTTAAATTAGTATTTTTATTAACATTGGTGAGTATTGCCTTGATAGTGTATAAAAAGTGTGGTTTTTAGATAATTAAGGAAATCACTTGAAGGATGGAAGCTACATTGCTTTGATAATCAAGTTAGAACGAAAAACATAGAACTTTTTTTGCGAAAGAACGGGCTTTGAAAGTGAATATTATTCATTTACATGTTATTAAAGTTATAAAGCCGTTAAATGCACTGTAGCAAGTTAACTAAAGATTAAAGTATGCCTTAGTTAATAAGTTAAGTTTCTTATTATAGCATTTTCTTCATTTTAACTTCGAAGGCAGGATTAGTGACTTAGTTAAGTTCACAAAGTTATAAGTGTAGTGTAAGGAGTTTATTAAGTCTTATGATGATGTAGTAGTTATTAAAGAACTTAATGAAAAGGTCTTGAAACTTTTATGCTCGTTTTAACTAACAGTAGATAAAACCTTATTTATTACGAGTATACAGACCTAAAATAATAACAAAAAAACGGCCATCAATTAAATATTCTAGAAACCGTTTAGGTTGCGTGCTTATTATTAAGGGCCGAGTCCAGCAAGATTGTCGAAATATTCGCGCAGGTTTACAATGTTTTTTTGACTAAAGTTATTAATGAATTGCAATTATTTTTAGTCCAACAATATTGGTTTTTTATAATGCTTAATAACTATGTATTTTTTAGGCTCAGGTCTATCTATTTAATGTTTTAATAATAGCCTGGAGGACTAAAACCATAGAAACGAACATAGATCACTGCTCTAGCTCAAACCTATGTACTAGTTAGTTGCTAATAATATCCATTTTGTCATGTTTACGTTTAAGTATGATTTAAACTGAAGCCAGCGGTGGCTATCAATTTCCGAGCTATGACAGGTGATCGATCCTTTAGATATTTTGGAGCAAACGAATTCTGTTTAGTTGATTGCTATTGACTGAGTAGAGTACCTATCTATAGGTGCTTGATGTTCGATACAGTTCGACGTTTATTTACTGAAGTACTTAAACACAAAAAGGCGTGAAGTCTACCAACATAAGCTTGTCGTAATCTAACAATGTTTGCTCAACACATTGCATACCTCAGTTTTAACACGTTAAACGCCATCATAGAAAAAAGTGTATTGTAAAAAAAATCTTGTAATTTATGTATTTTATCAAGATATGTATGTATACTGTTTTTCATAAAAATCTGCCGTAGGGTTCCGTAAATATAACAAAAAAAAACCCTTGAGGTCACCGGTGCCCCCCATGGCGCAATAAAGAGAACCAGATGAGGTCACCGGTGACCCCCATGGCGTTCAACGTGTTAAGGATACATACTAACATTGTACACTGAGCATTACGTGTTAGTTTAAAGTATTATAAACTTAGCCTCTGTTAATTAATGTAGCGTTATCTAAACAATTCTTAGGAAGTGTTTCTTTACTGCCACATGTCAGCATCATCATCTGCCTAGCCTTTTCCCAACTAAGTTGGGGCTGCCTTCCAGTCTAACCGGATGCAGTTTAATACCAGTATTTTACATGGAGCGACTGCCTATCTGACTTCCACAACCCAGTTAGAACAGGGTAAGACGTTTGTTACTTCTTTCCAGCCAAAAAACGAAGTACTCAGGTAGTGGTTGATGATGGGCGTATTGGGGACTGTCCTATAGGTCCAAAAATACTGTTTCTTAGAAAATGTCCATGTACAAAAATCTTACTACCTATGCAATTTTTCATTCGTAAGTCGTAGGTACTGCAAGACCTACTTCTAAAATCAATAACTTCAAGGGAAAACTTTTCATATTAAACTAATTACAGTTGTTGCATGTAATATTTTCCTACAATATAAACTCATTATGTATCCACTCGACTTACAAATCGAATTTAAGGCCGTGAAATGTAAATAAAATGCAAAAACCTTGTAGCAGTAATTTCATCTTGGTGTAACTCATATTTCAAAACAGCGTGCAATCTTGAAAGCTACTCGACGTGAGGCCTAGTTAATAAGGAGGGGAAAAAGCTTTCTTGCTGTAAAGGTGCATTCACACAGAAACAACAGAAACTAATAAAGAAGAAAAGTCAAATCGTGAAAATATACTTATATTCGCGCAACACCAAACGCCCATCGTTTAGCACTATATTGCGAGTCATGTGCGAAACGGAGTCACAGCGCATTGTTTTTGTAGAGCAATTGTTTCCAACATGATTAGTAACAAAACTGTCTTCAATTGTTATCACACTTATTGTCACTTGCTTGTTAGATGCATCTACATATTCTTCAACATTTGGTCACGCAATGCTGAGTATAGGTCTCTTCCAAATCTCTCCACTTTTGGCGGTTTCGTGTCATGACTATCCAGTTTCTTCGGGCTACTTTAATGAGATCGTTTGTCCACCTAGTCGGTTGCCTTCCCTCATTCCTCCGTCCCGTCCGTGGTCCTCACTCCAGCAGTTTCTTCCCCCATCTTCTATCTAGTCTACGTCATACATGACGTGCCAACTTCATCTTTCTTTCATCATACATGCATGCACACATTTATGTTTGTGTACAGGTTACACGTTGTTGTGTTGTGTTGTGCTGATGTTGAACATATCTTGCAGTTCTAATATTACTGCAAATTATCAAATATTGGGCAACGTTACTTCACACATAAGTTACTATTTAATAAGATTAATATTACACAACATTTTGTATTCATACTTTTTTACTTTGCCTATTCACTAACACTTTAAAAAGTTGTTCCACAAAAGTAAACTTTGTGTAGCTGCACTATTACAAGGCAAAAGCATATTTACTCGTAAGCCCTCCCCGTTTCCTTGTCGTTGTGTTGTAGTGTTTCCCTCGTAATAGAGCAATTAAGGGGTTTACCGAGTTATCGGATGCGGAAACAAACGTTGGGAGAAACAAATGTGCCAAGAAATGAGGTCGTTGCAGATGGCAGATTGATTCTTAGCATTTGTTCATAAGTCTGATTGAAGTGGTTGACTCTTTAGCGAAGAAAAGTATTCATTACTAGCTGTGCCCGCGACCTTCGGCCGCATGAAATTACACCTTATAAAAATATCACTTTAATGTTTCTTGCGTATTTTGTAATTTGAAGGTCAGTCTAGTCCCATTGAATGACTTTTTCATGAAAAAACCATTCATCATCATCTGCCGAGCCTTTTCCCAACTATGGGGGGTCGGCTCCCAGCCTAACCGGATGCAGCTGAATACCAGTATTTTACATGGAGCGACTGCCCATCTGACCTCCACAATCCAGTTCGTACTGGGTAATACGATGCCCCTTGGTGAGACTGGTTGTCAGACTTTCGGGCCACTGACTACCTGTAACGACTGTCAAAGATGTACAAATGACAGCCGTGACCAACGGCTTAACGTGCTTTCCGAGGCACGGAGGAAACTCGGTATGTAATGGGAGGTCACCCATCCACGGACCAACCCAGGCAAGCGCGGCTTAACCTGACGATCGACCCGAGCGTCTGTTATTATTTAGCCACGAGCTCCTCATGAAAAAACCATTCAATGGGATTAAATGAACTTCGAGGGTTGTGTTGATGATTTATAACTCTGTAAATACGTACGGTTGTGTTACGGTCGCGAATTGCAAAAACGTTAGAAAAATGAATTTCACGGGCTACCGTTGCGCTTACCTCTTAACCTATTTTTAACCGACTTCAAAGAAAGGAGGAGGTTCTCAAGACGACCCGAATGGCGCAGCGGTAGTGAGGCTGCCTTACGTTCATAGGGTTCCGGGTTCGAGTCCCGGTAGGAGCAAGTGTTTGTGTGATGAGCATAGACATTTGTTACCGAGTCATGGATGTTTATATGTATAATAAGTATGTATTTACAAACAAAAAGTATCTATGTAGTATATCAACTATCTGGTGTCCACGACACAAGCCTCGTTGCTTAGTGTGGCACTAGATGGCGCTGTGTGTAATGTCCAGCGATATTTATTTATTATTTATTTATTAATTCTGTTGCATGTTTTTTTTTTGTGTTTGAAAAATTCTTCTTTTATCTGAATGGATCCACTTCTCGATTGGTCCCATAGAAATTTCATAAACATCGGTTCAGCAGTTTGGTTTTGAAATCAAAATAGCTGGGAAAATATCATCCAAGTAAAATAAATTGCGAAAGTGATACTTGACAAGGATTTGTGTGTGATACTATAACTAAAAACGGTAAAATAAAAACTTTTTTCCAAAAAAAAAACCGACTTCCAAAAAAAACTCAAAAATGTGGAAAATAACATTACTTTGGGAAGTCGGTGCCAAAAAAGTCAGTGAAACAAACCATAGTCACTGACTTCCGAAAGTAATGTTATTTTCCACATTTTTGTGATTTTTTTGGAAGTCGGTTTTTTTTTGCAAAAAAGTTTTTCATGTGTATGATGTGTGAAAGGTTTAAATATTTCATTAGAGACAAGTCATATAAAACAAAAGTACAAAATATAGCAATATCAAAAAAAAAAAAACAAAAACTGACAGCGTCCTTCAGTATAGCAATCGAACATCGAATAAAACATTTTATTTACAGCTGCCGTATTTTCATGAACACTTGAGAGGATTCTATAAAGTTAAATACGTATAAAATAGAGATATAACTGAAATTCTGAATTCAGTTTTATATTATATTCCCTGTCTGAGTCTGAGGTACTCTACGATATGAGTTGGGCATGAATTCATACGAGTTTTCTATGAAAATAAAGAAGCTTTTTTAATTAACACAGAAAATGGAATTTGAAATTAAATGTTTTCAGGATTTATTTTGGGTAGTCGAATGTTAATTGACGTAGGTAAGTGTTGAAGCAGACGTTTTTAATTATATTTGCTAACAAATATTATGTACGTTGTTTTATGAAACTCCTCTAATTAGGGCAGGGTACCATAAACCACTTACAAACGATATTAACAATATAAAAGACGACTACATAGGAGACAAATATTTTAGGTCACGTATTTTACTTACTATGTATTATAAATGTGAAAGTTTGTGAGGCTGGATGGATGTTTGGTACTCTTTCATCCAAAAACTAATGAACGGATTTTGATGAAACTTTACAGTCTTCTTTTCCACTAACCTGGCTTTACATACCGTCGAGAAATGTCCGTCAGGAATGAACGATGTTTTCCTTCACCGAAGCAAGTCATAATACAAGGTGTTGCTTTGCATCCTCGTCAAATTCAAAGAGGTAACTATGCTAATGATTCTCGACCCGAATCAATAATAAAATTGGTAGGTTATTTTTTATATCTTTTTCTTAATATCGGAAATCGATAAGTGTACACCAGCCGTATTAAAACACGGCCCGTCTAATACTAGCCCTATAACCGCGCTTTCACACACATAAACAAACGCAGACGTTAATTCGATAAACGTGTGATTCTCCTCTTTTGAGAAGGGCTTCATTCTAAAATAGTGTCAAATTAAAAGAACTAAAAAAAGCAGCGTTTATTTTTATTGACCAGATACCGTAATTTAAATTGATTATATTTACGTCTTCTATGACAACCTCCTGAATTTTGACGAGGGTGCAAAACTACACCTTATACGCACATGATTCCGAAAAATCAGAGGAGCGTGTCTTGGGTTCGAACTCGAGACCTATGACTTGGCAGTCCGACGGTCGCACCACTATGCTAGGTACTGCTATTACATACATTCACTTTACAGTAATATAGTTCATTGTAGTTATTCAATATATATAGTTATTCAATATACATAGTTCATCAGAAAAACACATCGGGTTATGATTTATAATTATACTGAGTAAAAATTTAATTTACGCAGGCGAAGCCGCGGGCGTATGCTGGTAAAATATGAATCTACCATTTAAAGCAAAATATAATAGTATAATGGGTGTATAAGGACCCTTACTAGTTTTTAATGTTATACCTTAACTTTAAATACCTCCATTACCCTGTTCTAGTCCTATTTGATGATATTTTTTTAGAGAGTGAAAACTAATGAGAATAATTTTGATTAACTTTAGTTTCACTTGTTCCACTGAGAAAAACCATGGAACTACTGATAAAAAAAAACCTCACTAGTTCCATGCAACAACTACGGTGGAACTAGTGAGACGAGTTCGATTAAGTTTTGTTTCATTTGTTCCATTATCGAAGTGCATGAAACTACTGATAAAGATTCATTTATTTGTATAAACATGTGTATACATGGATGGAAATGAGTTTCATAATGGTGTTTCAACATGTTTTGCCACATTCAGTGTACAAAATAGTATATAATACTCAATTTGAAATTATAAATCAGGAAATAGTTAAATTATAGTCAAACTTCAATCAATTCAAATACATAATTACAGTCCACGCAAAAATATTTAAAAAATAATAATTAAAACGATAAAACTAAAATACACTATTAAATTATCTAGATTCAAAATTCGTCATTCAAAAACTCCGTAACATTATAATAACCCTTAATAATTAACAAATTTTTTAGTTCACTCTTGAATGAATTAAGAGAAAAAAACCCACTAGTTCTATGGAAGTAATTGCTGGTGGAACTAGTGAGAATGATCCAATGCATCCATCAGCGCGATGACTTGAGTGTGTAATATTGACTCCTAAATCCTAAGTAAACCGAGATCGTAACCGGGCAACGGTCGGAGATCTTGTGGGTTGCTTCAAAAGCCGGGCAATCCGGTAATGTGAAACTTCGATTTTCGTTTACGTTAACGCTAAGCGATATTTTCTATGTACATAGGTATTTTACCCGCACGGATTCCGGTTTGTGGCGGCTACGGGCTATTCGGTATTCTGAAGGCGGAAAGAGATAGGTTTAACGATTTTTCAGCGTACATGTACAAATATGTACATTGTCAGTACGTACATAGGTACCTTTATATTTATAGACCTTTGCCCAGCAGTGGGACAGTACAGGCTAATAAAAATATATTCAGGGTTTACCAGAAAGGTGTGGTCATATTTCAGGGTGTGATTCAGACCATCAAACTGTACAACTTTCCCCATGGCACCAACATCGTAATCTTAACCAAAAATAGAACTGGCTTCCAAAAAAACACAAAAAAAAACGTGGAAAATAACTTTACTTTCGGAAGTCGGTGACTATTGTTTGTTTCATTGACTTTTTTGCCACCGACTTCCGAAAGTAAAGTTATTTTCCACTTTTTTTAGTGTTTTTTTGGAAGTCGGTTATTTTTTTACAGAAAAGTTAATATTTTACCCGTTTTAGTTATCGTATCACACACAAATCCTTGTCAAGTATCAATTTCTTTTACTTGGATGACATATTTTTCTAGCTATTTTGATTTAAAAACCAAACTACTGAACCGATTTTAATGAAATTTCTATGGGACCAATCGGTAAGTATATCCTTTCAGATAAAAGAAGAATTTTTCAAATCGGTTCATAAATGACAAATATATGAGGTAACAAACACAACAAACAAAATACAAGCGAACTGAGTACCTCCTCCTTTTTTGAAGTCGGTTAAAAAGGAGGTTGCATTTGCTACAACACTTTTTTGATACACGCTGTTATTTGAAGAAAAATATTTAAAAGAAAATATTTGAAAATCTTTACTTGAGTATACAAGAATATTAAAATCTAGACTCAGCTCGCAATGCCCGCCTTGACCGGACTGTGTCGCCGCGAGCTCTTCATTCCAATGATATGAAAATATGATTATGAACCTAGCAGCCATTTCAGCAGAAAGGTCTTTTATCTTTTTTATACTAAGATAAAAAACTTTATCCCTAATACTTTTCATAAAATATTTCACAAATAATGAATTTATTCAGTATTATTTAATTATTTATTTAGAAGTGTATTTCAGAATTATTTTTGGATTTGTACTTACTTAAAAAGGTTTATTTATCTAATACAATTTTGGAGGGACATCCAATAACAATTATGTACTTTCTTGTTTAAATTTAATATTTTGATGTATGTTTAGGGCCGTGTAGACATTGTTATATTTGACATGGGTTTTCTTGATTTATTAAAGTGGTTCGAGACGGAAAATTCTCGTTACTTTTGACTTTTTTAACAAGTTTTATCCTATAAAATGTTTTGAACTTGTTTCATGTCTTATACTAGCTACCTACTACTTACAAGATTCACAGACATGGTAGTCGTGGGTGGCTAAATCCGAAACTATGAGCAATAGTGAAAAATGCTTAAAAGAGTCTCGAGCCTGATTTTGATGTAAACTAAATAAGCATCATTGGAAAATTCTATATTCCTTGCCAGGAATCGAACCCGTTGATTTTGGAAGAAAAACACACACTATTATTACAGCATTTGATTGTGTCGCTAATTAGGATCACATGCTAGGAAGTCCATGACATACGACAAACTAAAAGAAAGAGCTCATTTTTGAAGATCATGAAAAAGTATGCATCAGACAGTAGGTTTCAGATTGTTTCCATTTTTTTTTCTTTTGCTGTGTTTTTCAACTGCAAAGAGTTAGTAAAAAGTTGAAATTAGAAGATAATGCTGTGGAAAAAACAGCGGGTATCTTATGCGTTCGTGAGCTCTCAGTGTGAATATTCCGTAACAATGATGACAATGTCAGGCGACGACAGCTCATGAAAGAAAGTAAGAAAGAAAGAAAAAACGTTTATTGGCACACGCCACAAGTACACAATACAAAATATAAAAAAAAAACAAATATAAAATTAATAAAATTTAAAACTAACCAAGAAATATTGTGTGACTCACATGAACGTGGTTATGTGCTGAATGCGTTCAGTGTCAATGGTGAAATCGGCTCTTAATGAAATAGGAATGACTAGCTGAAAATAAAGTAATTCCGGTGGAAAAACATAATACGATACTGGTACCATTAGTACTGAAAAATCGCAAGACTACATCCACGAACACTACAAATAATAATGGAAACTAAAAAGAAATAGGATAGGATCTACCTATCGTACCTACCTCAAACCGATGATAGGTGTCTACACCCAACTTTTATTGTGATTGAGATAGCACTACGAGGATTTGTTTGTGAACATTCCGTTTATTTTACGGTCCCTTGATAAATTATTATTACTAGCAATCTTTTGCAGGTAGTTCCTTTACTTCGTATGTACTGCGTAGGTATACATGTACACCACAGACAATTAAATAATTACACTTTGACTAACTGCGGTATGGTGTCTTGTTCTCTCTGAAATCCATCCAATGATTGTCTATTGTCGCTATACTACCGCCCATTGTGGCATTTTACATTGCGAAATGTCTTTTTTTTTTACCTGTTATTTGTATGGTGTACAGTCAAAGGCCATAAGTCCAGTAGCATCTCAATATTCACCCGCGTGGTTCTGCGCATATCTTTGCGTGTGTGAAGTTTTAACGCAAACAATAAAACGCATACAGTATAACTACAAGAAGACGATGATCTTATTCAAATGCATGTGGTCAATGCTAGACGCAACATCGATGTTAACTCAAACCTGTGAAATTAAATCCACAATCATCATTGCTGCATGACACCCAAATAAGCAAACAATTATATACCACGCTCTTTCTGATTGACTCATGATGAAAGAGTGCGATATACGGGTGTGTATGTGTAAGAAATGACTTTACTGAGACTAGTTTTGATGCTATATATAGCTTTGTGAGATCGCTACTGGACTTCTGACCGCGACCGTACACAATAAAGAGTACTCTATCTTTCTATTTTCCATTATCGAGTTTACCTTGTGCGGTGTCACCTTGAAAATCACACGTTTTTGTTCAGCAGTCTGTTTTTATAGACTTAAACCTTTAAAGTGCTTCGTCGTCTACGAGACAGCTTTAAGTGTTTTGAATCTTACGAGAAATGGAAATTATTTACTGTGCTATGAAAGATTTCAATTGAATTAGCTTTGAAATGAAGGGAATATTCATTTTAGAGATAAATATTTCGCTATTGATGTTGGTACTTCGAAAAGTGTTGATTTTCTCTATTTTTCATCGAGCTTTTCCAGCAATTCTGCCCGCATTCATTTTGGATTTCAACATTCAATTGAATTTGACACTCGTAACTTTAGCTTGCACCCGGGCGAACCAGTTTTAAACTTCTAACATTCTGCAGAAGCACACTTCTGTGTTATATTCTACGGAATGTGTTTTCTATTGTGTTTCTATCTAAATGGTGTAAATAGACCCTTAACCAAGCCGAAAGGCATTTATAGTCCCCGTCCGCGTCATTGCGATTTTTTTTTGTTCTGGACAATACCTGGGAACTTTATAGTTATGGCGATATTGGAGGTCAAAGTTCCAACAAATTCACAAGTTTTTTTTTAAATACTAGTTTTTAAGGTTTTTAAGGTACTTTGCTTTTAATACCTTCATGACCCTCGTACTATTCATACCCAAAAAGAAACCTCAGCAATAATTTTTGCATGAGGTTATAGTTTAATGCTTAGTTGACGGCTCAGGGTCCGTTTATTACACCTTGTATATTGAGTAAGGTTGTGTGTGGTCTGGTCTGTCACTCGATGAGTTGATTGACTTGCCCTCCATTGCCCAAATGATATTGTGTTTGTTATCCAAAGTTTTCCTCAACCAGATCAACTTGTATACTCTGCATAAGAAAAAATATCAACGAACATTAATTCGTCGGAAAATAAACAGAGCATATTAAGTATATTAAAAGATTAATTTATACGCGTCGGCAGCGTGAAAATTCCATTTGACATCGAATTTCATATTAGTTACCAAGCGAACGCTGTGATTTCATTTTCAGGGATCAGACAGGATTAATAACTCGTGGAGTACGAATATTAATTGAGTATTTGGAGGTGTTTCGGCACGCACAAAGTTTTATATTGTTTTCTTCTTCATTTTCATAACATATTCAATATGGTTATGTAAGTAGGATTTTGTAAGAGAAACAAAGGACCTTTTTGTTTGTACGAAAAGATTTTTCAAGCTCACTATGTTAGACAAACATTGTGTTTGGAGCAAAATCACACGAGAAAAAATATGGAATGGAATGAACGAAAAAAAAATATATTTCTAGCCCTTCCACAATAACCTTACGTTATAGTTATTTAGCCTGTTAATATAGATACATTGTTCTCTTTATTATCAACAGTGTAAATTACAGATGAATATCGTGTCATAACTTTCCGTGGTGGTTATTAACAGGCAATAGCTGTAAGGTAGAAAATACATCATTATCATTTATGTTACAAATCATGTTACACTTTACCTACAAGTGGTACAATAATTGCTAGTCAACAAGCCCCTTGATACGGTTACGTGTAAAATGAGTTTGCATACATTTCATATGATCTACATATTTACGAGAAAATGGGGTGTTTTCAATGAAGTTAGGTAGAATTAGATTATTATGAAGTAACGTAACGACGCGATTGAATTTAATATCAAGCAAAAATTTGTTTTTATTAAAAATCGTACGTTCTGCAACAACCAGTCTTACCTAGGGGTGTCCTGTTACCGCATAACTATGTTGTGGATAGGTCAGATAGGCAGTCGTTCCATGGAAAATACTAATATTCAGCTGTATCCGATCAGACTGAAAAGCGATACCAAAATAGTTAAGAAAGGGGTAGGAAGATGGTGAAACTTTACAGTGGAATAGTAAACTTTACTGTAAAATTTTATACTTCTACGAAATATCATCTTAATCATTCCCCAATTTATTTGGGGTCGGCGCAGCATATCTTGTCTATTACTCGTCATCTCATCAGACACCTCCTTTCTTGCCATATCATCCTTCACACAGTCCATCCATCGTTTCTTTGGTAAATATACGATATACGAGTATGTATCATCAATATATTTACGATATAATATCGTACTTATAAAATCACTGCAACATTTTTTTTCCACACAATATTTCATTCATCCACACGACTTTAGCTTCTCCACTGACTCCTCTTCTCCGCCATTTAATCCAACAAAGCTAACAACCAACCAACCTTGTGTTCTAGGGGTATTTTCCAACGTTACCTCCAGACAAGTTCACTTTATCTCCCGGGATTTACCTGGCTGGCTATAAAGAGGATTTCTCTTTTGTCAGACGACCAGTCTGTGTGGATTGCAGTTTAGAAAATTGTTTGGTTTATTATCGATTAGGGTTGCTAGTACGTGGCTTTTTGTGGTTGAAAAAAAATTTTTTTTTTTTAATAGCGACTGTTGTGCGCTGGGACCTCGGTTGAAACCCGAGTTGAGCAAATTGAATATTTTCTGAAAATTCTCAATAGTTAGGATCCTCTTTAATAACAATAGGCTCGACCCCTGTATAATATGATGGGGTAACTAACGAATTGCTAGAATTAAGGTACTTTTCCCTTCTTCCCGTGGAATGATAATAATGTTTCTACATAATATTATATGGGACGTAGACGTTACTAATGATGGAATATAACCTACAAATAATCGAGAAGGTTATTCTGGACAAGTGTCAAAACGTCATGAATATTAGAATCGTCAAGAATAAACTGTTCAAATATTCGCAGAATAATTACTATACTACGCTATCATCAATATCCTCACTGTTTGGGAAATACAGACACTCGATGTTATGTTATGCAGTAGTAATTTAAATTCGTGTTGACATGCATATTACAATAGTCAATCTACAGCCCAGTGATTGGTTGGTATGGTACGCCGAGTGTGAACGTGGCGCAGCAACAGATAGCAATTAATATGGTCTTAATTAAACCAAAGCTCGAAAGCTGACCGATGGCGCTGACCTTTCAATATTTATTTTACGATATTGTGTGGATATTTGTTTTCATTTTATTAAACAGTTAACGAAAATGGTATAGATTTTTTGGTCTTAAACGCAATGGAGGCCGGCTTTGAAAAGGTCGCGCATCACGAAGGCTGGTTCGGGGTGCGCAGGAGAAGAGTACCTGGCAGGATATGAGGGAATGCCTTTGCCCAGCAGTGGGATATACAAGGCTATTATAAAAACGCGTTTGTATAGAGTCTTGAGTGTTGGTCTAGACAAGTTTTTTTATAGTTTTCAAGGTGATTTGTGTATTCTGCAACGGCTTTCAAAACGACTGACATATGTAAGTTCCTCGCCTGCTGATGCCAATCCAGTACATTTTTGACTTTTTTATCATCGATAACGATGACTGAAGGTTACTTTTCGAACCTCTGGCTGGATAGTCCGGTCGTGCCGTGTTAGTGTATTTTCATCAGGAATTGCTTAACGGCGGCCAGGACTGCTCACATACTTCTTTGTGACTGATCGATTTGAGGCTCGCCCCATATTACACGCGTCTTTAACATAGCTAACGAATTGAGAGTGACTTTGACTTTGAGCTGGCATAATACAGAGTCTCGATAGAGTAAGGGGCTAGCACAGCTTACTAACTCACTGGTCTTGGTTGTAAACATAACATCACTGGTCAATCCGTGGCTGACGCTGAGAAATTTCTGATGGAAAAACCCAATAACACTTTGCTCGACCCGGGAATCGAACCCAGGACTTCATGCTCTTCAGTCGTGCTTGCGACCAATCGGCCAACGAGGCAGTTACACACCTCTCACCCACACACACACACGTGTCACACATGTGTTGGTTGCATACATCTCTATAAATTCTCCTAAATTATTTTATTTTATATGTTATTGAATATTATAGCTGTCCCAAAACGAAATATCGTTACTACTGACGAAGGATATTAATTCAATTGTCGAAACGCGTCGATAAAGTAAACATTTTGTATCAAATCACTTGTATCTCTCGCCCGACATCCCGAGAGTATCGGCAGTTTGACACAAACAATCGAGTTGAATCGATACTTGTACCTTGTACTACGCACTTGACCTTGAGTAGCGTGTCTTTGTGTTGCCATTAATTATTCAAGCTTCGTTTTTAATTAACGTTTTATATCAAATACTTTTGGATGATATTGTATTCAAATCGTTTCACTCGAATTTTGAAGAGATCCAGATTATAGTGGGCGGGAATCAGAGAAGCCGGCGGTGAATTCCACAGACTGGCGGTTCGCGCAAAATGTGGAAGCAAAGCGCTTTCGAAAATCTAGATGAGTTCCTATATAGTTGTAATGATTAAATAGGTAGAAACCACCTTCAGCATCTTTCTTCTGCCTTTGTTCCATACTACTCGGAGTCAGTGTACCACGCTATTTTTCCATTTTCTGCTGTCAATCGTGACTTCATCATTCACTTCCTTTTCTTTCATGTCATTCCTCACACAATCCATCCATCTTTCCTTTAGCCTTTTTCTCCCTCTCCATTCACTAACCTTATATTCATCACTCTTTTAATTTTAATGGGCTTCACAGGGATGAAGTCCATGTTAATCAAAGAGTAGGTTCAAAGGAAATAGTTTGGCGTAGTACATGAAATGCGGTCCTCCGTATTACATTTGAACTGTTTTACCTACATTCTATACAAATAAAGCATTCTATTTACTATCACCACTTTCAAACTTTCGATCCTCTTTTGATGGATACCTAATTGTTGGACCATATAGGGACTGCTCTGTAATTTTCCATCGAAATCTATTTTTTGAACGGGCAACTATTTTTAATTAATTTAACAAATGCTTCGTACTTGACTCTATGCATGCGTTAGTTAATTAATCAGTAGAGGCTTAAAGGATCTAGGAGGGTATTTTACAAATTAGGATGGTTTTGTCCCACGTCAACAAGTAGAGGTACTTTAAAAAAAGATTTTAATGATTCCTCAACGTACTTAAGGCGCACAAAAAAGTAAGTATTGTTATTATTTAAAGCTGGAGGCCGATGAAATTAAAACATTATTTTTTAATTTACGTATCACACGCTCTTATTTTCACCGAAGTAAAAAGAACATAACGATGACAGTAGTCTTACAGATAGAACTGGCTGCTCAGAAATCTACGTCACTAACAAAAAAGGTTTAACAAGTATTCGTGCGAATCATCCAATAACCTAAATTCACAATCTACGTTACTGTGTTTGCCTTGAACTATTATTTCATGTACATATATATTTACTACGACATGAGCTACTCTAATGCAGTTCGTGCCGTTACAAGAGGACAGAGGCTCTAGCATGCGTGAACTTTGCTTGAATTCGAACGACAATTTTTAAATAGAAAATATTTAAAACTTTTTGCGCTTATCGCAAAAAAACATAATGTAAAATTTTTGCCCTAAGCACAATAATTCATAATCATCTTCATTCTCCTGCCCTCCATCCATCCATCCTCATTTATTTGGATCGGCGCAGCATGTCTTCTTCTTCCATACTTCTCTATTAATCGTCATCTTAGCAGTTACTCCTTTCCAGCCGTGCCCATATCATCCTTCACACAGTCCATCCATCGTTTCTTTTGATAATCACAATAAGTATCACCCATAAAAATAATTATATCTTAAAACCAAGTGAATATTATGTGCGATACGACTATTTATTTAACCGATTCCTTTAATTTTTTTAAATCGTTCAGTTTTACGTTACGTTTACTTCGCGCGTTCAGTAAGCCCTTAAGATCAACACCTCAAATTAGTAGATAGAAAAGTTAAAACTAGTTCTTTCTATGGCTCTTATAGTAGGTATAGATTTCCCTTTATTTCTCATATGTCCAGGCGGACATATGAGAAATAATCTTCACGAACAACTAAAGAAAGAACTGCTATCCGGATTCGATGGCACTCATGTACTGTCACAAAGAAGCGAGGTCGCGGGAAAATGCCGTATAATAAATTACGTAGAATTTAGTTCCTATTCATTTCTAAATAAAAAGGTCCGATCTACTATTAACACATAAAACGGTATATTTACCATGTTTACTATTAATTTCGAGTTCCCGATATTTCGGCGCTGTTGCAGGCTCCATGATCACGGATAAACACGAATGTCAGTGAACATGGAGCCACCATACCACCACCACCACCACCACCACCACCCAACATGTGGACCATGGGATATTAGTGTTAGTTTATAAACTTAAAAGGTCGGATCTAGAACAAGATTCGAAATTAAGCTTATGTTTACCTTCAGTCGTTTTTAGTTGACAACCTTTCCCAGCTAGATACACAACATCGTAGTTCGTCGTCGCTAGTTTCGACTAAGCACATTTATTCAGATAATATTATTTTCATTTAATTCTCTCGTTCAAGACCTTAGTGAACAAAGCATTACATTTTAATTCTGAAAGGTTTCAGTTTATTTAACAAATGGAAAATTCAGGGGCGGTGATTAGGACTTTGTTGGTTGAAAATTGATTGTTGTTACAAGACGAAGTATAAACGATTTTGCCTAATGTTTCGTGAAGGTTCCAGTAGAATAAAATGTATTGATCGTTTTCGAACGTGTTCACAATAATAAACGAGGCTCAAATGAAAAAGTTTTGAATGCAAACTTGTGAGCAAATTAGACGAATTTGAATTCAAGTTCCGAAACTTTATGAATTAATTTTATTTTCGGCACTAAAAAGTTTGAATAAAATACTGGCTACAGAGAAAGGCATTTTTTCACGCGATCATTAAAATAACATAAAAAGTTTTCAAGAGAAATTCTTTTATGCGATTTCGCTCGGCGCCGTATCGTGAACATTTCGAGAAGTTTGTAAAGAAAATGTGAATAAGGGAACATTTGGAGTGTTGGAGGAATTACAGTTTGATAAATAGCATTTGTTGTTAAATTACTTTTTATATTTTAAGGAGCGCATATTGATTACCGTGGACTAGCTAAATGTTTATGGTAATCTGTACCAGGGTCTTGTCAATTTGTAATTTAGAATTTTGCAAGCGCTGATTTCGCACTCACTTTATTTAGAAGTGTATTTGGTATTTGTTGAGACTAAAGATATGAAGCGAGAGTTTCACACGACCGCATCAAAAACATAGGTTCATGTTTTGATTTGGTTAACAAGGATTTTTAATAGCACCGTGTCTCGCTTACTAATATTGAAAATCGTATTTGTCTCAAATTCGCATTTCCATATCGATATATGTACGTTATACCGAGATACCGTTTTTTTTTCTTAGTGTGACTTTTTCTTGTGATCTGTCTCATCTAGACCGTACTTTAAGTATTGTGAGGGCATACATCTACGAGTAATGATATAAATGTTTGCTTGAGACGCAATATAGTTAACTACGTCTGATCTGGGATTGAAGTCGAGACATACTCTTTGTTAACAGTAGACGATGCATAAACTCATCTTCATTAAGAACGTCTGGGCCTCGGATTATTCCCAACTTAGATCTATTCTGTCACTTTGAAAGTTGAACAATGTTTGTTTCAAACCCTGGTTGAATATACGCCTGCCTACATAATTATATTTAAGGTAATGTTCTTGTTTGTCTTTTAATAACTTTGTCGAAGAGTTTTTGCAGTCATATGGCTGCGTTTTTCTTCTCGTGTTTTCCTACAGTTTACTATTGCAAATCGATCGCTTTGCAAAATGAACATGGATTTTAAATATAACATGAAGTCGGTTAGACTGCCTCAATGGTTGTGTGGTCGCAAGCGCGACTGCTGAGCATGAAGTCCTGGGTTCGATTTCCGGGTCGGGCAAAGTATTATTGGGTTTTTCCATCAGGAATTTCTCAGTAGCGTTCAAGGCGTCTGGATTTGTGCCCGGTTAATGGCAAAAGGGTCGCCCCCTATTACATGGCACTTACTATAACTGGCGAAATGTGGGTGTACCTACTATTAGGGACACCTCTGCCTAACCCTTCGGGGATAACACGCGTGATGTTATGTATGAAGCTGGTGACAAATTTATTGGAATGAGAGTCAGCGATTATGACTATATGAATTACATCGTTTTGTGGAAGATTTGACTAAGCTATATAGAAAGCAGCCACGAGAAGTAGAAATAATGAATGAGAGCCCGTCTTTGCCCAGCAATGGGACGCCATGGGCTGATATAGTATATCGTACTTAACACGACAAATGTCGTATGAACTAACGAAAGTACATAAGGAAAATGTACTACCTATATACGATAGTAAATATAATAGTTAAACGTGGAGCTCTTACGGTGAGAGTGTGGATCGCAGGCAATCACTCGACGGGCTTATGTTAATTTTCAAAGTCCACGTGGATGGAGTCACAAGCACAACTAGTCAAGATATTCAAATGATTGACATTTAATTTATTTCCACCTGTCTATCTGTATTGTTTATTTGACAACCTCGAAAGCAAACGTTTTTATGAGTATTTGTAGGTATATCCAACATATTGATTGGATCGTGAGCCGACTGTTTGCTTTGTAATACCATTATTCCGAGTACGGATACGACCAGTCTCTTGTCATAGACGCTCAAATCAAACAATACAGTGGACAGTTACTTTATTATTGTAACATTGATCACTTCGCCTGAGTAATGGATTGATGCGTTGTTGTCAGATATCATATTAGTCACAAATAGATTGGTCTTCTTTTCAGGGTATCGCTGGCAATCATTTCCTGAAAAACTATGGTCTAGATCTAGTGTCTTTGATATGGGGTGATAATGGGTGCTTATTATTTATGTAGCACAAGGCAAGAGCAGTTTTAGTATTACCGCGCTTTTCAAGAAACGTAAAATTAAATGTTACCCTGTTCATTTTTGACGACTTTTGTCCACAGCATATTTACAAGTTCTGATCAAAAACCCTCTTTGCAGCACTGCCCCGAAGCAGCGCTGGTGTCAGCGAGAGTGTTAGCCGCTGAAGGTGCTCCGGCCACCCGCTCCGCATCAGGAGTAGAGCGAAGACCCTCGGCTCCTAGGCCTCCGCTCTGCAAGAGGGGGTCAGGATCTCTGCTGTCAGGATCGCCACCTACGTCCAGGTAAGTGGAGGACGTCATAGTGATATAGGATAGCATAAACAGCCTATCTGGTTCCCAGTGCTGGGACTCGACCTTCTCTCTTTGAGAGGGGAGTAAGTAATAATCGGGCACGCGGGTCCGGTGCGGATTGGTAGTGTTATAAGACAGAATGTGGTTAAAAAAGGATAAAAGTTTTTTTGTGAAATGTTGTGGTTATTCTTCGGTATAAAAGAGAATGTATGTGTCTGGTCTTCACAGTCATTTTTGGTTAGGAACTCCAAGGAAACACCAACTTTTAATGGAATTTGTATCGGGCATCAGATTATTTTACAACGATCAATGATCTTATCTTTATAACAAATATTTATGAACACGACAACATAGGAAACAAACAAGTTATAATTCGGTTTCTTGTAAAAGTAATGGCCTCATCACTTCAACAGAAAATTCCGCTATTTCTTTAAACGTATGACCGCATTGTGAGCCTTGTAGCACTAACGAGACTACGGCGTAGCGTTGATGTTCACATTCCAAACTCATGAAATTCTACAGAAAGCACTAGAAACTTCCGGAAAGGTACAAAAGCGTAGCCATTATAAGTATGACACTCGTAGCTTCGCAGAACCGTAGCTCAGTGAAGAGCCTACGCCGCGCGCCGTAGCGATAGCGCTACGGAGACAAACCCACACACGCACACATGTTTTCACTAAGCTTGTGTTTGTGTGTGTTTACGCACACTAACTAGAAAGTTCTGTTCTCCTAGTACTTCTAGTACTCTATCAACATTACCTGAACGAGTTGGACGCGAGAAGTTTTAACATGGTTAGTTTTCCAGTCTAGATTGAAAAGTTTGTTCGTTGCCTGAAGTAATTTCACACTTCGTGTTATGTAGAGATTGCTTCACGCTCTGGCGTAAAAGGAAAATGGCGTAGAGAGAGTGTTGTTCAAGAAAAAAAATTGAATTCATACTTAATAGTAATCTATACATACAAATAAATAAAATTGAAGTGTCTATTTGTAATTTAAAAATAACACCTTTTTACTGAATGCATATACTTACGACAAAAAAACATATTTGTATTATTTTTTTCTGTCTGTCTATCTGTCGGTCTGTCTGTCTGTTTGTTCAAGTTAATCTCCGAAACGGCTAGACTGATTTTGACTGAAAATTGTTAGCAAAATTCTATTCAAATAGGGAAGTAATATTTTATGATCATTTCCCGCGGACGAAGGTTGCGGGAAACAGCCAGTACTAATTATAAATGCGAAAGTAAGTCTGTTTATTACCTTTTCACACCATGAGAGGGGTATATTTTGAAAGTTTGCAACGTCGGAAATAACTGTCAAATATTTCGCTGTTTGTTAGTTAATCAATATTAGTGAATGATAAGTATGGAAGAAGAAGACATGCTGCGCCGGCCCCAAATTAGTTGGGATAGTTGGGCAAGAGAATGATGAAATTATGAAATATTGCTCTATTTTACACTAAACAGTTACGGATTAGATTTTCCTTGATAGATTTCGATCAAGCACACATGTAGACCTAGATTTGGAAAAAGGTACTTATTATCCCTGTAACATCTTCTGGTAAGATGATTTTCCGACCACCACACAAATCACCACCACTCCACAATGCTGTATTTTACCTGATTCATTTTTATTGTATTAGGAGCCTGATGTCCCACTGCAGGGCAAAGGCCTTCCTTCCCTGTTTCTACTGCTATGTCTGTGGCTGTTTTGATCCAATCCATTTGGTAGTCGAACTCGTAATGCCATTTCCTTCTGGATCTACCGCGTCGTCGGGTTCTGTTCTTCGAAACCCAATTTGATACGGTCTGCATAGTTCCATTTTAATTGGGTTTGGTTTTGTTGCCAACGTCCATATCTTATTCAATAAAATTCTTTTCTCAGTTTTTGTGATACGGTGACTGACTAATTTTATTGGCATTATCATGTATAAGAAAATGAAGCTACTGTTGGACTACCAATAAACGGTAGCGGAAGATATGTATGACGACCAACCAGTATAAAGTAATGAAAGTAACCACCACTTAGCTAACGAAATGGTTTTGGCAGTTTGAAGTTCTTAGCACACAATAAACATATCACTGCTATCCGCTCCACATCATGTACTAGCCTTGCAAAACCTTTTACACATACAGTTAGTTATCAAATTTTATGTCAATGAATACCAAAGACCACCCGACATGTTTTTAATTACGTAGTGCTCAAAAAGTTGGCAACTTTGCTTATTCCGTAGAGAATTACAATCGTATGTTCATGTAAATTAGGTTACAGTTAAATTGACTCGCAACTCTTTAGCTAATTACATTATAAAAGCCACGAGCTTGCACTTCTCATATTGGTTTAAGATTTGTTACACGTGTGGTCTGAAACCGAAGATAGAAAATTGATGTTGGTTCTATTTTATTGCCTGGATTTTTCCTCCACTAGTATCGTTTTTCACACGCGTGGTAAAGTGGCCTATTTGTTAGGCACACCAATATCTCCGGTCAGGTTGCTTCAAGGATACATGAGGATACATTTGAAATAGTACATTTCCAAACAAGTGGGGAAAACATTGTTATCGCTGCCAAGGCGGAATTCACTTTTATGAACAAATTAACATTTATAATTTGTGTTCCAAATTAAAAATAAAATTAATTTTTTGTTTGAATATTAGGCTGTTTTACGGCGTCATTCCTTTGCTTTTTTTCAACCTGAGAAGGCATAGCGCGGGGAAAAAGGAATTTAAATCATAGTTTTATAGTTGGTTAATGACGAAAATCCTTTTCGCTATTTTACTTTTCTTCCTAAGTGTATTGAAAAACGTATTTTGATGCTCGTGGGCATTCGTCGTGTAGTTCTGAGTTCCATAATAGAGGGTATTATGGAACTCAGAACTACACGCCTGCGGTTTGGGTGTGAATTCCGCCTCGGCTGCAATAACAGAGTTTCCCCATTTGTATTCCTAAACTATGCTAAAGTGTATTAAAACAGTTTAATAAAATCTCGCTGATTCAGAGTTTCGGACTTCTGTTTTAGTTAAAAACCTATCTCTGATTCAATTGAAGGAATATTCCAGTCCCCTAAAATAATTATTTATTCAGTTTTCGAGAAAAACAGCTCGGGAGCAATCACTGCATCTGTCAAATTATAATAAACAACAGTTGACTGAAGTGTCCAAAACAAACAACATTGTTCCATGTTTATATTATAATTAATGTTTATTCGTTTACATTCAGCGTCCGACGCAGATCAGGAGGAATTAAGAAGAATTAAATTGTCGCTTATAGCCCGAGCCGTGGCGCTCGGAAAAATCCGTCACGATTATATTTCCTGGCTTACTGCTAGGGTTGGCAAAAGTAACAAGTATAGTCTTTAAAAGTTTATCTAGTTTAGTTTTTTTTATTGGTTGGCATTTCAATACCAACAAAATTGCCCATCCTATTAGGAAACTCAAACTTTCCCTGGTGTTGTAGACTGCGATTAGTCTATATGAAATAATTCAAGAAGTTTTCATGTACAAGCTGATCAATAGACTTAATAAGATTAAACAATTACAACTTTTAACAATAACGTGTTTTCCTGATTTTGTTCCAGTAACTCTAGATAAAATGACATTCTAACGAGGATATCGGTGACGGAAAAGTTAAAAATATATTGGATTGACATAATGTACAGAAAAACCTAACGACTGTTTTCGACAAGGCTGACATACCAATCTTATCTAAAAGAGATACTTGATGAGGAAATGAGATAAACTTAAACAACATCTTTCATTCGTATTTGTAGATAAAAAATTAAATGATTTAAAAGCGACATTCACTAGCCTAGGCCCTCAGGATATTTCAACGAATTTTCAATAAAACTAGCCATTTCATTCGTTCTCTCTTCAGTTATGAGCGTTTACGCCGTCCATGCGCTGTTTGACTCCAAAACAGTACTTTTCAAACCCTTTAATACCATCAACCTTTTATTTTACAAAAACGATAATTACTAATAACTTTAGGAAATTTCGTTGTCTCAATAGTTGGGGAGAAAAATATTTCAATTAATAGAGTATTGGTAAATTGTATCAAGATAACTCAACAGAGGTTTTCTTAATTTCCCTTTTAGCGTCAGTTTCGACGCTCTAATTATAGGAAACCACTGGCAAACCTAATTAGATTTTTTTTTTTACCTATTGCTAAGATCCTAAGGAATATAGTTGGAGAAGAAAATTTTTTGATTTAGG
The DNA here is from genome assembly GCA_964057025.1 of Standfussiana lucernea. Classification (NCBI taxonomy): domain Eukaryota; kingdom Metazoa; phylum Arthropoda; class Insecta; order Lepidoptera; family Noctuidae; genus Standfussiana; species Standfussiana lucernea. Next base: position 9,031,417 of record OZ059805.1, read on the forward strand.
TTTCTTTATATAAGAAATTAAAGTTCAAACAATGTAAAATATTAAGGAATTAAAATGATTTTTTCACCGATATATCTTACTTGATTTAATATAATAATAGCATAATATAATAGAAGAACATATGCTTTAAAACATCCAATTTAAAATTTCAAATAATTTACAGTGATTATTTTTCTATAAATATTTGAAAACTACTATAAATCACTGCGCGCGAGCAATTTCAAATCAGACCGCCGCGAGGCTTTCTAGAGAGAGGACATGTCGCTCGGCGCTCTGCCTGACCCGAGTTGACCTTAGTCGTACTTGGAAGGTTCCGACGACCCGAATGGCGCAGCGGTAGTGAGGCTGCCTTACGTTCATAGGGTTCCGGGTTCGAATCCCGGTAGGAGCAAGTGTTTGTGTGATAAGTATGGACATTTGTTACCGAGTCATGGATGTATATATGTATAATAAGTATGTATTTACAAACAAAAAGTATCTATGTAGTATATCAACTATCTAGTGTCCACGACACAAGCCTCGTTGCTTAGTGTGGCACTAGATGGCGCTGTGTGTAATGTCCAGCGATATTTATATTTATTATATTTAAGGATAGCGGACGTTTATAGTGTGATTAAAAAATCTTGGTACTTTGATGATTAAATTTTTTTATTATTATTTTTGATGACTGACAATATTTTTAGTGACAACCAATATCTACCCAATTTTTTTACATACGAATTTTATTTATTAAAACTTTTACTTATTTTTTTGTAAATAAGAACATAAATTGTTTTTAAAGTTAACGCCAACCTATTGTATTTCCCTCATAAGAGGTGTCACTAAGAGGAACATCGCGTCAGGTTAAAATATAATATAAAATAAACGTAAGTAAATCCGTATAAAGTGATTTATTTGAATAGAATAAGAAATATTTATTAATCAGTCACAAATCAATAATAATTAACGAAGTTCGGTTTCTTTCTAAAGTTTAGATCAACAAATTCATGTTTGAATAACTAAAAAACGACTTTAATATTAATCATAATTATAGCTATACTTGCAATATATTATTGAATACTTATTTTATGCACTCGTACTTTAGTAATCCGTGTACGTTCAAATTCAAATTCAAATTAAATTTTACTACAACAATTGCACTCGAACGGATCATAGTGGGTTAGTTTGACTATAGCGCGCGAGAGCGCGCCAACGCTATACACACAGGCACGCGCGCTTCTGTGTGTGTAAAAAATGCATTGAATTACCTAAACTTGACTTCGCGCGATAGACGTAAACGCTCTTATGTGACAGCCCTACGCTCCTGTGTTATCAGCCGCAAGCGCAACGCAACGCGCTTTGCTAATGGCATTAATTTAAATGAATGATAGTCCTCCATTTATTCATTCGTTCGCAATATTTTGCAACAAGTGCGCGAGGTATCATGGAAATGGCTTTGATTGTATTTTTATGCGAGAGCGACTGCTTTTCGCGTAATACTGGTTCGGGAATTGTTATTGAGGGATTAGAGATTTCTCAGTAGTAGTCATGAGTTCAGAAACATAATTCTTCTCATTTTCTTGGACAATTTATTTGCGGTCAGCGTATAATATCTTCTACTTCCATACTTTTCTACTAATCTTAATTTCAGTAGTTCTCCCCTTTCTAGCCATAGTTTTCACACGATTTATACATAGTTTCTTTGGTCTTCCTCTATAATCAAAACAATCGAACCATTTGCGATAAAGCCAAATAAAATGCGCAAGTACTACGGTACATAAACGCCACGGAGTTCACTGAAACGCATTCACATGTCACTTCGTTCTGACCAGAGCACACATGTTTAGAATTCTTTATGAGCAAACAATGCGCTGCCTCCGCGCGCTTTTTTCTTTATCGCAGTTCATTTCAACGTCTGTGGGTAAACGAGGATATTAACCAGTACTGTGTATCTCAGAACCATGTTTATTTGCTGTAGTTACTGTAGCTGATTAAGAGAAACGTTTTAGGTAACGTCTTGTTTGTTTTTGTGGTTTTATAAGACAGATAAGTCCTTGATATAATACCTAGTTAGTAACGTCTTAGAGGAGTTAATCCTTTATAAAAGGGTTGGTCCTTGTTAGAGTGTTCTAAAAATTAATTAGTATCATATTACGACGCTTTCCTTCACAAGAAAGGATTGAAGATCAAGGTATGCTTGTTTGTAGGTAGGCAGATATGAATAGTGAGATGGATTCACTTATTACGGAGCAAGCTTATTGTCATTATCACAAACTACTACATAAGCTGTAAACCAGACAAAATGCTGTGACACGTGTAATTTTCGGTGGTAAATCCTAATAACACTTTACCTGACCCAGGGATCGAACTCATCTAACGCTCAGTCTCTCTCTCTCGCTCGCCTAGCAGTCGTGCTGGCGACTCTAGTCGTCGCAAGCATGACTGCTAAGCGCCCGGAGAGGCAGTCAAGGGAAGTAGCATTGCTAATCGTAATTTAACCATGACACATTGGCACGAACCGTTAAACACGGAAATTTAATAAGCACAAAGCTACCTTTATCAAGTAAAGTCAATTATTTCTCGACATGTGGGTCAATAACTGTCAGGTTATCGAGTAACCAGTTAACTTCGTTAACCGCGCGCGGGCAGGCGCTACTCACTACTGATCCGTCAATTTACGCCAACTTAGTTATACCAGTTATGTCCGCAATGGCGTCAAAGGGTTTACAATTAACTGAGAGACTGTGTCAAACACTTTGAAAACGGTTCCGGAGACTTTTCATGGAGATAAAGAGCTAAGTACAGAAAAACCAGTCCACTCCTTGCAATTGGGCAGTGGTTGCGATTTGACGCTGAAGTTTGCCGTTACGGCCGTCTGCTGAATTGTACCTTTAGGTAGCTGATTGCACGGTGACTTTTCATGTGATAGAAGTACCTTCATGTTGGCTAATAATAAAATTGAACTTCTAATAAAATTTTAACGCATTGCGAAGTATACTCACTACATTCCCTCACTTACTGTCTTCCTACGTCTGGTCTCGTCTATAAGTATGTACCTATTTGGCAGTTAACAAAAATAAATCAAAATCTCCAAACTAATCACTTCATTCTGAGATGCAAAATTTTAAACCAAGAGCCCAAGGTTACACTACTACTACTACACGTGGACGCGTGGTAAAAGTGAAAGTTTTGCATTAAAAGGGGCTACACACAGCCACACAGGATCACAATACAGCCTAGCACAAAAGATTGCTCGCATCGGAAACAATAGGACTCACTTCCACGCGTTCCCATCGTACTACAGTTGTGTAGAATAGGTCGTATGTCTCATAAAACGACATCACGCCAGTAATCCCTGAGGGGTTAGGCAGAGGTGTACCTAATAGTACACCCACATTTCGCCAGTAATGTTTAAATCCCATTTAATGGGGCGAGCCTGTTGTCATCAACAGGGCACAAATCCTAAGAAATTCGTGGTGGTAAAACCCAATAACACTTTGCTCGACCCGGGTATCGAACCCAGGACATCATGCTTAGCAGTCGCGCATGCTGGACTGGACCAAAGAGGCAGAACAAAATATAGAAGTATGGAACAGTCATTTTAAAATCCAGGAGAACGAATGTCAGATCCGTATCGATTGTCCTAATATGTTGGAATGCGGCGGTCGGATGGGAACAATCCTACTGTGAAAGATCCTAGATAGACGTCGATCCTAAAAGGGTTGATAGTTTGGCACAATCTTTACGTTTATTTGATATCTTGTGCCGTAAAATTTTTGAATGTATGATTGATAGTTTCTGTTTAATTTTATGTATCACCGATTTTAATGTATTTTTTATGTAATTTTAATGTATTTAATTTTAATGAATGTGTAACACTATTATGGATCTTTTATCCATCTGAAATAAATGATTTTATTTTTTATTTATTTACCTAGCAGGAATTTAATTGTCATCACCAGAGATCGGAATAGGTAGAGTACTCGTATATCTGCTTAAACTTCAAGAAAGTAAGTAACATATGTGGATAATACCATCCTCTTTTTTAACAGCTTTATTTCGAAACTTAAAAATCATTCCGCGATTTTATACGGAGTTATTATCCACTTGTTCCTTACTTCCTTGAAGTTTAGGTAAATATACTATAACTATTCCGATCTCTGGTCATCACAGACAAGTATCTTACCATTTCGTCAACCGCTACTGAAATTGCACTCCCTAACTATTAAGCTGACATTCCATCCAAAGGGCAGATTATTCGAGAAAACGACGCTTCACTCATATTTACTTTTCTTATTATTTATTTATTTATTTATTTATTTATCATCTATGGAAGACTAACAGCTAACAAAACCGATTAAAAATAGTACGTGAGACTGACAGCCAATGATAAGTCTTCATTTATAAAAAACAGAGTGTAAACAAAAAAAGTGTGAACAACACATCGCTGGCACAATAAAGTAAAAATCAAAGGACACCATCAAAGCTTAAACTAAAACACATAGCTTAATACTACCAATATAGATATTATGTAGACCTAACTGCTAGGGGGTGATTCTTATCTGCCTAACTCTCGCGGGGATGCGGAGGTTTCTTCGTCTGTATCTCAGAAATCTCATTAATTTCATTCAGTGTACCATCCGTCTCTGTCTATTTATACCTCAAGGACTTGTAGCTGGGGACACTTTTGAGTTTTAATGTGATGAATGTTTTCCAAGATTTCTGCGCTTTGAAGCACGAGATATAAAATTGTTGCGAGAAAAATTAAATACAGGTTTTATTTACTTTTAAAATTGTCTTTCCTGTAAAAGGCGTCCCTTGTTTCTGGGTTCCGTTTCTGTAAGAGAGGATTTTAATAGTGGATTTAAATCCATTTACCTTCATAGTCATAGTACCTAGACCCAACCGGGTAGATATAAATGTGTAACATCAAAGTCACCTAAAAGCGGTGACCCTTGACCGCGAGTCTTGCTACACAAATAATGTCGAGAAAAGGTTTTAAGTTTTGTCATCGCTAGGTACCTAGGTATTATGCTACTTTTATCGTAATTTACTTCACGATGTTTCGAACGGCACAAATATGGGGTGATAGGAAAAGTTTTTATATAATGGCAACCCTTTCTCGTCATAAGGATTAGAATTGCTTATTGAAATAATTGATTTACAAAAATATTAATATTATGGCCTTAAAAACTATAGGTAGTGTAGATAACATTTGGATTCTACCTGAAGTAGGCCTACTTCACGAAGGAATATTACCTATAAGAAAAATGTGTGTTTGGTGGGTTTTATTATTCAGTCATTATACTAACTAACTTGCATCAGTTCCATGACAAGCTAACTGTCTGAATGTTTAGGTCTTTAGAAAAAAGAAACGACCTTTTTTTGTTGTGCTGAAATGTTTATGGGTAGAAAGTTATGTGAGGCCCCAACTGACTTAAACCACACGATTCCTACTTAATACCATAAGTCGAAGGCCACCAAATACTTGTACCTTGGCGCCATCCCCAACTGGTTTTAGCACATGTCTAGCAGGGTCCATCATCAAGTGCAGCCGATTCCACAACTTCACGGTCTCCATAGAACACTGAGGGCGACCTCCTTGAGCTTGTCTGGTCGAAAGGCTCAACCTCAAATGTAAGGAACGATTTGGGTCGTTCTTTACTATAAGTGGCCGAAAATATTCGGGTCTGGATGTTTGTGTACGTGAGTTTAAATGTTTGTAAATGCTCCCACGATACAGGAGTATCGTGGGTGCGTAGTACCAGTGTGGGGACACCGTTTAAAAAAAAGACAAATCGCAAAAGGATGTAAAAAAATATCATTATTTTATCAATAAATGCACACGGGTAGGTTAACGGTAATCTCAACCTTGTTAAAAGGAACTTCCCTTTTAAATCAAGGAAATTGCGATCAGCAACTTAACGATTACTTCGACAGTGGAAAGGTAAAATGGCTAAAGCGCCATTTTGTTCGATATTGAGTTATATACATATATCATTCGACTCAGAAAAAAAATCCAGTTCAACGACACATACTCGTATAACTCAATTTCGACCAAAATGGCGCTTTATCCATTTTACCTTTCCACTGTCGACTTATTGAAGGTTATTTTATTTCTTAATACATTTACTTAGAAACTGGATATCGGATTAAACGGAGCCCTTCGATTCGGAGAAATTATTGATTTCAGATTGTTAAAAGGATTATGTATTATTTTATACAATCCTTGTTATATTTTTTTAAATATTATATAGTTTCTCGTATTTCGGACCATATATATTAATTTTTTTGTACTCTATCACAATGCTGTCCTATTTGACCCAAAGGTTGACTGGTAGAGAATGCATTGTGGCATTAAGTCTGCCTATGTACCACTCTTGTACATGAAGTTTAAATAAACTATAAGAAGTTGAGTGTGCAATTGGTGATGAAAAGAAAGTGAAACAACTGATAGCAAACGTTTTATTGCAAAGCAGATTCTCTGCTTTCGACATCTTTTCAAAACAGTGAGGCCCAGTTGTAACGGCCGCGTCTTTCGAGTTGAAGGTTGTGGGTTCTAACACAGGCTGGCGCTTTACTTTTGAGTTTTGAGCTTTCAAAATGGTAAAGGCAAACATCAAGAGGGAACCGACAAAGCGCTCGAAAAATTCGAAGACATGTAACATTTACCTGACCGTACAGGGCCCGTGTGGTGGACTACACCTCATTTCACTGTCACAGAGAGGGGTATCGTGCACCAGGAGTAGAAACATTATACGCCCATTTTGCCATGCTACTCTGCTTTCGAAGTTTCCTAGATGGAACCGTTCAGTTTGATAGAAAAACTTGTTGAATTCCTGAAACTCGTTTTTCACGTAAAAGTAGCTTATTATGACAACTTTCATTAAAATACGTAAATATATTGAATTAATGGTCCATTCCATTCCTTATTACGTTAGCTCCTACATAGTTTTAACGCAAATGTACGACCTCTCACGAAATCGGTGTATCAAGATAATAACCGAAAAATCATCTAACATAATATTTTGAGGGGAGGAAAAAGATGTCCTAAAACATAATCAATTTAAGACGAGGGACCCATGTGTCTTATCTAGGTGTACATAATAAAAATATGAAAGTATTTTTTTAAACAGGAAATTTTCGTTACAAAAATATTTGGTATATTTTTTTCTGCGGAGCTTTGAAGAGGAAATCGACTTATTGTATTTCAATAAGAATTTGTTTTGCAAAGCCGATAGAAATATATTCAATACAAAAGAAAAATAAAAGGTTCTTTTTATCCAGTAGTTAATAGGTTTTTCTATTTCTTTTCTATGTTAAGATTCAAATCCGAACGTCTGGAAGTGGCGCCGGTGGCTGAAAAGTTGTATGGTAATCGGTTGGCTTGGTAAGGGCATGTGGTGTGGAAAATGTTGTGAAAAATGTTTTGAGTATGAATGTGGATGGCTATAAGAGTACAGGAAGACCGAAGAAACGTTGGATGGACTGTGTGAAGGATTATATGGCTAAAAGGAAGTGTCTGATGAGATTACGAGTTATAGAGAAGTATGGAAGAAGAAGACATGCTGCACCGACCCCAAATAAATTAGGATTAGGACGGGAGAATGATGAAGATGATGTTTAGGTTCATATTCGAAACTCGGATTTTCTTCAGTTCCGGCTTTCATGACAAGCCTATGAAGTTACCACGACTGGGACACAAGCCTCCTCCTTGTGAGGAAAATTAGACTGTAGTCCACCACGCGTGTGAGCCTAGAGTGGGTTGGTTGAAGTTCACATGCCTTTAAATTTTTGGCTCATCTTGTTTTCTTCCACCGACATGAGTTAAGCTTTGGTTCTACACTACCACCATCGCATCCCAGCCCTTGTCACATATTACTTGTGGTTGGCAACATTGTATTGTCCCTGTCAACCGTCACAATATCATCAACTTTTCTTTCTTAACATTAACCTCACACAATCCATCCATCTTTTTCTCTGGCAAAGGCCTTTCCTTCTCCATCTAATAAATGTTATTAAAATGCAAATTTTCATAATAACATGCGATCCTATTATATCGTAATCGCTTTACTGCCGGTTCTCCGCGGATTACGTCCACCTTCCGATTAATCGAACAATACATTACGAGTAATCGAATAACAATATAATTTCGGGTGGAATCTGTCCTCTATTCCCACTAGTTCAGTTGACCAGTTCAGTTAACTGAACTAGTGAGATTTCTTTTCTCGTTTGTTCAGTTGATTGAACTAGTGAGATTTCTTTTCTCGTTTGTTCAGTTCAGAAATCAGAGATTATCCCAATAAACAAAACCACAATTTTAATAATTTATATGTAGGAACAAGGCAGCGAAACTGCGTCACAATACATATGTAAACTCTTTATTTTATCTAACTCTGATACTGGCCATTTAAAATCGAATCTCTATATCCAAATCGGCTTTCTAATTAACAATTGACTCGTGATGACAATGTCAGTATTTTTTATTTAGTGGTGGGGATATATTTGCTAAAGGCTGAATATTGTTATAATTTCATAACTATGAATAATTGAAACAAGAGGTCGTTATGATTGTGGAATGACACACAAGGTGGATAAAGGAATTTAATAATTATGGACATTTTACTAATTCACATTTTTCCAAGACAAATATCAACCGTCAACAAGACAACAAGACATCTTTCTTTTTTATTTATTTTAGGTCTCACTTTGTTGACCATAGAGTTTTCACTCTAACACCTTCTCTCAATGTGAAGACCTAGAAGCTTTTCCAGCTTCATTAGCCTTGGCCTAGCTTAATGAGCAGATCTGCCAGCTGTAGCTCACTGCAGATTCTGTTTACCGGTAGTTCTCCATTTGTGACAAGTTCTCTTACAAAGAAGTGCCTTGTCCTAATGTGCTTAGGTCTGCGATGGAACTCGGGGTTTTCCGCCAGTCTTACAGCTGCTTCGTTGTCTACGTTCAGCACGGGCAAATCGTCCAAATTTGTTATACCCCGTAGAAGGCGAGCAAGCCATATAATGAAACTGAAAATGTTTTGTATAATAAAATCCCAGATTGCTGATTGGGAACCAACCACATTTATCACTGATTTTGAGGAAGCAGCGATTCAGGCGTTTCAAAAGGAATTCCCCAACGCAGAACACTTTACTAATACACAGTGGAGAAAAGCCAGGCAAACGTAAAAACAGAATAGTGGACCTGTGTTGTGTTCTACCCTTGATGCCGAAGGATTACGTTACGGAAGGATTTAAGTACACTGTATCGCAAATTGATGATTTTGATGATAAATTAAATTTAAACAAGTTCATTCAGTACCTACATGGGTTTTTGGATGAAACGCCAAGATTCTTGGAATGTTTTCGGCAAACGACATAGAACTACGAACTTTGCTGAAGGTTGGCATCGTGCTATCAACGGCATGTATAAATCGAGACCAGCAACAGTAGCTCTATTTCTTGAAAATTTAACAATAGATGCAGCGTTTTTTGCCGTTCGTTCAATGCAGGGGAAAAAGGTTACATCTGCAAAGACGAGGACCAAAAAACAAATTGAAAATGACGCATATATTCGTCATGTTCTATTTTTGGAAAAACTTTGAGTAATAATTAATTTAAAAAACGAAATAAAAATAGGTGAAACCAGATGTAAAAGTAGTTTCATTTACAACTGAACAAACGAGAAAAGAAATCTCACTAGTTCAGTTAACTGAACTGGTCAACTGAACTAGTGGGAATAGAGGGAATCTGTTGGGAATCGAAGGAATCGGTTTGTTATGCCTATGAATTTATTACGGTTTCGGGTTTAATTCGGAAGCCGTCTTATATATGTCCTTGCATTTTGTAATGTAAGTTATTCAAGACACGTTTTGCATTAAGAATATAGCTTTACCTGGATTATTCGTCGTTGTTCTGATTGACTGACTGCCTCGCTAGTCGAGTGATCGCAAGCGCGACTGCTGAGTATGAGGTTCTGGGTTCAATTCCCGGGTCGGGCAGTGTTATTGGGTTTTACCCCAGGAATTTTCTCAGTAGCAGCCACGGAGTCGGGATTTGTGCCTGGTTGATGGCAATAGGCTCGCCCCCTATTACATGGGACTTAAACATAACTGACGAAATGTGAGCGTACTAATAATTGAGTATAACCTCAGGCGTGATGTTATGTTACAGCCCGTTCACACGGCTTCCGTCATTCAATATAAATACATATACTTCATAAAACACGATACGTCATGACGTACGTCAAAAAACAAGACGTGTCCGGCATTTTGCACGATTCGTGATGCGTGAGAACACGGGCAATTAAAAAGCATTGTCGCCGTCAAAAAGAAATCCCGGATCGTGAAAAAAGCCGGACACGTCGTTTTTTTTGACGTACGTAAGTTTTAAGCTTGAAATTAAAGCGGTAATTAGTCAGCTACGACTAGAAGCGTATTCCATAATAATTGCTAGTACAACAATATTGTGCGCTGTACGCCGTAGTTATTTTGTAAACATAGGGTGTCAGTAAACATTGAAGTGTTTTTTTGTTTGTCTTGTCAAATGAACATAAGTGTTAGGGAAGTATGTTGTAACGAAATATAGTACCAGAATTTTTAGATATTTACGTCTTTTAAAAGCTTCGTGCTTCAGAAATTCCCTTGGATAAACAGAGGAACTGGAGAAAATTACATTCTATCAGCGGTAATTACTGTTTTATGATAAGAACTAAAAAATATATTGGCTTGACATGAACTTCCGAAAAGTTTTTGTCAATGCTGCTGAAAGTCATTGTTGAAATTAATATGAAACGCTCTAAAAGCGATTGCTACTTGTATGGACCCTCTATCGGTGGCGATTATTACATACCATGAGACAGACTTATTAGTAAACTTATAGACGATTTACTTTACCTACACTCGGCAAAGCAAAGGCGGGAGGCCTTTTCTCCTTCGGAACCTCCCTATCCTGTGCGATCTCTGGCCATGTGCGCCCCGCAAACAAGATCAGACCGTCACACCACCTTTGCCGTGATCTACCTCGGCGGCGATTTCCTCCATCAGTGAGTGACGATCTATGGCCACCTCTCCGTGTATGCCAGACGGTTTATCGCTTGTCGCGATTGTCAAAATGTTCTTTCATTTCGTTTTGCCGAAAGCTTTTTCTAATTAAATAATAATGAATTTGCCGAGCAGTATTATTCCCTTCCAAACTAAAATTAACCCTAAATACCCATCTCAAATAACTCAAGCCACCAAACATTAATTGATTAGTACAGTTTAGTAGTATCGAGTTATAATTGGGTCTAAGACAAGGGGCCGACCTTAACCTCATAGGTGAGTCCAATTATAGCAACAAGGGAACTTCTAGAACTATTTATTAGTGTAATTACCGAACAAATATTCTACAGGTAACTACTGAATTGTATTATTGATTTTATATATTGGGGTTTCTCTATTAGGATTTTCTCAATGGCATCCCAAAGTCTGGTTTGTGCCCAGATAAGGCAATGGCTGGCCAACTATTTCATGGAACTGCGTTGTTATCTTAGCGAGTCAAAAGCATAAAAAATCATACTTTGCTAAATTCTGCAACACCGCCGTATAGTCACCCCTCATTCCCTTAGGGTGGCAGGAAGTCTAGAATTCTTTGGTGCTCCTAAACACAACTAATGAACTGACTGAGGGTGTTCTGACAATCAATCAATCAATCAATATTCTCTATTTGTAAACATAGGTTACAACAGTGTACAAGATTTTAATTGTTATAAAGCATTTTCCCTATGTTTTGCCATTTGGCTTTTGTCAGTTAAGTAAATTAATTTATAATAATTCATAGCACAATGCAATGTTATCAATGTATACCTATGTCTATTCCTAAGCATAATATAGGCGTGTTGTTACCTGAATTCCAGTACAATTCGCATTTGACAATCGATCAGCGGTCTGTCGTTCTCTTTGATCGTAAATAATCAAAGGTCTTTTTACCGGCGTTTGAACAATGAGGTTTCTCACATAATGCAAGGAAAAAATACTAATATAATTTTTGTTTCCAGTTCAATTCGTCATCCTACTCGACCTATAAAGAAAATGAACGAAAAATCACGAACGAAGATACTCAAATAGGTTACCAAAGTTGTGAATCAGAAGTAAAGTGATTATTATAGTCAAAATAAAGATGTAAAGCCAATAAGCTCTTCGCTCCACGATAAAACCACTTTCAAAGCGTGATCATTGAACTAAGCGAGCGTAAAATTGAATTTATTTCATGTTTCGCTTGAGTGCTGTCTAACTTCAAAACACAGTCTGCCAATTTACCATGCGAAATACTTGGGTACGTGTTCTGAATTCATCCCTATCCAAAACTTTGTAGATCCTTTATATGTATGTACATATGTAGATATGTACCTAGCTTTTACTCAAGGCTTTGCCTGTATAGAGATCAGAAATTATTTCACGTGAACGTACATGCGGGATAAAAACTATCCTTTGTCCTAAGGTCAGCTTGTGTGCCCCATGTTATCGATATCCGTTCATCTGTAAAAGCGTCAAAAGTTATCAGAAAGACAAACAGAGTTACTCTCTCATGAATACTTTATGTATCTACGCGAGTTGGTAGCTGTAGTTGGCAGACATTTTACCACCCGGGTACTTTAGGGAAGTACCAGGGTGTCAGTATGACATCTTGACTTTGCAAAGTGGCTGTCACACAGGTATGATTGACAGAGACAACGTTCTACAAAGCGGAACTTTTTCTGATACTTGATGTGTCATACCATAGATAGGCGATTCTCACTCGACACCGCTCGACAGCGCGGTCTGACTGAGCCGGCGAAGTGGATTTTGTGGCGGTGCGCTAGGCGAAGAGGCGCGAGGCGGTGAGCTGCGGTCGTCCACGTCGGTGTACACGTCGGTGTACACGGTTAGGGTTGAACCTCATCTGGCAGCACAAAATCGTTCCATGCTTCCATCCTTTTCGATCGTATTGTTGATCCAGCCGCTTACGATAGCATTCCCGCTCTTAGGCGTCAACGGATTTCAAACAAGCCAATGCGACGTGAGATCCGCTTCACCACCGGACCGCAGATGAGCGGAGTCGTGTAAAAACCTCAATACTGGCCGGATGCTGAGTGGCTGGTGTGGTTTTAATATCGTTATAAGCATAATTTTACCTTGATGTAAGAATTTACGTCGTGTTGATTTGACCCTGTGACGTGTAAGTTTTGTTTTACGGGAAATGAGAGTTTCGTCTTTTGTAAGGGGTCAAATAAAATTGTTTCTACTACCACAGAACACATAATAGTACAAGCTACTACAAAAACTAATTAAATAAAATGTAGGAAATATTAAAAAAAAAAAATATTGGCCAACCAACAATTTTATTGTATACACTGTAAATATTAAAGTAATAGCTCCCATAATATAAAGCCTGGTTTTCACAGGCCCAGTAGCTGACAACTTAGTGGTCAGCAACTGTACATTCTGCTGTCTATACAGTACTGTCACTATCCTCACTGCTGGGTCTGCATGGGAGACAGCAGTACACAGCTACTGTGTACACAGTACTGGCCAGGTGCTTCTGATCCATCGCCTTTTCACGAGGCCAGCAAAATGGCTGATTAGTGCGATATAATTAGAACAAATATACGAGTATTGGCATTACTCCTTGGCGAGCATTAGATGGAAATTCTCAAAAGTCAGAAGACAAAAAACTTCGTGATTTTAAGTAGACCGAAGACTTTATATTTTTTTCGTTAATTCCTTTTTTGTAAAAGTAGGTACCTATTCCCATTTCTCGAACAATGTCCTGTAACTATACTTTGCGAATATCTCTATGTTTATAATCTTTATGGAAGAAATTCCACAACATTTCTCTATCTCTGTATAAATTGAGGAATTTTATATTATCAGCATCACTCCAACGCACCACCGCCATTTTAAACGAAGAAAAAACGATTTCAAAGTAGAAAAAATCCGACTGTCCAGGCGTTAACTGTCCTTCGGCACTGTCCGGCCACTGTCTAGTTGCGTTCGTATGGAGCCCAAGGTTAGGTATTGTAACAATTTCTTACAGGTTAGCACCGCATGCCCCATAAACATATTAGGTGTGCCACAAGCACTAAACTATATTAATATCCAATTAACTTCTAACTAACTAAAACTTACAAGTAAATATAAAAACTTGTAGGTATTTCAGGTAAACTGAATTATTTTAGTAGTCTTAGAAAATAGGTTATGTTGAAATGGTAAAAATAAATCGCGCGGTACATACTGCACAGCTTTACTAAAATATGTATGAGGGCGATTTGTTGGCTTAGGAAGTGGTTTTCCTTTAAGAAGAACATCGTGCTTCTGGATATTTTTGTGCAGAAATCGCCTTTAAAACATTTGAGCGACGAACCAATTTGCCTAAAAACCTAATTGTCTGGATTTAGGCTATTTTTATAACGCATACTTTTATGTTTTTTTGTTCGGGTAGAAACACCAATTTATCTTCCATATTAACTTAACAAAAGAACCAGACACAAATGTAGCATAATTAATATCTTCCCTTTGTTTTTCAGCCGTAGTTGTTTGAAAAACAAAAAGATAACTTTGAATAAGCACCTGGACAACCTTCAAAAGGGCATATTTTATTTGATACGTTATAAAAACTGTAGCTTAGTTATGTTCGTTCTTTACGAGATTGTTTCTGGTTTATGACATCATGCTGTATATAGATGTGCACAATTATTTTCTTGTAGCTTTAAGCCTTATATCGGGGTGATAAAGCGGCTTTTTCATTGTCGTAAAAGTTAGGTTTTCCAAGACTGTCCGTCTTTATGAGCGGTTTATGTTGGCTCGTAACTAAGACAATAATGAGCATTTTTAGTGGATTTTTGAGTACTATCGTTTGATTAGGAATAATATTTTTGTTAGGTATAGAACTAATAGATTCTAGAGGAGCTCGTGGCTAAATAACAATAGCCGCTCGGGCCGATCTTCAGGTTAAGCCGCGCTTGCCTGGGTTGGTCCGTGAATGGGCGACCACCAATATTTAATTACCTATTTAATATTTATCTTTAATTCAGGTAGAACCCATAAAATTGTTAGTATTCCTTAACCTATGTTAGTATAATAGACTAAAAACACACAATAATCAACAAAGCTAAACTGGTGCTATTAATACCTACATAATTACGCCACCTCAATGAGACACCTGACAACAGTACATGCACTGCGCACAGGCCCCATAAGGTGGCCCTCAGTCTTAGCAGCAACAACGCTCAGAAGACTGTTGTCGCCGCCGCGCATCCGACGCAGTAGTGAAGCGGATCTTTTACGAATGATCGCAAAGAAGTCATCTGTACGCGCTGCTGCGAACATCCCTGACGCGCTACAGAAACGGGGCAGCGACAGCAGGATCTTAAAAGCATTGTTGTATTGCACACGCAGGGCATTAAACGATTTCTGCGTGGAATTAGTCCACAGACTGAAGGTATAAAAAGCCTGGATATTACATAACGAGTTTCCTCCGTGCCTCGGAAAGCAGGATAAGCCGTTGGTCCAAGCTGTCATTTGTAGATCTTTGACAGTCGTTATAGGTAGACAGTAAACCCAAAAGTCTGACAACCAGTCTTACCAAGGGGTATCATGTTACCCAGTACTAACTAGGTTCTGGAGGTCAGAAGGTAGTCGCTCCATGTAAAATACTGGTATTCAACTGCATCCGGTTAGACTGGAAGCTGACCCCAATATAGTTGAGAAAAGGCTAGGCAGATGAGATAGAAATAATAGATTCATCCAGTAAGTGCCTCATCCCTTAAGTGGGGGTTGAGTTTTTTTTTGTTAGGAAATTCTCAAACGTTATAAGAAACGTAGTCGTAATTTTCCCGATAAATAATAATGGGCTAACGTCCTCTTTTATTGGATCTAAATCAACAAAGGTTACCCTAACCTTAGTAACCTTAGTGGTTAGGTTAACCTAGAGGGAAGTATGGTCCGATTCTTTGGGTGACTATCGGGGACTAGCAGATACCTGGCGTGTGCTACTACGCTATAGTGCCTAATGCATTGTTTTACTAGTCTAAAACTATCCTTGCATTATTGCCGGTTTGGGGCACATCGGTTGGATGGTTTAGTCTATATGGACAAAGATAGACATAATTTTTGTCTTTTATATATAATAGATATATTTTATATAGATTAAAAGCGAGCTAATCTCTTTCAAATCATATTAATAACTAATCTTGACTGTCTATTTGTTTAAATTCACCACAGAATAAAATGCTGCAGAATATCGGTGTTTTCAAAAACATAACCTTTTTCTATTACGATGCGATTGCGAAATGATTGTCTACCTAGAATGTAAGTCTTTCATAGAAAAGTGTAACGATATTCAAAGCTAAAAAATAAAAGAAGATATTGATGAGTTCTTGTTTCTCAGCGATCATTATTAATGGCTGCCTCTTGAGGCTTAGGACGTCCACTAAAAGGGTCCATTTTTCTTTCATATTTCCTTGATTTTTCCGTCGCAAAAGAAATATTACCATTCGTTCCGAGAGTTTAAGCTTAGGAAGATGTGACAAGATTTATGCATGTGTTCTGTTCTTGTTCGTTTACCTAAGTAGTACATAATATATTATGTACTTAGAAATCAGGGTAACGACGGTTGACGGGTGTTGTATCTGCCTATAATCCTTGTTTGTCTAAAATTCCAATACTTGGCAACTTTGTTAATATATTTTGTGTCATGGTTTATAGGTATAATAAATCTTGCTTAAGGTGCATGTCAGATTTTATTAAAATAGGGACTAGGTTATATTAAATACTAGCTTTTTCTTGCGGCTGCGCTCGCGTGATGGTCGGAAATTATGTCACGGAAACGTCCTGTTTTTAATACAGCCAATGGCACGGGAATAGTGTAAATTAGCTTCCCATTGGTGGAAGAACTTCTGCACACGGATCATTAGTTCCGAAGATTTTCTTCTTACTTCCAGGGCATAAAGTCAACACATTATGTGTGGTGATGTGGTCCGCAATACCTACCTAAGTATGTTAAAATAATGGTTGACTGAAATATGACAGATAAAAGAACGTTGGACCTCACTATTTCTGTATTTATTGGCTTATAAATTGTTGAACTTTATTTGTCCTTAGATACCTTTGGATCCGCATAGCGTTATTCGAGCGCCAACTGGCGAAGATCATCGAGCATCTAGTGACCAACGCGAACCGCTACTACGAACGGGACGCCTTGGTTGCCGACCCAGACTTCGGGAGCATCCTCAGCTCCTTGCTGGTTGGTCCTTGTGCCCTGGAGTACTCTAAGGCCAAACCACCGGCTTGTTTCTGGACGGATCCTCCTGCAGACGAACTTGTGAGTATAATTTCGGTCAGAGGGTCTCCTTATTTGAACGACAAAATATTTTCGACAGAAACCAGTTACATCATCTGCCTAGCCTTTTTCCCCAACTTTATTGGGGTCGGCTTCCAGTCTTACCGGATGCAGCTGAATACCTGTATTTTACTCCACAACCCAGCTAGTATTGGGTAATACCCTTGGTAAGACCGCTTGTCAGACTTTCGGGCCACTGACGGCTGTAACGACTGTCAAGATCTACAATTGACAGCCGGGACCAACTGCATAACGAGCTTTCCGAGGTACGGAGAAAACTCTGTATGTAATGGGCGGTCACCCATCCATGGACCAACCCAGGCAAGCGCGGCTTAACCTGACGATCGACCCGAGCAGCTGTTATCATTTGCCACGAGCTCTTCCTGAGAAACCATTTACAATACTGATTAATATTGTGCCTAGTTTCTGAAAAACATATTTACACAAAACTTATACTTGCGTCTGACATGTCATGTCAACTGATTTCATCGAATTTTGAAGTGATTTAAGTGGGTCTTGATATAAATACACGATTGTCTGTTTGTTTGCAGCCTTTGGCTTGCTTGAAAGTAATTATTTATTCATCAAAATAACAGGTGCAAAGACACAGAATGTCTGCGGGCACCACTACACCGCCTTCCGTCAGGAGGCCAATATTAAATTTCAAGAGAAGTTTAAATGCTTCATCCGACGATGGGAGCTCAAATAACCCAGGTACCTAATCTTATTTACTTTTAATACAAGATTCCTTCAACGAAGTTTATTCAAATAAAAATTACACTGTTGCACAATATACCTACATACCTTTTCTGTTTCACCCAAGTTGTTCTTGCAAAATACGTCTTAAGATTTTTTAATCTACTTTGCTTTCAAGAGAAGCATATAAAGTATAACTATTACTTTAGGTGCAGGCAAAGCGGCCGGTGCGAGTGCCAAAGACTACGTCGAGAGCTTACACCAAAATTCTACCGCCACGCTTTTGTATGGAAAGAACAATGTCAGGGTTCAGCCGGTGAGAAACAAAACCTTTTTCCTACAGATTTATTTACTCTTGTTTATGATTTGTGTGTTGAGTTTTATTAAATTTGGGAAACGGATCGGAGCCGCTAGTCCTTTGGGAAAGGTCCAATCATACGAGCGGGTACTTGGAATTACTCGTATGTTCTGGATTTCGGGTAGTTTATTCAATTTGTGTAAATATTTTGCGGCCTAGTTTCGTTGTAAGAATTCTTAGAGAATTATTCAACTGACAGAATTGTATTATAGACCTTATTCCGGTAGGATAAGTAACTACATTTTTAGCGTTTTTTTTTTTATTTCTAAGGGCACTTACAAAGTTAAATTGTCTGCCTTTTAAGCCCATTATTTGTCATCTTATAACTCCGTATTATTTTACAGCCCAGTCACCTTTGATAAATGTCTAAAACTTTAAATTAATTTAGTCAGACATAATTGAAATTGAAGTATTGATAAAAAAATTCAAAGATTAAAGTGGAATTTGAAATTATTATTTTAGTTAGACACTTGGAATCATTTGACATTGAAGTTGAAACTATTGTAATTATAGAAGGATGTTGAGGAGCCGATGCCTGGGTACTTGAGTCTTCATCAGACAGCTGCGGGGCTGGTCATTAAGTGGACCCCCAACCAGCTCATGAATGGTTACGCGGAGAGCGAGGGTATCGACAAGAGGTAAACTATAATTATGATGCAAATCGTTGGAGTAGAACCAGTAATTGTTGCTTTCATGTTGTTCGTAGTTTTTTGTTTTTATAATGTTAGAAGATCACCCGTAGATATCGTAGAATTACATTCGTACATTCTTATTCCTATTCTTTATTGCGCACAAAATTAAAACATATAAGTGCACACAAATTGCAATATATAGCTTATGTACAACTACAACTTACAGCAAAACTTTCTTTGATTGCAAGATACATGAGCAAAATAGAAAATTCAAAGACATATCACATAGCCCAACCCGCACTGGGTTCGTTTGTTGGCTTATGGATGGCCCATTCCCAACACACAGGTAGGGTAGGTACGAGGCCTGTGTCACTTCAGTGATAACGTTGGGTTGATTATGCATACATTACCTACATACGAGTACATTAGCTTTATTGCATGAAGCTAAAGCTATAATTTAAATTGAGAACAGTCATTCGTTTGTTTTAATCTAAACGAGTACCTGCAGTTCCTTAGCCTGTAAATGTAACAAAACTCATTATTTCACCCATTATTACATTATTACCGAAGAGGCGTTCCAAAATAAGCTCTATCAAGTATATGTACTCGAAGTTATGTGTACGTGCGGAGTAAAAGTTTACAGTCGCTGTTTTTATCGCTTAAGTGCTACTTTCCTAACTTTATTTATACTTACATTGCATAAGCGTTTGTCGTTAAACAGCGAAGTATTTTCTTTAGTGTTTTGAACACCTCTAGCCTTTGTTCCGCTTTTCAATTTTATGCAGTCGCCTTTAGTTTTCTGAGAATTGTGATTGATCTTTGTTTTTGCAAACGGTGTTAGAATAACTTCTAGTGTTACTTGGAAGAAGTTGTTTTGAAAAATGATTTCTTTGATACAGCTAAACATTTGTAGGGATCTAGGAAAATATATTGCAATTTTCTTTAGAATTCAGACTTTAATCTACGTTCTCATCTTGTATTTTTATTAAGTTTTATTAAGTTAGTGTTTCATTGATACGAAGAGGCTATCATGAATAATTTCGACACACGTGATTTATAAACGGAGATCCCCGCACGGAACAAATATTTGTAAGGCCTAACAGGTTGTTGTTCCGAGTCTGGCTGTTGTATTGTGGGTGAAGGAAAATGCTGGGCAATGCTGTAAAAAAAACCAAGAATAAGTATTTAATCGATGCATACCAACTCCAAAATAATATTATTTATTTATACTAAATTAAGTACAAGTATGTTGCATACAATTAGTAGCAAGGTGTGTGGTAGAACTGTTAAGTGGTATATTCAATTTGTTATTTGCATCATCCTAGAATCATTCGTGCTATCCTATACTTTTTATTTTTTTTTCCATCACATTTATTGTTTTGTTTTGTCGCTTCGTAGACTGTGTTATGTATGTAGCGCCTATGTGTAGTGTCCGCTGTCACCTAGTGCATGCCTCCGCGTGCCAGCACAAGTTTGTTCTGTGCAGTTTGGCGCCGACCTGCACAGTGTACCGGCGGCGCTGTGCCGGCCCTCTGTGCATTGATTGGTATGTATTTGTGTTTTGTTAGTACAGCCGGCCAAGTTCACGGTTGACTACTTTTCGACCTTATTACTACAGACAAAGAGGTGAAAAATGGTTGATCATAAACTTTGTTGGGTGTACTTAGCGCTTGTGTGTTGTGAGCTTAGTGCTTGTTTGTGCGCCGTCTCTACGGGTGAGAGAATTGTGGCGATAGTCACGTTCGTACTTAGATAGAGTTATGTAGAGTCTGATCATAGAGATTCTATTGAATTTGATGGCTTGGCCAAACTATTGCTGCGGTTACCTACCTCTTGGATATGGCGCCTTAATGTTTAAGTGTTTTTTTACAACTTTCCGGCAAAGTTCTTAATGTACCATCGAGTTCACTGACGGTCGATCACTTTTCACCCTTATACCCTGAGTATTAAGGTTGAAAAGTGGTCGACCGTCGTTGAGCGCGGTTGTACATAAGTACATAATTATGAAGGGTAAGTATGTGGTTGATATAAAAGGCAGTTAAGTAGAGAGCATAGCGTCTGACTTAGACACCGTTTACATCACTGCTCAAAAGTGATAATGGTGATGAGATTTGCTACTTACATAATTTACTTACCTAGGTAGTAGGTACTCAGAGACTTGAAGAAAAATGGCGGGAAGTCCAGTTAACAAGAATTTATTTCTGTTATATCGCTGGATGGCGATGGGATTCCAGTAACGACGCAATTAATTCGGAGTATTCCGTTTTATTAGCCAATCAGACAGATTGCTTCGGATATCATAAAATGTTTCCCTCATCAAATAGATTTCTTCAGGGTTTAGTTTTATAGTTTGAAAGTCTCTGTACGAAAAAAATATGTTAGTAAAAATTATGTTTCGGGCTCAAATAACAAAATAGCTAAAAGATTCGGTGCTACATGAGCTTGTACTTATTTCATCACTGAGACTTCCTAAAATCAAATCATAGCAGATTTCCTGAAACACGAAAACGGCTCTGTCAGTGAAAAATATTTTTCAAATCTTGGTATTGGTTTTACTTTTTCAACCTATAAGTTATAGTCACATTTCAGGATGCGAATTAGACCATCAAACTGAACAACATTCTCTATGGTCTCATAGAGAATGCCAAATGTAACTTTACCAGGGGTGTGTGTGGGATCAAGTGTAAGATCCAATGTAAGAAATCATACAAGAGCAAAAAAGAATGTGTGTGTGTGTTCTCCTATTAAAAATAAAAGATGTATGTGTAACAATAAAAGAATTTTGGGCGCCTTGGAGACGCACACTACATTTGAAGAATACTTGCCAGATAGAACAATTCGAAGAGTCAGACTTCTAATCTGCCGGGGGTGACTAAACTAGGATAGGACAACATTCTCTATGGTCTCATAGAGAATGTTGTTCAGTTCACCATCGAAATCGCAAAGAAAAATCAGGTCCCATACATTTGAGTCAAGTAGGTATTGAAGTTTTGTAGTGGGCAACTGATTATTTTTCGCGATTTGGATGTTGGTCCCACACCTCGGTGGGTAATTTAGAAAGTTTGTGCCAAACTTTTTCTCTATCATGGCACCCCTACATGCCCTTACTAAAAAGGATGCCAAATGAGTTTGGACTGCCGAAAATACAAAGGCTCTATAGTTAAATCCCATATAATACGGGACAAGCAATAACGTAATATTTTTTTTCACATTTCAGTGTATACTGGGCGATGTCCCTGCAAGTGTGCGTGTGGGAAGTGGTGTATGTCCACGTGCATCGGTCTCAGGCCAGCGACGCTCTCATACTGGTCGGCCAAGACGGAGTCCAGAGACCACCCATACATTTTCCAAAAGGTAATGACAATCTTGTACAAAACTGAAAATTCTCTTGAAAGTTTCTTAAGAATTACGATAGAGCAGAGCGAAAGATGCAAGAGCGAACGGAGCGAGGTCGAAAATTTTTGCATTTCGGTTTATAAAATTTTGGTTCAGATGGTTTTGTGATGAGAGTAGGTAGATATCACAAAAAAGTGCGGCATGAATTCGCTCAATTTTGTGCCCGCTGTTCGAAGCGCCCAAATATGCCGCACCTGACCTGGGGCTTGTATTCTGCTAATACAAAAGTTGACCGGGTTTCAACCGGACACTATTTATAATCCCGCCCGGACGGCCCGTGGACGCCCTACAAACTCGGAAAATCTGTAGAAACCCGGACTGACGGCAACCCTACTCCAAACTAATACAAATCCGAGGAAACTCGGGCGGATGGCAACCTTACTCATGAGTAAGTAACCAATCGTATCCATTTCGCATGGATATAATAGCCTACATTAAAGTTTGTAACTGTGACTTTAGAGCAACATAACCAAAGTTTCGTTGACAACCCTACTGCCCCCGGCGTTCGATTTCACAAAAAGATATTAGTTACTTTACTGGCTATCTTGAAACTGTGCATACACGATTTCTCTAAAAACGTATTGTGTCCACCACAACGTAAGGTAAATAGAAACTTTTACATGACAATGTTCATACTTACTTTGGAACTTATCCAATATTCAAAGTCGGTAATATGTTATCTCGTTCCCCATCCGGCTTAGACTTATAAATATTTTAAAGCCAACGGCTTCAATATCAATCAAAATTACTTTCGAGATTGCCAAGTTACATTAATAAAAAAGTTTGGAAATAAAATCGGGAATTATTCGCACTCGAGTTTCAAGTAAGTATAATAAATGGCTGATGCCGACTGAAATGGGTTCCATTGGAACTTTTCTGTAAATTATGTGCGTATTGCCAAGGTCAGGATCGTTTCTTAAATGGAAAGCACTCAGCATTGGACATTTTAAGAAAGAAGTGGTAAAAAACTTATGGCAAAGAAAGATAGAAAAAACATTTAAATATATTATGTTACGCATATTAAAAAACATGTTCACACGAAACAGAGGTACAGCGGTGGTTTTTAGTGACTGCGAGTTCTCCGCAAGGAATGAGTTCGATTGTTATAGTACTTATGCTAGCTCTTTGTGCACCTATACTTAGATGATAACGTCATATCTTTTGTTATAGGAGGACATCTGCTTTCTTTCCTGAGCAATTTGGAAACAGGCCTACTACCACACGGTCAGTTGGACCCACCGCTCTGGTCGCAAAGAGGCACAGGGAAGGTATGGGAGTAGATTCATCATTTTTTGCCTTGACTTTTTCATAACTTACAAATTATTTCTCTCTGTCATAAATGCTGATATCAGACGGCGACACATGTTAATACGACACCACGATTAAATTATAAAGAAAGTACATCCATCGCTGTTCTGCTCTTTTCATGACATGTTTCGAGTATACGTCAAGTGAGGGAATGATAGCCAAAGCCGAAGGGTCAGTGGGGAAAATAGAACTAAAACATTCCTGCATTAAGAAGCCATGGGTACCCTACAGTACATTTACTTTTTATTTATTTTGTGCTTAGAAGTTTCATTTTAAGTAAAAAATGCCAAATGAAAGGCAGACATGAACAAATAGTGAAGCATCCGATATTGGTTAAAGCTAGTTAAGTGAGCAAGGTATACTAACTCTTCGTTTGCCTGCAGGTATTTGGTAAAGGTAAATCAAGACGGCGGCCGCTACCACGCCTGTGTGAGAGTGGCGAGACAGAGGAGACCGAATGGGAGGAAACTGCCGGAGATTACGTGTTCCGGATCGTCAACAACGCTATTGCTGATAGGGAAGGTATTTAAATTTATCTTCAGACTATATTTATCATGACTTCATCTCATCATCATTCTTATGTCCTTATCCTAATTCAAATGATTTGGGACTTCTTCTTCCATACTTATCTATTACTTGTCATCTCATCAGACACCTCCTTTCTTGCTATATCATCCTTCACACAGTTCTTCCATAGTTTTTTTGGTTTCTTCTACTCTTATACGGAGATACATAAACACACACATACACTAACACAAATTCATACTCAAACCATTCCTCACAACATCTATCAGACTTAATAATTATCTGAAATACGGGGGGCATAGTATTCACTTCGCAAAGAAAAACTATAACCACTTGGCCTCGTTAGACTGCGAGGACAATACATTGCGAAGAGCATACCGCGGCTCGGCTTGAAACAAGTACCTTCGGGCATTTAATTCATCTATTGTTGCTACTTCAAAACGTCCTTAGAAGCATGCCTGGTACTGAAGAATTTATAGATTTCTTAGAATTAGTGAACTTTGTTTTAATTTGAAGTATGGATCATTATTTCCAGCGATGCGGCATTCTCTACTAGAACGTTCAGTTCAGTCACCTCCGCGCACGCCGCGTCGCCCGTTAGCCTCTACATCCACTACATCATCAGACTCCTCGACGATGTCGGTTGACTGTCCACCATCGACCGGGATCAATGGACTTCCACCGCCACCACTGACGCCGATTCCACATCAACCCATAGAACAGGTATGAAACTGTACTTACTAGTATATGTATTTATGTACAGCCTACTTATTTATACAAGTTAGTATTATTTTCCTATTTGAAACAAACTCAGGGGAATAAAAAACTAGTTAGATTCAAATTAATCAGTATTGTGAATTGGCGCCCGACGTGGGACCGATTTTTTTTATTTTTTATTTAGCCTATATTGTCCCACTGCTGGAGAAGGCCTCCCCCAATTCCTTCTACGAGCTCTTTTCTCGTGTCACTTCGAACCAGCCCTTGTTAAATTAATGTTTAAAACTTAATGTTTAAGAATAGATTTGACAAAGAAAAACACAATAAGCGCCCACCCGAGACTCGATATGTTCAACTCTAAACTTAGTTTATAAGAAACAAAAGATTGCCATCAAATTCTCAATACTTTTATTTTGGCGCCCAGCACGGGACTCACGTTTATACATATAAGAAAAGCAAGAAAGAAAAAAAAAGTTCATTTGGCGCATGAAACAAGTAATTTAATCTTACATTTGATTTTTAGGCTGCGTCAATCGAGTTAGTGTGCAGCACAATGCGCCGTCAGATAATATCGCGTGCGTTCTACGGCTGGTTGGCGTACTGTCGCCATTTGTCTACCGTGCGCACGCATCTCAGCGGCTTAGTACATCCGAACATTATTCCTCGAGGTATGATAAGATAGCCATTTTGTTTTTTTTTATAAGACCCAGTAAGTAAAGTTTATACTGCATTTACATTCTTGCATCCTTTATCATTTTGTTTTTAAAATGTTTTTCTTTGGATATTTATTATAATCAGCCTATAATGTCTTGCTTTGGAGCAAATACCTCTTCTAATACCGAAAGGGAAATAACGCATATCAGACATGGATGTGTGGTCATAAATTATTTAAGGCTTTTGGTATACCATCGAACTGAACAACTTCCATAAAGGGACCAAAAATCGCAAAAAAATAATTTGGGTTGAGTAGGTCCTGAAATTTTGTATGAGACAGCTGATAATTTTTTCACGACTGTGATGTTGACTGTGTGTGTTGTGTGTGTGTGTGTTGTTGTGTGTGTGTTTGTTGTGTGTGTGTGTGACTGTAGTGTTTTATTGCATTATTTAACGAATTATTGCAAAAATAAAAATTTCATAATGAGTATGTAAAACAGAAGATCACCTCCTGTGTGTACCTTTGCAGAGAACGCAGACGGTGGTCTCACGGATGAACGATGGCTAGCGATGACAGATGAGAACGGTGCAGTTCACGACAAGGACGAGGTGTACCGACTGGTGTACTACGGAGGAGTACAACATGACATCAGGCGACATGTGTGGCCGTACCTACTCGGATATTATGAGTGAGTATCTTCGATAATAGAGACGACAAGTGTGCAAATCAACTAATAGAAAAGGAATTATATGCTAAAGGAATTTGCCATGAAGATCTTTTGGTATTCTGAAATATTTTAAAACTGTTTGGTCCTGACTGACTGTTAACTCCCATCATATCCAATCATTCATCATTTAATTTTATGGAAAACGAAAGAAAAACACTTATGACAGACGGTACATCGCGAGCAATATCGTAACATACATACTTGCAAGTCAACTGAGTATAATAAGTGTAACGTGCTAAAGTTGGCATTTTATTTTCCCATTAGATCTCACTGAGACATGGCTCCACATTTTTTCAATGAAATTTCTTCTGATAGCCTGGCGATAGTATCTAAAATACTTATGTAGAAAGTCATCCGAGTTTTTGATGAAGATTTATTCATATAATCTTTATTAAGAACTCGGTTGATTTATCGGCTTCTCAAGACAAACTATTAACATAAACCTTCCTTCCGCAGATTCGGTTCTACAGCCGAAGAGCGAGCGGAACAAGACACTGCCTGTCGGCGTCAGTACGAGACCACCATGTCGGAGTGGCTCTGCGTGGAGGCCATCGTGCGCCAGCGCGACCGCGAGGCCACGGCCGCCTCCATCGCGCGGCTCAGCGAGGCCTCGGGGAAGCTCAAGCCGACTGACAATAATGATACTAGTGAGGTACGAGCTATATGAAAAAGATTTATGTATACTCTGTTCTATTTCCGGCAGAAACATAAATAAAACAAAATGGTTCATAAAATATCCGTAGTTTTTGCTCTACATTCGGCGGCGGTCTAAGAAACATTTTAAATTGCTTATTGATCTCGTTATTATTTCTAAACTACAAATAGATTTAAAATAATCATTAAAATAAGTATGTACATGTATCGAAATGGGAAAATCGAATGGATGAAATCTTCAGACGACCTTAATAGCGATACCGTGACTATCTTAAATGTTTTGCACAGGTATTCGAAGACGACTGCAGCGTGATCTCGGACAACCCACCTATCGTATCGCCCGAACCGAGCGAGACGGAACAGAAGCGGCCGGACAAGCCTGTCCTATCGCGAGCTCCCAGCATAGACGAGGTATTACTATGTCGATTTATTTACATACAGTCCTTTGTCAGTTATTTTTACCTAGGACAAAAATTTTATAAGACGAGAATATAGGTCATCGTACTGCCAAATTATTGGTAAAATAATCATGAAAGAACAGCGCTTCTGTTGCGTATGTATTTTTAACCGACGAAAAAAGGAGGAGGTTATCTATACCACCAGCATCTGTATGTACACTGATTTCTCCGTGATTACTGGCCCGATAAAAGTAGAAAAACTTAGTGTCGAGGTCACATATAAGAGTTATCTTCTAAAATAATTTATGCATTTTTTTCTTCTTCGTCTTTGTGAATATGTGCTAATAACTTCTAGTTACAATGTAAAATTGATGGTCGACAAGAATTTGTGTGACATACAGTGTCACAGCTAAAAAGAGTAAAATAAAAACCGTGCCTGTTTAACGACAGTACTTTTTGTTTTGTTGGCTCATATATTTGCCTCTTCCAAGGCGTCGCCGCTGGCGTTGCATATTTTGGAGCCAAGTGGGAGGTTGTAACTTTGACCTCGTAAAGTAGGGCTACCTCAATGGAACAGCTGCGGTGTGAATGTAGAGCTATGCCACAAACTGAGCCCCAAGACATGGATCTTATTTATTTTCATTATTATTTAATGTAATTCTATTAGGTTCTTCTTCTCCAGGCTGCACAGGTTAACGTCATTACATCAACGCCGGCGGTCGCTCAAAACCAGCGCTGTGTCACTGTCTCGCGTAGTGTAGTGGCCCTTTTACGTGGATGTCTCTCTACTTATTCTTAATGTGCAAATAGCACATTATGTTATAGCGCAAAAAATGATTTCTTTTTTTCAGGTCGACAACATCGAACTGGACTCTGAAAGAGACAAAGAAACGAAACAGAACGGAGAGACTGATAACGGTGATAGTAGGGATGTAGATGTAGACAGTCTGAAAGACTTAGAGGATGAGGATGTGCATTTGAAGAGTGTTGTCGATAACCCCGATATGCGGAGAGAAAGCATAGCTGAGATCAAGAGGCTAGCTGAAGGGATTGTTCAGAAAGGTACGTAAAGTCCGTTCAAAGGTATACATATAATTAGCAATATTGTAAAAGAGCTGACTTACAAATCTGGTAAACAATAAAATGTCGTCATCATCTGCCTAGCCTTTTCCCAACCTTTTGGGGTCAGCTGCCAATCTAACCGGATGCAGCTAAATACCAGTAATTTACATCGAGACTGCCTATCTGACCTCGACAACCGACTAAGACTGGTTGTCAGATTTCGGCCGACTACCTGTAACGACTACCAAAGATTTACAAATGAAAGCCGGGACCAAATAACTGCATAACGTGCTCTCCGAGGCACGGAGGAAACTCGATATGTTAAATAATTATGGTCACCCATCCACGGACCAAGCTTGGCAAGACCTGCTTCACCTTGAAGATCGCCCCGTAGGGCTGTTAACCACAAGCTCTATACAATAAAGTTTATTCTATGTACGTACAGGTGATGGTCGAGGGCTATTGTGCAGCGTGGATAGTGCCCAGTTGAACGGCAGCGAGTTCCGGTCGTCGATAGATGAGGTTCAGCCGACTCCTCATCAGCAGCACACGAGTGTTATCATAACCAATCCGTCTGTTGATCTCGCGGCTGGGGGGTCACCTGTTTCTGGAGGGACTACTGGTGAGTCTAGTTTTTTAGCTACACATGTTTTTGGAAAATATTGTAAGCGAGAATTCTGATAGTTAGGTGGCCAAAGCCAGTGAGATAATGCTCAAACGACTTAAAAACTGTTACTATAGAATCATATCATTGTCATCATCAATAACTGGAGCCACAACAGCAGCAGCATCTAATTTATGTTAGAAAAGGAGTAGGGAATGGTAATCAAGCTATTTCTTGCCGTCGCAAGCGCTTATGTTGAACATAACATATACCTCTGGTTCGGTTCCTAGGTCGTGGCAAAGTGTTGTTGGGTTTTTTTTAGAATTTCAATGGCAATAGGCTCGCTTGGGACTAACACATCACTGTTGTAATGTGGGTGTCCCATAGGAACACGTCTACCCTTCGGGAATTGCAGTTGTGATGATATGTAACCACGGAGTAAATACAAAGAGGAGATGTTCTAATGAGATTTCCTTAGGAAACAACGCGTGACACTTTGCGGGGTGAGGGGGTGCTAGATCCCGCCCACTTCTCTATTTTCCATCTACCGGTCAATAGCAAAACTATTCGCTCGTTCTGTCGATTTTGTTTTGTAGTTACGTAACTATCTCACACTAGATGTCACCAAGTGCAGGATGCAAAAGGGTCGTACTCAGAATTTTCGTACCGGGGAGTAGTTTTATTTTAAATTAATTTTGCGAACCATCTTGATGCGTATTTTTTTAATTTAAATTGTGATTTTATTATGAAAAAAAAAAGGTTTCTGATGAATGACGAATGAAGATTATTAGACTTTCTCTTATACAACATTATTTTTTGTTTACACCAAACCCGAAAAGGGGTCATTGTACTCATCATTTTGAGCAACTTTTTCTATGGGACCAACCTTGAAATCGCGAAAAAAAAATCAGCTTTTCCCTACATTTATTTTCGCATAACTCGTCAAAATGTAGGGAACAGCTGATTTTTTTTTCGCGATTTCAAAGTTGGTCCCGTAGAAAAAGTTGTTCAAAAAGATGAGAACAATGACCCCTTTTCAGGTTTAGTGTAAATCAAGAATAATGTTGTATATTTAAATGACTTATTTTGTTAAAAAGACTTATCAAGATGGTTTACAAAGGTATGGTATGGTTTACAATAAATAAAATAATTGTAGATAGAATATTTAATTATGTCCAGCGTATTTAACTCTTTCAGGGTCAGTGGTTAGCTACGCTAACCACATATTTCGTATTTTTTTTCTTTAAATTCCTGCCATTTAGCGATTATTTCTTGAACTATCATAGAAATACACCTTATGCTCGATTTAGTTTTGGCAGTAAGTGGCGCCGATAATCATTTGTGTTTGTATTGTTCGTATGAACAAAATTCGTTGACAGTGTTTTTGTAACGTGCTCGGAAAAAAACTTTCAAAAATAAGGTGAGTCTATTATTTTTTTGACTATGATTGTTTTATTGGACGTATTTAGACATTTTTAGCATGTATTTGATAAACAATGTGTGTAATTTTGCTTTCTAATGTAATTATGATACTCATAATTCGGTGGTTAGAGTAGCTAACCAGCGCGCAAATAGAATGTTTTATTTTTTCGTACAGATGTGACATTGTTTTTTTATATATCTTACAGAATGGTTCGTGTGTTAGCTGACGGGGATATTGAAAACTGTCTGGAGGAGATACCCTCCGATGACGACAGTTGCTGCAGTGCGGAATCGGACCAGGAAACTCATGATGCCCATGCTATTGGGTGATGTCGTATTGGAACGTCTGCACACTTACAGTTTTGATGAAGAAGATAATGAACCCTTGTCCAGTTTCCGTTCTACTCTGCCTCCAGAGGTTGCCACTCCTGTAGTGGAAGAGAGCCGCTCCAGCAGTTTTCAAACAAGAGCGCCAAAGTGGAAGAAGTAGGTACTACTCACTTTCCCCACCAGGTGAGTTTACTGAAGATGTGGGTGTACCAGCACATACACTTGAGTTGGAAAGTATTACGCCTCTTGCACTATTTCGCATGTTTTGGTCAGACGATTTGCAAGAAATTATAAGCTTTCAAACCAACCTTTATGTAACCAACCTTTGTGTGCATAAGTTCGACCAACTCAAAAGCTGCTATGATATTGACCGAAAGTGACACAAATGGTGGCACTGGATTTTTTTCCATTTTCTGGACTGTTCTGTTGTCAATTCTTTCTTGGTGTACAAAGAATTACAATCCACTTCACGACCAGATCTAGAAACTCTGACATTGAAGGATTTTCGTCGTTCAATTTACCAAGGTCTCTTAGCTCCAGCGTTTGTCAATCAGCGCAGGCATCGCTCAATGGACAGTCCATGCAGTTCAGGAGCGCTTTCTCCAGGTCCGACCATAATAATACGGCATAAGCCAACAGTGGCCGACGAGATCCGCCTTGAAAGCAATCGTCATCAGCCGGAGCGAAGCACATCAAGATGCGCCAAATGCAGTACCAGTAATACTCCAGTACGTACGGTTTGGAAATGAAAACCTTGCAATGTTCCACTATGTTTGCGTAAAGGAAAGTCTTGCTTCGAAGATTTCCATAAGAAGTGAAATAAAATCTTGGTCCTAAGTGTTTTAATATGTTTTTTTAGCCTGTATACATGATTAAAAATTTTAAGATTTTTCATAGTGTTGTTTTGTTCTACAGCGGCGGTGGTTACCGTAGCTAACCATGTGATTCCTCAAAAGCCTTCACTCAGATATTTTTTTGAACCATGTTTTCAGTATTGTTTAGCCTAAATACAACTAGAAAAAACATAAAAACACGTATATTGTAACTTATATGAAAGTGCCCCTGAAAGAGTTAATGTTTTAAGTACTTTCCATTTATGAGACAGCCGCAGCCGCGGGACGTTCAGTAAAATAATTGATTTCTAATTACGGCCCTGTCTTTTTGTTGTTTAAAATGTTTGTTGTTCATAGTTGACGATAGATGGCGGCCTGTTTACAAAATGATATGAAAACTACAAAAATAACATTTTGGCCATTAAAGGGGCTTTAGGAATGAATGTTGAACAAATTTCAGCATTAATGTTATTAAAATATGTTAGTTCTGAGCTCTACATACCTAAATATTTTTATTTTCCATGACACCAAGTGTCGCCATCTAGTGTCGGGTAGAATTATATTTGGAAACGCCGACGCTAGGAGATTTTTCTAGAACTATTTTAATAAATTACGCATAAAATTACTTACAAATGAAATGTGATGCCATCCATAGCGTCAGAACGTCTATCCGAGTGATTTTTACAAGACAAAACACAACACTTCATTCTTTTTATCGTCTAGCGCGAACAATGCTGTAAAATGGGAACGTTCACAAAATTGTGCACAGGACGAACGCCAACAATACACTGACTAAGGCCACGCCCACATGATGACGTTAGGGCCTAGTTGAGAATCACAGTGCACAGTTGCTTAGGCCATCTCCTCTTTGTATTTACTCCGTGTATGTAACATTTGTGCCAGCGCAAGTGAGTCCCGCGCGCAGCCCGCTGGGCGTGGTGCGCGAGGAGTCGCAGTCGGCCGGCGCCAGCATCGACACGTTGGAGCCGGCCGATAGGAACGCGCCGGATAACCGCTCCAACTGCGTGTCTCCTGCTAGCTCTAATGGTGGAGTTTACTCGGTGAGTTCTGTCATATTTACGAATCTGTGAAAGCAACTGCTTCTCCACTAAGTTGTGTATGAGATGAGATGTAAATTGCTATTTAGGGCGAATTTCACCAATGATTGAGAAAGCGATCCTCGTTCATGTCAGTTTGATAATTACTATGAAATATTAACACTGATGGACCTTGAACGTCGCTTAGATATTATGCTGATCGCGATCGATATCAACGGTGAAATTTGCTTTTAGCAAGAAATCTCAAAAATCCAACCAAGTTTAGTTTTCATTTAAAATACATTGATATTCTACATGAACTCTGCGAAATTATAATCTTATTCGTGTGATCTCTTTTGCATCGTCAAATTTCTGTTATCTTGAGGTCTAAGCATACAATAAAAAAGATCTATCAATTTAAACCGTGTGTTGTTTCAGATTGAATTGGTGGAATCATTCGCCCTAAACCTGCATCGCATAGAGAAGGACGTTCAGAGATGCGATCGAAACTATCCCTTTTTCACAGATGAGAATCTGGAC
The DNA here is from genome assembly GCA_964057025.1 of Standfussiana lucernea. NCBI lineage: Eukaryota > Metazoa > Arthropoda > Insecta > Lepidoptera > Noctuidae > Standfussiana > Standfussiana lucernea. The sequence continues at coordinate 9,064,644 of OZ059805.1, forward strand.
AAACTGAGGAATATTATGTGCACGTAAGTACATTTCCTTAAGTCTACGTCTTTTCGTTAAATAATGTTGCTAGAAAACTTAATCTGGAGGATTTTGCATTTCAAAGTTGTCTTTTTTTATCTGGAATAAAGAGTCAGTTTTAAACAATTTACATGGTTACAAACAACGTCAAAGGGTGAATTTTAAAACCTAAAGTGGATTTGAGCGCGGTCAGTCTCAATATTCCACAGCAATGATGACACTCACAGTTCTTGAAACTAGGTTTGAAGTAGCCAGTCCGCAATCTGTTCGTATCGTTTTGATCGAACCTTAACATAGTTTGTTCAGGCTTAAAAGAAAAATACATTTTCATATTTAATATTCCAGCTACGTGTGGGAGCACCTAGACACGGGCTACATGCAAGGCATGTGCGACCTGGCGGCCCCGCTGCTGGTGATGATGCGCGAGGAGGCGTCCGCGCACGCGCTGTTCAACAGTCTCATGCGCCGCGCTACCGACAACTTCCCGTCCGGACAGGCCATGGACGCGCACTTCGCTGACATGAGGTGAGTGGGACACTATTAAAAAGGAGATAGGTGTACTACGTTATCTACGGAAGGGTTTCCATAAAGGGTATGTCATGACAATTGGGCTGCAGTTTACGCTTGCGCTCACCTTCGGAAAAGCACCTAAACCCAAAGTTGACTACAACTGCACTCCCGATACACCCGGCTTGAAGATGTCCAAAGGCAGCTAATAACTACTTATTGAGAAAATGTTTGTCAACCAATCACCATTATCATAACCATATACCACCCAACATACATCACCACTTTATTGTGACAGGTCGCTGATCCAGATCCTGGACTGCGAGCTGTACGAACTGATGCACGCTCACGGCGACTACACACACTTCTACTTCTGCTACCGGTGGTTCCTGCTCGACTTCAAGCGGGAACTGCTTTACCAGGACGTGAGTATATCCACTAGCTGTAGGTATCCACCTAGGTGTGGAGGTGAGGTAGTCAGTCACTGCATGTAAAGTAATGGTATTCAGCTGCATCCGGTTAGACTGGAAGCAGAACCAAGCATAGTTGGCATAAAGCTGGGCAGCTGATGATGCACCTACTCATTTCTCGATAATGGTTAGCTTCCAAAATTAGCTCTTCCTTGTAGTATTTCAATGTTTTTTTGTTCATGACCGAAGAAAGTACTTCTGGTTGTAAATTTGGAGATCGGAACTTGATAAATTAGGGATTAAGCTGATTGGATAGGGTTTCAGAGTTCAACAGAATTGACATAAGTTTTCGACATAAACTTTTAGAATTAACATATGCGAACGCATTAGTATTTTTGTTTTTTCCATGATCTTTATCGCTAATAAAATGTCACATTGTCTATGTCCTCTGGTAATGCGTAATGCATTTCTTTCTGTTTTGGTGAGTACAGGAAAAATATTACATAATTAGGTCACACTTCCCGTGTACCTATACGATTTGAGTTATGAGCGCTGCAGCTGATGAATTTGAAAATAAAAAATATCCACAGGTATTCTCCGCATGGGAGTTGATCTGGGCAGCTCGCCATGTGGCGTCCGAGCACATGGTGCTGTTCATAGCGCTCGCGCTGCTGGAGACCTACCGCGACGTCATACTCGCCAACACTATGGACTTTACCGACATCATCAAGTTCTTCAACGGTGAGTGTATGAGTAATTCGTGGTAGTGATTCAGTTACATGTATTCGTTAAGGAGTCGCTCTTTACTAGGTTGGTCCGCGGATGGGTGACACCCATTACATACAGAGTTTCCTCCGTACGTCGGAAAGCACGTTAAGCCGTTGGTCCCGGCTGTCATTTGTAGATCTTTGGCAGTCGTTACAGGTAGTCAGTGGCCCGAAAGTCTAACGACCAGTCTTACTAACGGGTACCGTATTACCCAGTACTAACTGGGTTGTGGAGGCCAGATAGGCAGTCGCTCCATGTAAAATACTGGTATTCAGCTGCATCCAGTTGGACTGGAAGCCGACCCCAACATAGATGGGAAAAGGCTAGGCATGATGATGGCATTACACGGATCGAATATGAGTTTCATAGTAAAAATTGTGTAGTATAACGGGTGGAATTCCCTCTTTGGCGGGTGCAGGTGACTAAATCGACCGCTTGTATTTCAATAGAGGTTTGAATTTTTTTTCTGTTTCTATGTTGGTGTAATTGAAATGACTGTTGGGTTTTAAGTCTCAAAGACGTTAACACTGCTCAGAAGGATAACGTTGGCGTCGTAGGCTATCCGACCACCATTTTCGGTAGCTACAGAAAATGAACCACAACCAAAGAGAGTATACAAAGAGTTTTTTTTTTATTATTAGCCTGAACTGTCCTACTCCTGGGCAAAAGTCTCCCCCATTTTTGACTCCATATTTAACGAGAAAGCCATCCAAGGCGCCCCGCCATCTTCTCCGTGGTCTGCCGCGGTTTTTAGTTTTCTCAAGCGTTTTTAGTCTGCTGTTTATAGGAACAGGTGTAATACAAATATTTGATTATTTTTTTGCTTCACAGAAATGGCAGAGCGACACGACGCATCCGCTGTGTTATCCCTCGCGAGGGACCTCGTTCTACAAGTTCAGACTCTAATTGAGAACAAATAAGTATCACTTTAGAACAATACATCTATGTAGACTATGATATTCTCGATGACTACTTATTGGTAGACTATGCAAGACCCGAGACTGCAAGGAAGTTTTTAATATAATCTCTCCTCAGAAAAATGAGCCTTAAATAGCGGGCATGATGGTTTAAATTGCGAAAATCAACTATTAAAGGCTCAGCCATTCTGTACGCACAAATTGAGGACTGGCTACGGACAGATACTTCATATCTTCATCTGTCCTTCATTTAGTTAGCAGTCTTGCGTTTTCTACCAAGTGGAAAATCGATTAGTACTTTGAGCGTCTATCAAAAATGTAGGCATAACTAGCGTAATAGACAAAAAATATTTTTAAATTTATAAAGTAGACAAAATATTTAAATATCGACTATGTATTAGGATAAATAGTATCGATATTTATAATGTCTAAATAGACCGGAAGGAATTTAAATAAAAAATATTTACGTATGTGATCAAAATTTTAATAAATTATTAGATCAGTCTCATCGTTACAGAATATTAAATATCAAAACTATAATCAATGTGGATTTAAAAAACAAAAAGAGACATTTCAAATCTTTATATCGGTGTTAATACATAGATACTTAAATTATTACCTACAATAGTACTTACACGTATACAGAGAGATGCCAAAATAATTAAAACCTACACATTTTAAATGTGCTAAAAATTAGGTAAATTATATTTCACGCAAAGATCTATTGAAAAAAAAAACAAAATGTTGACCATGTCAACGTTACTTAGAAGAAAATATAAAGACGAAAGGGAGAAAACTTTATATGACATAAATGTATCGAACCAGCACCTTTATTTATTGGCTGCAAGCAAAATAAGGAGATGGGACGTAGGTCACGCAGGATTATACCGTACCATATCAATTAAAAAAAAAAAAAACATTACTATGGGAACATAAAACATAGGACGTTTACCTAAAAATGGAAATATAAAAGACAATTCTATTACCCAATATCTATCTCTTCTGAGGTGGATAATGGAACAGTTTTTAAAAATAAATTTTATAACATTCTATAAAGACATGTTTAAGTATAGTATTTTAAAATAAAATCAGAGTATCCTATTTACTATATTATTTGCAAAAACAGAATAAAATTATATCTATAATATACTTATTGAAAAAAAAATCTCTGTAATTATTTATATATTTGAAATGTTTTTAAATTCACCCCCCACTCGTGCCTTTTCCATATCATAAAGAGCCCGCCCTTACAGTGTTTTCTAATGTATAATTTAAATAATATCAAACCTATATTATTATCTATAAAATTACATTTAATCTAAACACCCATATTCATAATATTTACGAGAATTATAATTGAGGTATTTCGTGTTGTATCAAATCTAAGAATTCAATCTTAATTAACTCGAGAATATGTACAATATAGCCTTGTACAAGGATATATTGGAAGTTAACGTTCGTGTCAGGTACCAACCCAAGATAGATAAAAAGAAAAGTCTTATATTTTAAATAAAGATAACTGTTATCACTGAGAAATACTTTCGTAAACTTGAAAAAATTACTCTCATGTAGGATGTCACAAAGCCGATGAAAAAAAAAATGGTCAAGTAAGATTTGACTTTTAAAGGCTACAAATTCAAATTATATCTATCATTCCTCGTACACCATACAAATTACATTTACATAAAAGTAGACATTTCACATGGTGTGTTTCAATGGGCGGTCTTATTGTTAAAACACTAATCGCACTTTCTATTATCACGACTACTGCGGCCGTGGGTCCTGCCAATATGTTTACAAGTCACCATCACGGAGGCCTCTCATAAGCTGCGCCCGCAAACCCCGTGTCTGCCAATTCGGAAGCTGAGATTGTAAATGTTCTAAAAAGGAGGGGTTGGTGGGGACTAACCTACCTTTGTTATAATATAGAAGAAACTATCCTAAATTCCTGAGGACCTTACAGATAGGTACCCAAAGTAACTCATGTTTAGGTACCTACACGCAAATTATGGGTTATCCAACTGATATGATTATTCAAAAAAAATTGGTTTTACCTCGATCTATAACGCAGATAGCAAGTTAAGCCCATACTTATGGCTGGACAATCAAGATTGGCTCGAAAGCTATTTACCTACATTATGTAATGTGTAGGTATTATTTGCCTTTTTTGCGCAATCCGTTGGGCAATGTCCGCAGTGTGGGAAGTCCCTTATCTTTGGTACTTACGTCTTGTCTGACCAAAATACTTAGTCCATAATTTGTTTAGATAAATAATGAAGAATTTTTTATCAATAATGCCGGAAATGCGGACTTTTCTTTGTTGTTTCATTAGGTTGCTTTTGTCCTAATTAGTTAATGGTTATCGATTTTTTTGGGAGAAATGCTGCACCTTTGATTTTATTAAAATGTAAAACGCACTGAATGCGTTTAGCGCTCAATGAATTTAAAATATTGTCAGAAAAAGTATTTTGTTTTGAATAAGTAACTACTTACGTTTAGCGTTAAATGCATTTAGTGATATGTGGTGCATGTGGGCCTTAAACTTGGTTTTCATGCTTGTTGTACGAGGGACGACTTGACAAATTTAAATTAAGTAGGTACCTAATAGACGACATTGGGATCCTCTTTGAGGACTTCGATATTTGGAGATTGGCTGAAGTTCGTACTCTTAAACTTTACATTTTTTTTGAGGATGCGGAAAAATATAAAAATAAAATCGAAAATTTTAATACTTTAATCAAATACGTATTTAATGTCACGAAAACGAACTTATTTGTTCGAGAAATCTGAAAAGATTATAAACTTAAGAACCGGTTAAAATATTTGAACCACGAGTTATTTATTTTTGTAAAAATAATGTTTCATTAATGATTAACTGTAGTAGGTACTTTACAACTTGGTACTGGACTTGACTTAAACGAAGCTCTTGCAAATTCAAAAAGAGAATTGACTAAAAAAATGTACGGCAAAAAAAAACTACAAAAAAAAATATTGACTTTGGGAAAAATCTTAAAATGGATAGAAAATTACCGGAAAATTCGATAATCGAAGGGCCCGTCAAAATAGATGTAAAATACTAAAAGAGCACACTAGTTAGTCAAAGACTACATTACAGCGTGTCTCAGAGATGTGTGGTATATAATATATGTAAGTACTTAGATAGACCACCAAACTCAACAATTTTCTTCGTAGAATCAACGTCGCGATCGCGAAACATACTCAGTCCTATACAAAATTTCAGTTCAATTCCTACTCGACCCAAATCTATGGGAGAGCTGATTATGTTCCGCGATAATGAGGTTGGCTGAATACCGGGTGGATGAACCCAGACCCCACATAGATTTTTTCGTCGGTTATTAAAAAAAACAGTTGTTTCCTACAAAACTGCAACCTACACGGTCAAAATGTATGGAACAGCAGATATTTTTTTTAGGGGGTTTAGAATGATGTACTTACTGAATACGTGGTAAGGGTAACCGTTTTGGCGTCGGCGTCCCTTCCAGCCTTTAAAAAAGTTGTTAAGTTTGGTGGTCTGTACCTTTAAATATGACCACACATTTCTAATCACGCTGTATAGAATATAATTATTTGTTATATTGTAAGCTAATGTTTCCTGTGTCCGCGCTTTTTGTATTACAAGTACAAACTCTAAATAAAAATCTAAAAGCGATCCGCCGATCTAAACGGCATACCGCATTTTGACACTGACAGCTCTTGAACGCGGTTAAGGTTTGCTGATCGCTTTCAGTTTTATTGGTGAAATTCGTCTTTATTCATTTACTTTAATCCAGACGTAATGTTTAATCGTAATATTATAGTTAGCGCTTCCAGCAGTTGGTTTACTGTTAAGTACTATTTAATGGATTACTTGACGAAAATTGTAAAAAATATGTTTTCTATTACCGTTGAGTGGTCAATTAAATCATTTGTTAAGAATTATAAGAATATTTTTTAAATTATAAACCTTTATGTAAGCGAGAACAAAACGTATTTATTTAATGTTTCTATTGGGTGTAGCTACTATATTCTGATATTGTCTTTATAAATAAATTTCTATGTATACTGTAATTTTACCGTTAAGGCTTCTTAGATGTTTTGTGCTGTTATTAAATATCGATGTCTATCCGATCAAATTATTGTGATTATCATACGCTTAATATATCCTTTCATGATTCACACCAGGAACAAAAAGACATAGAGCGATTTTAGAAAAAAAAAAAACAATAGAACATGGTGTTAAGACAACTACTTCAAGGTATTATACAGCCTTGATTTCTTATTTGCGCAACTGTCAAACAAAAGTTTTGCCCTGGTGTGAATGTAGTACAGACAAACCTAGAGGTAGGTACTATAAGACAGGCCTAAGTCCATACTAAGCCAAGCTTTACATTCAGATCTGTCTGTGTTATGAACACGTTTAGTGTCAAATGTAGTAGAATATTAAATTATGTCTACACCTATTAAACCGGGGAGGTTTTGTAGTTCGGTTAAGTAGACGACAACCACCTAGGTTGAACTGCGAGTCATTCACAAAAAAAAAAAGTTTTTTCAAGTGCACACTGACACTTATGTCCGTTTCTTCTAACTGCCGACGCCTGTATGTATGCCTAAATGAAAGCGTATTGCTACAATTACTTAGTATTTTTTTATTTATTAATATAGGTCTCCAACAGCTTCTGTTTACAAAATATCAAACTCAAAGCATTTATTTCAATTAGACCATTACAGGCACTTTTGAATGTCAAAACACAAAAAACTAAGCTACAGTCCCAGTCACATGGCATAATAACTTGTGAAAGTACTGTAGTTGCCCATTCGAAAGCGTAGATATCTAAGGAGAAGAAAATATCTTAAGAATAGGAAACAAATAGTGTTGGGCTTATACAGTTGCCAATTATAGGTTAACCAACATTCTCAAATAGAAGTGATAACAGTCATAATAATAAAAAAATTGTGCTTTAAATTACCTCAATAACTATAAGCATTTCCAATTTAGGCATTCATTTAGAAGTCGTGAAAACTTAGTGAAAACCAGCATTTCTTACTCTTATTTTAAAGTTTGAAATTATTTGTTTTTGACATATAATATTGTAGAAACCTACAGCACCGGTCTATATGTATAAATAAAATAAAAACGACTAGCTGAAAAAATAATTTTATATATTTATCTAAAATGCTCCTGAAGTTCTAAACTACAGTAATAATCTAAATAAATGTTTGTACGAGTTTATATAATTACGATTTTGAATACTTTGTATTTGAGAAAATTTATTTACCAAAATATTTAATGTACTGTCATTGTAGAATCTAGTGCAGATCCGTAAGGAGTTTTAACTCTAAATGTACCTAATTGTTACCATTTCAATTGTAAAAAAAAAACTATAGTAAGGAACCATCATTGCTTAAATAAGAAAACAACGCATATTTAGCACCATCTGATTGTTATATGAAGAAAAAGCTAAAAAAATAAAATAACGGACAAGTATTTTTCTCTATCAGTGTTGATTTTTTCAATATCAATAATTATAAGTATGAATAATTTTAATTTTCTTTTTATGTTACGTATGTACGTTTTTCATAAAAAAGTTAATGTTTGTTTTTCATAAAGTTTATTATACGGATAGAATATATTTGACATTGGAAAAACAATCCCATAACCTCACAAAGTCATTTTACAAATAAAAAAAAACTATTTAGGTATTACCTATCTTGTCACTGTAAAAAATCCACAGTAAAAAAATCTAAATGTGTAATAAATTATAGGATTCTATCAATAAATAAAATGAATACCTAATCATTAAAACGTAGTTAAGAACAATTATTTATAGTAAACAATTATTTTTGTGAAAGTCATCTTTGTCATTAAAATGTGTTTCCATTTTAAATTGTTGTTTTCTTGTTTTTCTTACGGTTAAGTCCCTGTGCGAAATAATATGGAGATGATCGTAAATTGAGGAAAATTGACAAATTAATGTTAAAAAACGATCATAAAGGCAGCGGAAATTAACTGATTCTGCCCATGAATAGTTATACAATAGTTATATTGAATTGTCTGTGGTTTACTACACTACTCGGAAGTGAAGAGTCATGGTGTAGTGTTTTATTTACCTATAATATGGCTAGGTCTTGGGTTTTCCTATTCACGTGGTCAAAGTAAAATACTTGGGTTTTAACTTGATCATGTGCCGGAATCCATTAGCATAATGATATTAAAGATTGGTTGATCATAAATTACAATAGATGTTTCCCTCGTAATGTGCAGTATGAAAAAGACTACCCACCGTTCAACCCAAACGATAGACCACCATCATCTCCTATGACCCAAATTACTTGGGGCTGTGCAACACCTTTTTAACCGACTTCAAAAAAAGGAGGAGGTTCTCAATTCGGTTGTATGTTTTTTTTTTGTGTTTGTTACCTCGTATCTCCGTCATTTATGAACCGATTTGAAAAATTCTTCTTTTATCTGAATGGATCTACTTCCCGATTGGTCCCATAGAAATTTCATCAAAATCGGTTCAGCAGTTTGGTTTTGAAATCAAAAGAGCTGGAAAAAATGTCATCTAAGTAAAAGAAATTGCGAAATTGATATTTGACAAGGATTTGTGTGTGATACGATAACTAAAAAGTGCGGTTTCACAAGCGATGGGGCACTTTTAATATCGTGTCTTGCGTGTCCTGTGGTTTGTTCCTTACAGGAAGTGATGGACGCTACTGAAGTCGCCAAACTAGTGGCTTAGTTCTGGGCCGTCGCAACTTAGATTGCCACCGACACGCTAAGAACAGCATTTTGGGAAATTAGTTTCCCAGCGAAGTCTCTATTCAGTCTAGGTCTGTTTTAGCACCAATTTTATAAAACAGTCTGCTTTACCTATTGTCATGTCCATTTCACAGCAATCATAGATCGCTAATCTCCGACCATGACCACTTAACGACCAGCCAGAGCGACCATGATGGACGCTAAACACATAAGTACCAGCCGCTTACTTAACAGTCATTGTGGCACCTAATATTACGATCATCAGTCAGATTGCAAGTGCTAATGACTGTTGTCAAACGGTTTATTTGACGCTAGCAGATATATTGGTTGGCCGGATATTCATTCGAGTTAAAACTACAAACTTGCTTTTAACTGGCACACTTATGAAGTTGCTGCTTCGTTGGTGGTGGTCAAAAGACTATAGCCTTCCTTTCGGGGTAAATTAAAAAAAAAAACTTTTTTGCAAAAAAAAACCGACTTCCAACAAAACACAAAAAAGTGGAAAATAACATTACTTTCGGAAGTCGGTGACTATGGTTTCTTTCATTGACTTTTTTGGCACCGACTTCCGAAAGTAATGTTATTTTCCACTTTTTTTATTTTACCCTTTTTAGTTATAGTATCACACACAAATCCTTGTCAAATATCAATTTCGCAATTTCTTTTACATGGATGTATGTTTTTTCCAGTTATTTTGATTTCAAAACCAAACTGCTGAACCGATTTTGATGAAATTTCTATGAGACCAATCGGAAAGTAAATCCATTCAGATAAAAGAAGAATTTTTCAAATCGGTTCATAAATGACGGAGATATGAGGTAACAAACACAAAAAAAAACATACAACCGAATTGAGAACCTCCTCCTTTTTTTGAAGTCGGTTAAAAAAGAAACACCTGGATAAGGGCCGCACAGCACCGGGATATGTGGCAGGAAAAAGGGGAACCTTATACCTAGCTATGGGTGATTCCGGGCTGATATGATTATGATGATGCTAATGACATTCATGAGCGTTACATTTCTAGTACGTCTACCCTACTTTGCCAGGCTTTTCTATATCTATACTAATAATACTATAAAGAGGAAAGATTTGATTGTTTGTTTGTTTGCATTAAAGAGGCTCCGAAACTACAAGGCCGATTTAAAATTCTTTCACCGTTGGGAAGCTACACTATCTCCGAGTGACTTAAGCTATCCTTGTCCTGTCCTATCCTGTCCTACACACCCTTCTTTTTGCGCCGGGTTATAAAAAAGAGTACATTATAAATAAAGTTTGGATATTATTATATTATGAAGCTACAATATCTCCGAGTGACATAAGCTATATTATATTTTAATAAAAATTAGGTATCCTTACTAAAACTCCAATAATGTAACCTAAGGTGTCAAAATGACTTAAAAATAGATTACATCGCGTGCGCTGCTAAAACTATTGATGATAGAACAAAATAATGTACTACGACTTTGCAGACTACGTCATTATCTACAAAAAGTTTCGCGACAGCATATGTCTAACTTTTATGTATATGTCACAATAATTGTTCTTTGATTTTAAAAATTTAATTGTAATACCGCCGCTAGAAAAGGCTCTTTATTTGTACCTTGGTAGTAATTCTTATCAACATAAATTACTTCATACTCAAGACTGCTTTAATAGCTTTACATAACTTTTTGAATTATTCAATTCGAACATTACATTCGAAAGTTATCACGAGTTCAAAAATGTAAGTATTAGAAAAAAGGCTCGTGGTTGCCGCTCACTCCGCTCGGCTTACTATGCGATGTAGGCGTTACTGAGGTACAGGAGTCAATGTTAAGAAATTCGGCTCCCTACACAGCGGTCAAAAAAAAAATAACCGACTTCCAAAATAAACATTAATAAAAGTGGAAAATAGCTTTACTTTCGGAAGTCGGTGCCAAAAAAGTCAATGACACAAACAATAGTCACCGACTTCCGAAAGTAAAGTTATTTTCCACTTTTATTAGTGTTTATTTTGGAAGTCGGTTATTTTTTTGCAAAAAAGTTTTATTTTACCCTTTTTAGTTATCGCATCACACACAAATCCTTGTCAAGTATCAATTTCGCAATTTAGGTTCTCAATTCGGTTGTATTTGATTTTTATTTGTGTGTTTGTTACCTTATATCTTCGTCATTTATGAACCGATTTTAAAAATTATTTTATCTGAAAGGTAAAATAATTTTCTTTTCTTCCCGATTGGTCCCATAGAAATTTCATCATAATCGGTTCAGTAGTTTGGTTTTTAAATCAAAATAGCTGGAAAAAATATGTCATCCAAGTAAAAGAAATTGCGAAATTGATACTTGATAAGTATTTGTGTGTGATACGATAACTAAAAAGGGTAAAATATATTTTTTTTATGCAAAAAAATAACCGATTTCCAAAAAAATACACTAAAAAAGTGACAAACAATAGTCACCGACTTCCGAAAGTAAAGTTATTTTCCACCTTTTTTAGTGTTTTTTTTGGAAGTGGGTTTATTTTTAAAGATCAGGAGCTCGTGGATAACAGACACGATAGTCTAGTCAAAAGGCTGCATACAAGCTACACTTGCGGAAGGATGGAGGGTCGACAGTGATGAGTGAATGATTTACTGAGCTGAGAACTTTCTCGGACACGGAAGCACGGTACGGAATCGGTAACATGATAATATTAAAAGATTATACCATAGATACTTCATCTTCACGGTTTTTCTCCGGACAAACCCGAACCACACACCTTTTATCGATGTTTTATAAGTGCCCATGTAGGCCTATGTGAAATAAAATATTTTTATTTTGATTTTAGTATCGCCCAAATTCGAGCCGTACAGAATTCTTTCTTTTCGGTGAGACTTCAAACTCCAACTTACCCATTTGGGAAAGGGCCAGGCAAGCAGGGTTGTTTTACGATAGGATTAAATTATTTGAATAATATGGTGTTTGCCCAAGTGCTTGAAGGCATTCTTTTTTATGCTACTTGGCGCCGTATCACAAACATAACCTGCCACAATTTGCCGCAGTTCTAATCTATCCATGTTTGCAGATCACATCAAGATATCGTGTCCTAATTTTTTTTTGGTGATTAGAATTTTAAGGTTCCAAATAGTTTTGTTATGTTATGTACGTAGACTTTTTTATCTGTGCGTGTTATCGGGCACAACAGTTCAGATGTTGACCTATTCCAGGTTTTTGGAATCATTGATATTTCTAATCAGACATGACCTACAGTGATATTATTCTTGTTTACCTACGTCTGTGTTTATTTCAAGATAAGCTAAGTTTAGACAGTATTTTGTAGATTTCCGGTTCTTTTATAAATTTTAGGGGATTTTAAAATAAGTATCTCTTTTATTAAGGTAAAGCTTGAAATAAAAGATAAAGCATTATAAATTAAGAACTTAATGTGTCTAAAGGTGCTCCGTCACCGGGAGCATTCGTATGTAATGTAACAGAATGATACAACTTGTAACATGAATGCGTACCACTTACAATGGCCGAGTCGACACACGGGACAAACAATGAGGACGGTCATAGATTAGCGTTCTTTTTGGAGGCGCCGAACATACCCTAACCCCGAAACCGCCCTAAGGCAAAACACGAACTAAGTAACGTTTGTAGATCGTTAGTACAACAAATATGCATGTATTACCAGATCTTTGTCAAAGAAAACACAAAGTCAATTTTGCCAAAATTTTCATCAATCTTCAGAAATCTTCATGTTTCTCAGCAGTGTCTAGGAAGAGTTTCCAAGTTCGTTATTTTTGTTCATGTTATCTAATAATGAGACCAAGTCTGTATCTGTTCATACAGCGCATCTACAGGACATTGCGTGGCCCTCACATCCCTGCGCCCGATAAATTTGTAGTCAGGCATCACATAGCCGAGGTCTACACCAGCTCGAAGAATAGCCTTCGCGGTGTTCAGTGGCTGTAGGTATTTATGTAATCATGAGCCATTGTTCACAACTCCCATCATGACGAACTTTCATAAAAAACATTAATCCTTCCGTATGATTTCCTATTCTTGAGCTCATTTTCGTAATTTAAGGAAGTCTTGTCTTTCACGATCCTATACCCATCGGTTTAGACTGCGCAGTTTTTGTCAGTGAATTTCTAGGTTTGATATTTATCTTAAAAGAATAATACTTAACCAAAATGCATTAAAATATCGCACGCTTTTGATCATTTGGGCAGCCGCGCCCTGTCACCAGCCATTACGTTGCGGTGTATATGCGATTTTAGCACCTACTAACACTGACGATTCCAGTTATCAAATGGATAACTGCACTCGCAAACGATGAATGTAGGTTATGTACTCTTAGTAGCAAAAAAATTGGATTGCGATAACCCATGGATAAGCTACAGGAGAGTGTAATGTTCAGTGACGCACGGGACCTCGGGCAGTCGCCATGTATTATACATGGTGGTGGTGTTGGTTACACAGTTGGACTAGGATATTTTTGTGAGTACTCCTTTATTGTTCTTGTTTATCAGTTTGTAAACATTTGCAGTGACCTCTCTTAGGTAGGGTTACCCCAGAGTCACTCCAGAACTATTATCATAAGTAAGAAATGAGTACATAAGAGGAAGTCTGGAAGGGGCCGCCGGTCACTGAAAAGTTGTGTGGCAATCGGTTGTCGTGATATATGTATATGATGAGCATGTGATGCGGAAGAATGTCGAAAATGTCGTAAGATAAGTTTTGAGTATGAATGTGGATGGCTATATGTAAGAGTAGAAGAAGACCGAAGAAACGATAGATGGACTGTGTGAAGTATGATATGGCTAGAAAGGAGGTGATGACTGATAAGATGACGAGTACTAGAGAAATATGGAAGAACAAGACATGCTTCCCTGTCATAGCACCTGTTCTGTGGAGATATGGTGGTGGTGTACCGTGCCACTCTTTTCGGTTTTACGAATGGGAAGTTATATCCTGTCTGTAGGTCAGGATTTTGGCTGTCTAGCTTTGTTGCGTCTAGATAACTTGCTAGGAGGATTAAAGTTAAAATATAATACACCATTAAAAGTAAATTTACCTAAGTATACATTTTTTCTAACGTGTGTGAAATCTCAATCGAATCTTTAAATTATGAGCAGGAATGGATTTTGAATTGAACGAAAAGAAAGAAAAATGGTTTATTTGGTATTGTATCATTTCTGAATGCAGAAAAGTAGGTAATTACTTTAGTTTTAAATAATTTTGAACCATGGAATATTGCCCATGTATAATATTTTAGATAAGGTACAGAAATACGTATTGATAGGTAATTACGCGTATCATATAGGTTTAAATGATTGTATGTAGTTGCGCTATATTCCTATATTGTAGGTTTGTCATATTAAAACCAAAAATCACAGATATAAAACCATATATTTATAAACAATAACATATTAGGTAGGTACTTAACTTAAGCGCGACCCAAAATAATTACTTTAGTAGTAATGCAGTGAACTTCTCAGTACTGAAGATTTCATTTTTTTTCAGAATTTTGGAAGTGCGTAATTTGTGTCTAATCTAACTACGTTTAGTTTCTATCTTCTGTTTTAATATGGTGTAATATTTGTTTGTTTTTATAAACAATCGTTTATCTTTTCTCAGTAAATTCATACTTACCAATTATTCGAAGGGCCAACTACTATCAGCACAATTCGGTAAACACAAGAAAAAAAAAACATCTCAAATGACAAACACAGGAGATAACAGTGCCTTGTTTACAAGTGCCTATTAATCTAGAATCATAATATTGATTGTTTTCACTAAAATTAGTCGTCGTATGTCCTCTATGGAAGTCGGTTTTGAATGCACATTCAAAACTGTCATGCATAACCTATCGTTTATGGCTGGCTACTCGTAGTTTATGCTGTAGCTTCACTCTAGTGACAGAAAGACCCCCCCCAGCCCTCCCCCCCCTAGACCTCCTCCTTCTTAGCGTATCGATGACAATTCAAATTGTAGCTTTCAGTAGCTAGCGTCCATCAGCTCCTATGATGTGCAAACAACAGGAGAGGCAGGACACGATATCAAGTGTCCCATCGTTTGTGGGGCAGTGCCACATTCCAGGGCAGAGTCATCTATGAATCTCTGAACAGGTTATCCTTGCTTCGGCCAACCTGTGTCCGGAGTCTATAGACCCAGGTCACCCATGGCTAATCGTGTTCAAGTGGGAAATTTTCAGCAAGTGGCACAAATGGGTTGGGTAGGTAAACACTTTCTCGCCACAGCTTCTGTCGTTCCTGTTATGGCTTTTCAGGTAGAAAAACTATTCAAGAATCAGAAGTTAGTAAAAATGGGTAACAAACTAACATCTCATTTTTTTCCAGCGTCGACCTGACTATTAGGTTGAAAAATTAAATTGAAAAGTCGTTATAGAACAAAGGGCTGCCCCCTTACAGCCCGTTCACACGACGTCTTTTTTTCACGATCCGTCATTTTTTTGACGGCGGCAATGCTTTTTAAATGCCCGTGTTCACACGCATCACGAATCGCGAAAAATGACACGTCTTAAATCACGTATCGTCTTTTAAAAATCAGGTTACTGTTAGCCTGTATCATCCCACTGCTGGGCAAAGGCCTCTCCCCATTACTGCCAAATTCTTCGATCCAGGGCTAAGGTGGACCACTGATCGTTGGTTCTGTCCAGCTTGTCCCGCCATCTCCTGCGAGGTCTACCGCGTCGCCTTCTGGCGGTGTCAGTGCTTCACATCGTGGTTATTTTGGCCCACAGCTCGTCAGGCATACGGCAGACATGGCCAGCCCATTCCCCCTTCAGCTTAGCGGTTTTTTGAGCAACGTCAATAATTTGTGTTTTGGAGCGCAGAGCGGTGTTGCGTACATGGTCGATAAGTTTGACACTTAGGATACTGCCCTCCATTGCACGTTGGCAGACGTTGAGTTTGGACTTTTGAATGTTTGTCAAAGACCAAGTCTGGGATCCGTAGGTCAAAATGGGAACATCTACGTCAAAAAACACGAATCGTGAATTTTTGTGACGGAATCGCTGATCCGCTCGCTCCCGAAAAATCACGGAACTGTGAAAACCAATCAGTTTTTTGCCGGATCGTGCTAAAACACGATTCCGTATGCAATGTGAAAGCCCATCCGTCATGACGTATCGTCTTTTACGACGGTACGTTAATGACGGAAGCCGTGTGAATAAGCTCTTAGTCCTAACCATCAAATGGGATAGATGTGTTATCGAAAATCAAAATACGGCAGTAAAGTGTATTCAGTAATTGTTCTAGCAGATGTTTTGTTCTTGGTTCATTAATGAAACATAAATGAGTAGATGATGAAGCAAGAATACTTGTATGGTAAGTAAATAAGTAGTACCTAAACTACTTATTATTAGTAGGTATATAAAACCATACATCCGTTTCATAATCAATCATCTTTCAGTAGGTTTTTTTTTTTTAGCTATAGGATACGGATTTAAAATAATTCCGTCAAAAGATTGTAGTAGGTCAAAGAACACGAAAATAGTCATCTTCAAGATGATCAAAAAAGAAAAAAAAGGAGATTATTTTAGCACAATTTTTATATTACAATTATAAAATAATATTTACAAAAACATCACAAATAATTGTGACTATGCTTGGATTTCTAATGAATTTTGTAACATTAATTAATAACAATCTGTGAATCTATACTGGATAAACAACATCAAGACAAGAAAAAGGATCACTCAAACTGGTACTTTCGGACAAATCGCGAATCCGGACAGCGTCCGGAGCAGCGTCCGTAATTTGTTCGTACCAGTGTGTGACCGCACCAGTTTAAGTCACAAAAACAACTTATTATTATAATCACAGCCTTACCTGATAGTTTCTAATTTAACTTAATTAGGAATAAAGTGTCATTTAATTTACACCTTTTGATTTATAACAAATCTTGTTTTTACATTCATTCCCTTATGTTATTTCTTATTTTAATCAAAGTTTACAAGAACATCATTATTAAAAAAGCATTAAAACCGGTTACTCTCGTAAAAAATCAATAATCGTCTACAACTCTATGGTATTAATTAACTGCAAAGTTTTATAATAAATTTCAACTATCTTATAATTACATATATGTTAGTATATTTCATCACCATTATCCTGCCCTTATCCCAAGTTATTTGGGGTCGGCGCAGCATGTTTTCTTCTTCCATACTTCTCTATTACTCGTTACCTCAGCAGTTACCTCCTTTCTAGCCATATCATCCTTCACACAGTCCATCCATCGTTTCTTTGGTCTTCCTCTACCTTTATACCCATCCACATTCATACTCAAAACTTTCCTCACAACATTTTCCTCATTCCCACGCACTACGTACCCAAACCACGTCAGCCAATTACCACACAGCTTTTCAGTCACCAGCGCCACTTTCAGACTTCCTCTTATGTACTCATTTCTTATTTTGTCCATCCGCGTGACACCACACATCCCCCTTAGAATTCTCACCTCAGCCACGTGCAAATGCCTTTCATTCATCTCTTTTGTTGCCCAACATTCTGATCCATACAAGACAGCAGGTTTAACCATTGTTTTATAAAGCTTCCCCTTAAGCTTAAGGGAAATGCGGGAGTAGCATATTGTTCCCGTGACCTGCCGCCATTTCTTCCATCCAATGTTAATGCTGTGCTTAATTAACACTACGATCTATTTCGCTATCGCTTCGCACGAGTGAACCGAGATACCGAAAGTCGTAACACAGGAAGAAACGAAGAAATTTTTGCAGTTTTAAATAAACAAGTTAATCTGAAAAACTAACACCATCTATTTACATAAGGAACTTGAGAGAGCACGAGTATTTCTATCGAGTCGCTTGTACGTAAATTTTGTCTATATATGAAAACTAGGTAAAACACCAAATAATTGTCTATGGTTTTTACAAGCTCATTAGATGAAATCACTGAGTTCAAGGATACTACATGGCTAACGGTAATAACACAATGTAAACTGATGCTTGTCATTGCATGAGCTTAGTCTTTACTTCCACAACACTACAAAAAAAAAAAACGTTTTCACTAGGCAGGTATCGTAGGCACCGTAGCATTCCCTCTTATAACATCCTTCACAAAGTCCGGTATTTCCTCCACGTCTAGTAAATCATGGTGCGAGTGAGGATAGGGAGAGTAGTGGTCCCAGGTCTTGATTTCATTGAAGAGGGCATCTCCAGGACATTCTGTGGCCCTAACTTGGCGATGACCGATGAGCTTGTAGTCTGGCTTTATGTAGCCAAGATCTACACCAGCTTGTATTAAAGCCATTGCTGTCTTTCTCTGTTCTGCTGGTGGTAATTCGACTGGAAATAAGGAGGGTTTGTTAGAAATAAGCTGAAGGAAGATTTCGAAAAGCGCTTTCTATGAGAGCTTCCTGTTGAGCTTGAGCTGCAACTCCAGCTATAGCATCACTCATAAAAAAGTTCTTATTAACGTATACACTCGTTTTTTATATCCCCTTAACTGGAGAACTAGAACGCCAAATATTCTCGTCTGGTAAAGACTATGACGCGGGCTCCACCCCTTTTGGGACTACGAGTACTTGCCTCTTCTCCGATTTAACCCTTATTAAAACTGAGATATATGCTTATGCTGTCGACAGTGATTAAGTCATAATGTTCTTGGTAGGACCTGAATTGCTGCATACCATATCCCCAATTTTAGATGGGGGGACAGTGGAGGCTTGTGTACCAGCGGTAGGAACACTATAGGCTGATTATGTTCCCAATTTAGCCTATATTCTATATTATATAGGAATTACAGTCATCGAGAGGGCGGGCCCCACTTTATAGACTACTTTTTTATCCGATAAACATTGATTGTACATGTTTAAAACGTGGGATTTTCCATCCAGCAAGCTTTCCCTGTGAAAAATAAAACGCATTTTGTCTATTCTTCGGTATTTAGCTAATACATAAACTCACGCTTTTTTTCCATGGGGATAGGTAGGAACTACAAGAACGACACCTGCTAGGAATACACGGGGTGGAAGGGACACCGACGCGAAAACGGAAACCACATACTCAGTACATCATTCTGAACCCCCCACACATAGAAACTTTTCGTAGATTATTAAAAAAAAAATTGCTGTTTCCTACAAAAGTGCAATACTTACACAGACAAAATGTATGGAGTAGTGGTTAGTGGTACTGAGTATGTGGTTTTCGTATCATAGTGCTTTTGCTTTGATACCGTAACTAAATTTAGCTATAATTGTGACCGTAGGGAGTATAAATCCCTCCGTTATTATAATATCGCAATAGATAATAAATACTTACATCTCCAATCACCAATGAGGCAAATGCCGATGCTGACACTGTTGAAATGCAGTGAATGTGCGCCCAGTGTCTCCCAGCCACGACCCTCGTATGCTGCTCCGTCACTGCCCACGCCGAAACTGATGGAGGTTTATGGTTATCATATATATATATATGTGCAGTCGTAAATAGGGGTATCGCATTACCCAGTACTGACTGGGTTGTGGAGGTCAGATCAGTCCATGGAAAATACTGGTATACAGCTGCATTCGGTCGACTGGACTGGAAGCCGACCCCAACATAGTTGGGAAAAGGCTGGGCAGATGATGATATACAGTCGTAAATAAGAGATACTAAATAAACTTTGCATGAATAGCGTGCACATCATTCTATATTGTTGTCAATGAATGATGTAACCAATATTTTGATTTCAAAGAGTGTCCATGGGGTGTCTTGCTCATTCATCTCCATCGATATCAACTCTTTGGAAAGGGTACAGACACACAAGTTATTATGCCTTGTGACTGGAACTATACAGCTTTATCTATTTATTTTTGACAATTCAAAAGTGCCTGTTATTGTCTTATTGAAAGAAAAGCTGCGAATTTGAGTTTAACACACTAGGCCAATTTACTATTTCCAAAAATGTTGACCAGTTCGTTATTTTCGTCATTTTTAAAAGCCGCTCGAGAATATTTATTTATTTAATACTTTAAGCACACATAATGTACAGAGTCTGACTTAAGAGCGTTTACGTCTATCGCGCGAAGTCAAGTTTAGGTAATTCAATGCATTTTTTACACACACAGAAGCGCGCGTGCCTGTGTGTATAGCGCTGGCGCGCTCTCGCGCGCTATAGTCAAACTAACCCACTATGATCCGTTCGAGTGCAATTGTTGTAGTAAAATTTAATTTGAATTTGAATTTGAACGTACACGGATTACTAAAGTACGAGTGCATAAAATAAGTATTCAATAATATATTGCAAGTATAGCTATAATTATGATTAATATTAAAGTCGTTTTTTAGTTATTCAAACATGAATTTGTTGATCTAAACTTTAGAAAGAAACCGAACTTCGTTAATTATTATTGATTTGTGACTGATTAATAAATATTTCTTATTCTATTCAAATAAATCACTTTATACGGATTTACTTACGTTTATTTTATATTATATTTTAACCTGACGCGATGTTCCTCTTAGTGACACCTCTTATGAGGGAAATACAATAGGTTGGCGTTAACTTTAAAAACAATTTATGTTCTTATTTACAAAAAAATAAGTAAAAGTTTTAATAAATATAATTCGTATGTAAAAAAATTGGGTAGATATTGGTTGTCACTAAAAATATTGTCAGTCATCAAAAATAATAATAAAAAAATTTAATCATCAAAGTACCAAGATTTTTTAATCACACTATAAACGTCCGCTATCCTTCCAAGTACGACTAAGGTCAACTCGGGTCAGGCAGAGCGCCGAGCGACATGTCCTCTCTCTAGAAAGCCTCGCGGCGGTCTGATTTGAAATTGCTCGCGCGCAGTGATTTATAGTAGTTTTCAAATATTTATAGAAAAATAATCACTGTAAATTATTTGAAATTTTAAATTGGATGTTTTAAAGCATATGTTCTTCTATTATATTATGCTATTATTATATTAAATCAAGTAAGATATATCGGTGAAAAAATCATTTTAATTCCTTAATATTTCACATTGTTTGAACTTTAATTTCTTATATAAAGAAACCTAAATCAAAAAATTTTCTTCTCCAACTATATTCCTTAGGATCTTAGCAATAGGTAAAAAAAAAATCTAATTAGGTTTGCCAGTGGTTTCCTATAATTAGAGCGTCGAAACTGACGCTAAAAGGGAAATTAAGAAAACCTCTGTTGAGTTATCTTGATACAATTTACCAATACTCTATTAATTGAAATATTTTTCTCTCCAACTATTGAGACAACGAAATTTCCTAAAGTTATTAGTAATTATCATTTTTGTAAAATAAAGGGTTGATGGAATTAAAGGGTTTGAAAAGTACTGTTTTGGAGTCAAACAGCGCATGGACGGCGTAAACGCTCTTAATGCTAATGGCATTCTCTACCAGCCAACCTTCGGGTGATGCAGAGACAAAATGACAAATAGAGACAAATAGTTATCTGCTTTATGTTTTATGTATTCCATTTTCTCTTCTTCTTTTACACACTTTGTCTACATCTCTTTTTTAGTACCTCCTTTCGCAGGTATGCTGGAAGAGATTTCATTAGAAATAAGCAATACCTTTGTACTCTCTTTTCTGTTCCTTTCTTAATCTCTGTATTTAGTGTGTACATAAATTGTTAAATAAATAAATAAAATGTGGTGGGTGACAAATTGTGGGTTTAAGAGGCGAGAATAGGTGCTATTTTTCTGCTACGTAGGGCTAGCGGCACGTGTACAACGGTGCCACAGATATTTATCGACTGACCATTGATTTTGTCAAGGTTGTACATATATGATAACGCGATAACTACACCGTTTAATTATAGTTTTCATTCTGTAGTGGACATTTTATGGTCTGCTAAAGTATTTCAATTGTTTGTTTAGTGGAATATTGTGAATAACCGTTGACACTATGTCTTGCTTCGGCGAATATTGTAAATCAACAGCCATTACGGGTGGTTAGAAGGTAAATTTGTCTTCTGTCACTAGTCTGGGTAGCCCCTGTCGCTTCACCTCATAAAATTACTATTTTCCTGTCACTACTCTACGTGAATAGGCTAGGCCCGCGTGCTGGGGACTTATTTAAAAGGTTGGCTAGAGGGGATTTAAGTTCCTGTTGAGATGCTATCAACTGTGATCTCCTTTTGTGTGTGTCTGTGTTGCATTGTGTGTGTGTGTGTGTGTGTGTGTGATTCTGTGATTCCCAGTGTGATGTGATCTGTGAGCTATATTTTGCAATCTTTTAATTTTATGTGCAGTATAGAATAAGAATCTGAGAATCTAGAGTCCCGTATCTCTTTGAGCCCATATTATAGCGTCATTGCTAACTTTACCGACAGCAGCTAGTTACCTTTTGCTGGTTAGATTGCGATGTTGATCACTTTTCCAAAGTAAGATATTTTAATGTCTACACATATCTAAGAAATACTTACTGGTATCCAATATCCCACCAGCCACGGTCATCCATATGGAATTCCTGCATATGCCTCATAGCTGAGCAGCACTTCTCCCTGTCATAGCAGGCCGCAGGTGTATAGGAATGGTGGATGACCACGAAAGGGACTGGGGTCGCGAGTGGGGTCGTCTTCTTTGGGGTCCTGGCTTGCCACTGCTCTCGGGGGACGAATGGGAAGTTGTATGTGTTGACTTCATTCTCTACGGAAACGGCTGGAAAAAATCATGATTTTATTAGAGTGGAGGTCAAAGACTTTGAAATTACAAAATATTGGTTTTTTGAACTATGCGGACGAAAGTATAATACATCTACTGGTAGGTAGAGTAACTAAAACTACTATGTTTAATTGTTTCTATTTTATTGTTTAACCTATAGATATTTTTTTTATGAATGTATTGTCATTCAAAACAATCTATAAACAATGATGTCTACCTGATGAAAACTGCATTATAAAAATGCGAACTCATTTCTGAAGCAAAAACTTAAAACAATTTTTTTAAGACTTTTTTTTCCTCAATGATCATAGTTACGTGTTGTTAATGTCGTTTATGCTTCGAAAAAAACAAGCTATTTTCAAACGACACAAAAAATAATAACACTAAATAAATCCTCACCTTCAGTATAAACGCTCGGCATGGCTACAACACTAGTAAAGACACAGCTCAACACTAGCACAAAAAACTTCATCATCAGTTTATGTACTGAACACGACACCCATCAGACTGACCGCACACTGAAACAAAACACGCTATAAGTTCGTTATCACTGCTTATATAATTTAGTACATTGTTGATCATGGGTTGTTTTTGTCGCAACTACTCAAATGCTTCCTTATCTGAATTCTGAAGCGTGTCACTAAATCTATATACAATGAAGGGAATGTAGGTTTGTTTGTACGCGGAAAAATTAAGAACAGTGTACTTAACCGATCTCACAAACTAGATTTTAGTATAAACTATTTTGTTCTACGCTACAATCAGTAATTTGATCCAACGCGGGAAGGACCAGAAACTAGAGTAGCAAAAAAAGAGATATCTACCAAATAAAAAAATAGAAACGTATTCTTTAGATTGCAAAAGAGTCAGGCGGTGAAAATCTATTCAAACACGTGCAGGGCATGTTTGAAAACCAAATGATTAGATAATTTTAGTCCATTTTAATTACTACAAAATATTTCTAGAATCTTAAGCTATGTCTCGGGGAATCTGATGGCTCACAAGTCCCTGAAAAGATACAGCTTGGTAAACTATCGAAGCGTCTCTAACACTTATTACTCGTTCGACGAGATAGACTGATTCTAAACGGACGAAAGCCTTATAGAAAGCCATTTTTACGACACTGTTTAGTCCCAAATCACAGTCATCAAAACTGAATGAAACCAATTTACCATCTATACAAACAAGGCCGCGCGCGCAGGTAGTAACTAAAATTAATTTGATTACGGTACGGGATTTAATTTCGGTACGGGATTTAATTTCGGTACGGTATTTAATTTCGGTACGGTATTTAATTTCGGTACGGTATTTTATTTCGGTACGGTATTTAATTTCGGTACGGTATTTAATTTCCGTGTCATGCATATGTCACAGTGACGGGGGATCAATTAATATCTGTACTTAGGTAATTATCTATCATCAAGCTGAAGTTGTGAGTTTCTATCATTTACGGAGACGCGGCGCGTTGTGCGGCGCGGCCCGCTTTCAATTCAAACATATTATGGCGATGTATGGGAGCGTTTACGGAGAAGCGACTTTACGCGTCGGGCGGGAAACGCGGCGATGGACGCGCATACACAAATCAAAAAAAGTTTGTGATCAGTTTGAAAAGTCAATCCAACTGATCGCAAACTATTATTGATTTGTGTATGCGCGCGACAGGCGACTAGGCCAGCTAAACCTAGTCGCGTCGCGGTTTTGAGGAAAGTTTTAAGTATGAATGTGGATGTGACCACCTATACTATACTAGTAGGGGAAGACCAAAAGGAAGGCGGATGGGACTGTTCGAAGGATGATATGGCTAGAAACTGCTGTGATGACGAGTAATAGAAAAGTATAGAGGATGAAGACATGCGCCGCCCCAAATAAATTGGGGTAAGGGGACTGATGATCTCCTTTACGTTAAGCTGGAGATTATCTTTAGACAATCTTACTTTAAACATGGTCTATTTATCATTATTATGATTTTATACATATTTTATAGTTAGGACAATGTACATTGATGTATTAAGATTCTTCTGCTGCTCACACTCTTTGCACATTTTTTATTTAACCCCATTTTCGACTTAGCCGCAGTCGATAATAGGACATAACTTACTTATCATTCCGGTATATAACTGTCAAAGGGTGGGTATTTTCTCAGAAACTTTTTTGACTTTAAGAAAATTAGGCAAGTGTTAAAAGGTGATGGCCTAATTAGGCGTACAGGTTCAGTCAAACCGTTTCGGACAAATTACAAACGCAGCACAGACACCGCCATACAAACACTGCTGAAGTATCTGACTTTCTTGTTGGTCAAGTGGTCGCAATCGCCGTTGCTGTATATGGGTTGGTCACCAACTCGACACGAAAGACTGGTCACACGTGTGTCCAGTTAGTGAAACTCAAAATTAGTATGCCTTATTATTTCGTCATCTGGACACGAATAAATTTTACGCGTGTCGACTTGGTGAAACTTAAATATAATCACTTTTATGTTTTCACTAACTGGACACACGTCCCAGCCAGCACAAACCTTTTGAGTAAGTTTTGTTTAACAGCAGTCATAGAAACTAATTGCTGAATAAGACTACCGTAATTAGCTGATTTGGCGCTTACTCAGACGTTATTCAATCAATTTGGGCACAAAATTATACTGCTAATAGCTGTGTAATAGCAACGTAACAAATGAATAAGTTTTGAATAATTGTACGACAAGCTGAGTAACGTGTGCAGAAAAGCATTTTGTTCTTTATTACAAGTATTACAGCTCTGTTAGCCAGATGATGAATGAATGATGAATGAACTATGGTTAAGTCCTTCAAAGCTCTGATATTCAGTTTATACACAGCGTTTAGCTTATTTCAGTATATTTTATCAAGAAGTTAATCAAATTAAATTGAAATTGACAAATCCGAACAGTGACTGCGACATTGAAATATAATATGGCCAAATTATATTAAGTAAATTTTACCCTTATTTATGCTTATAGAAAGAAATTGGAGGTGCGCATGCAACTTTACCGTGTATTTGTATATACATTTCGTGTAAAATTTTCACGCGCCAGCTGATAAGCCGGGTATTGGAGAAATAAACAACATTTCGTCTATTGCTATGTTTATACGTGTGAAATATTTTTTATGTTTTATGCAGTTTAAGGGTTCAAAAATAACCTTGTAATACTTTTATAAGAATATTATAACGATTTCGTTATTAAATTTGAGTATTTGAGTATAAAATTCCATATCATTATAATAGGTTATGTTATTTGCTATGGCGACGCTCATTCTGAATAAAATCTGATTTCACAGCGACTTATCATCTTATGTCTGCATAACAGACCTTATGTGTCCACTAATTAAGTTGTTCTCTGGTTAAAAGTGGTCTGCACTCAGCTGTTTTCGATAACTGTTCTATAATCACACACATTCGTACTGTAAATCAAACAATTAGGATTCAGTCATTTAATAATGTAAACCACCAGTATAGGTATATTATTGGTTCTTTTTAGCTCTTATCAAATTCAGATAATTATTAAATGTTCAATATAAAAAAAGCTGGAAGGACTTATTTCAGCCGTTTGTGTATTGGCACAAATAGAGTTTTTTATGTTTTCATACTTTCGCAAGCACTTTCTTCGTATGCCTCCCGTTCTTTTACCATTTTTCCATGAATTGGAGTGTTTTTTTTATTTATTTTTTTGTAAGGCGGCATTTTCGCACTACCCCAAAGCGCAGTTAGCCGCTTAAATGCTGACTAACTTTACAGAATAGTACTTCTAGCTTAAAAATGTCTACTTTTCGTGAATACCCAGCAAACCTCTGCATAAGAATCTGTTACTATTGCTTTTACCACACTTAGATGCACATGCCGGTAATTTCGTACTTAAAGCGGCATAAAGTAGTTATAACAGCTATCTTAATTTCTGTTAAGTTACTATATGCTTCATAACAGAAACAACGCCTATATTATACAGCAGCTGAATAACTGTCAAGATGTGGTGTGTAATACAACTAAAAGAGAACAGAATATAACTTATCCAGTGATACTGGATAAGTTATATTCTGTGCTTGATAATGGAATTTTATACCAATGTTATACAAAAGGTTACACAAACTCTTGAGTAACAGGTCTTTTTATGATGATTATTCAGTTTTAAGAAATAAATTCGGCAAATTACTAAACTAACTCAGCTAATAGCATTATTATAGCAAAAAAAAACTTTAATACAGAATTTCGTAATGCACACAGCTTCTATACATATATAATTAAGCTTAACCCTGCATAAGGTTCAATTGTTGGCCAGTTATCTGACTTGTGTGCTGTCTGGGGTGTGTCCAGTCTTTCGTGTCGAGTTGGTGACTAACCCCTGTATATGAGGTCCTGGGGTCGGGCAAATTGTTATTGGAATGAGCACTAGCGGAGTCTGCACAAGCCCATTTGATGGCAACAGGCTCACCCCCTATTACA
The DNA here is from genome assembly GCA_964057025.1 of Standfussiana lucernea. Lineage (NCBI taxonomy): Eukaryota > Metazoa > Arthropoda > Insecta > Lepidoptera > Noctuidae > Standfussiana > Standfussiana lucernea. The sequence goes on from OZ059805.1 coordinate 9,092,090, forward strand.
TGGGACTTAAAAATAACTGGCTAAATGTGGTTGCACAATTAGGTACACCTCTGCCTAACCCTTCGGGGATTACATGCGTGATGTAATGTTATGTTATCTGTCAGTGTAAGGTGTGTGCGGCCGTACGGAAATTTCAGTACTTGTTTTAGAGATGAAAGACTAAAAAAAAAAAAAAACTATAAGAACGTATATTTTGATAAGGAAGCTTTAAAAATAAAGTAGTACTGGTATCAGAATTTTCATTGAACTGATACTCTTTTATTCAACGTTAACTCATCACAACTCAATCTATTAATTTAAATCAACATAGCAAAACACCTGATCGATCACACGGCCGGGATATTACCGTAAGAATACGACACTGGAGTTTTATCAATTAAGTCATTCAATCAATGGAAAACAGCTGATTTAATCATTTGCTAGTGAATGGATGACGATTGTGTTATTATGTATGCGGTTCTGTGAGGGGTTTGAAAGAATTGACTTGATTTAGTGTTAAAGGCATAACCTGTTGAGTAGAATTCCGTAAAATTATTCTTAAATTGACTTAAATAATTTACAGCATACGCTATATCCGGTCTTGTCGATACAGCCAGATACATTAAGGCACCTATCAAGCTTTGGTAAGGATACGTAGTCATAACATCCTCATTAACGCACTCAGGTTTCTGTAACTTTAAATTTACATCGATAGGGGGTCCTTGCAAGTTTACACTCGGACATTGCGCCCTCATCGCCTGCCTGGCGTTTTCCCCAACTTTCTTGACCTTAATCTACTGTTGTAAGATTGTCGACTAGACTTTCATAAATAATGCCTCCTCTGGTTAAGGGCTCGCCTCTCTTGCACGAGGTTTTGGTTTCAAATCCGAGCAAGAACCAATGTGACTTTTTGCAATTCATAGGTACTTTCTAAGTTTATCTTGGACATCGCAGACGCTGTGAAGGAAAATATAGTGAGGAAACCTGGTTTTATAATTTATTTAAGTCTGAAATCGCAAAGCCCTCTTGAGCAAACATTTTTGATGAATGCTCGTGCCTTCTGTGTATGAGTAGAGGTCTTTTTCCAGCAGTTGGTCAGAAATGGGCTGGTATTATCTACACTAATATTATAAAGCTAAAGAGTTTTTTTGGTTGAACACGCTAATCTCAGGAACTACTGGTTCGAATTGAGAAAAAAAATCTTTTAATGTTGGATAGCCCATTTATCGAGGAAGGCTATAAGCTATAAAACATCACGCTGCGACCAACAAGAGCGGAGCATTAATAATAAATGTTACGTAGACGAAGTTACGGCGGTCAGCTAGTTAAGTATCAAAATAGTCCCAAATGATTCTAATGAGTCTTTAAAACATATTTTATTCGACAGAATAGTTAGAACAAAATAACTCTACTGTTACTGCGGTCTCGTGTAACTGATATATTTCGTAGATACGTAGTTATGTGCCCATTACCACGTACTACTATGTGCCGTGACGATAACTAGTTATGTGCATACCGTGTCATATATAATACTAGCATATAGCCACTGCTTTGCTCGCGTGGAGTTCGCTAATTGTCCCAAGCAAAACGCGGGACAAAAAAAAATAGTTAATCCAGGTTCTAAACTATCTGTGTGCCATTTTTTTTTTCAAATCTGTTCAGTCGTTTTTGCGTGAAAGAGTTACAAACATTCATCCTATCCATCCTCAAAAACTTTCACATATAAAATAGGATGGTAAAATATATCCGTACATTGTCAACTATACGTATGTGATTCATTTTATGTGATTCATTCATATTTCGTTTTAACCGGTTATTTTTGATATCTGTATGTATGTATTACCTGTAAAAAGATGTACTCGCAGATACAACTACTTAGTGAAATTGCTAACAGATTTTTTGTTACTACTGAAGTTAATAGGATTTTACGATTTCATGAACAATTCCTTTTTGGCGATGCAATGTTGTGATGCAACTTGCCAAAGTTAGAATATGGGTAAGTAATGGAACTAAGTATGACAAGTAGTAGATACCTAGGGCATATCTACTCTACTTGTCTGAGACTGCCTCGTGACTCTCATGAGATTGTTATTGGGTTCTTTAGGAATTTCTGAGTAGTACCTAGCCACGGAGTCTGGATTTGTACCGGTGGATTTCAGTAGGCTCGCCCCCTATTACATGGGACTTAAACATAACTGGAGAAATGTGGTTTTAGTATTAGGTACAACTCTGCATAACCCTTCAGGGATTATAGGCGTGATGGTATGCGATGTTATGTTACGTTACTCTACTTTTTTATGAAACCATGGCATTAGCCAAAACGAAAAACGTCTGTCGTCCCGCCTTTTCAAAATAGTTTACAAATCTCTCAATTTCTTAATTGGTATCTGCCAATTTAAATTGCCGAATATAAATATGAAATAGCCATATAAAAAAAGACAAAAAAGACAAAACATAAATACCGACTCACCTTTACCAATTAAATCGTAACACAGATGACTCAGCAATTATCACTTTAGACCACAAAATTATCCTCACAGTAAGGCTAGTTTTTTTTTTTTTTTAATAAGGCACACGTATTCACACGTCCACAACACAACGTTAGAGCGTATAAATGTATAATTCACCCTACACGGTGTTTTATATAGCCATTTACTTACGCGGCTACGGGTGATTCCCCTGAGCTGAACGCGTTGTATCGAGAAACAGCGGTCATGATCAGTGCGTGGTTCCGCTGTTTTTGGCCTAGAGTGTATTTTAGGAGAAGACGTTTTATTTTAACTGTTTTTTTTTCTTGGTCCTATTTAAATAAGAAACTATATAATTATCTCATTCCAATTAAATCAGTCTGTTCAGAAGAGCTGGGATTCGGATGCTGTCTCCTTAATCTCTTAAAATGAAAGAAAAGAAAGAAAAACTTTTTATTTGTCTCGCACAGGACAAAACAAAATCATCATCATCTGCCTAGCCTTTTCGGCTTCCAGTCCAACCGGATGCAGCTGAATACCAGTATTTTACATGGAGCGATTGCCTATCTGACCTCCACAACCCAGTTAGTATCGGGTAATACGATACCCCTTGGTAAGACTGGTTGTCAGACTTTCGGGCCACTGACTACTTTTAACGACTGTCAAAGATCTTCAAATGACAGCTGGGACCAACGGTTTAACGTGCTTTCCGAGGTACGAAGGAAACTCGGTGTGTAATGGGTGGTCACCCATCCACAGACCAACCTAGGCAAGCGCGGCTTAACCTGAAGATTGATCCGAGCGATTGTTATTATTTTAGCCACAAGCCAAAACAAAATGATTAAATTAAAAATAAAACAAAATTTAAAAAAAAGTAATCAAGAAAAAAAACATAAGTCAAAGGTAGGTATGTTAAACTAAATTGGCGGTGCATATTGCAGGTCACCACCACATCCCCACTTCGATTTAGAGCACTTTTAATGATATTTAATTATTTTATTTTATGCATAAATTATGAGAGTACAAATACATAGTTTGATTCGTTATTTTAGGAGTAGGTAGGACATGTTTTAAATCAAATCAAAATATTTATTTGCATAATATGGGTAATAATATGTGTAGGTGGTGAAAGAATGTTACTTTGAATTAATAGAATTCTTGTTGTAGCCATTTCTGGTTTGCGAAACGTGAAATAACATACCTAAAAGTATTTTTAAATAGATAATATTTAACGAATGAGGCTTTTTAGCATAAATTAGGAGAGAACAAATAAGTCGATGAATGATTGGTGATCTGGTATAAAGCGGTCTCGTTAAATAATTAGTCGTGGTTGTCTTATTTTAAATTAAGTACTCAATATTAGCACCTCAATAAGTTAAGTTATCTTCGTTTGTTCTTAAAATATCTGGTGTTATTTCTCAATTGTAACGCTTTACAAGAATAACTCTTGCTGTTAATATATTTTTTCTTTATAATTATATATTCTTTTTTTATAATTATTTCTCTTTAAATTAGCTTAAGGAAGAGGCAAAATATGGTTTGTGCCTAAACCACCAATTTTAACAACTGGCAACACCTATATTTTAAGCAAGTAAAGTATTCTTATATTTATTATTTAAATTCATTCAGAGTTAAAGTAATGCCGAAAACGTCATATTTGCATATTCTAAAGTTACTTAACCACTTTAGTATTTAGTACCTAAGATTTTATTTGCCTCAATTCTTCGTTGTTATTTTTTTCCATAAGTTTTGGAAAGTCCGTACTCCGAAAATTCAATACTTCAAAGTTTGGACTTGTTCTTATTTGGGGACAGGGTATTTCCCACAAATTAATAGCTGAGTTCATTATAAATGATAAATATGAGTGACAACATAACATGTGATGTTAAACCTATTCCTTTGAAAAACTAACCAATCGGTTTGACACATTCCAGGATACGGCGCGAAAGATGAGGAAACAGACCTAGACCCAACAGGAATGAATACATTGATGGCAAAAAATCCCTAGTTGCAGTGACTAACTTAAGTTGCAGTGTCCTGCTCATGAAATTCAAGGTAAAGTTGGTGTTTTCAGAAAGGTTTGTGTGTTAATTTTTTACATTCAGGAAAATGAAGTTATATAAATGAAGTTAACATTTATAGGGGCCACACCGCCATTTACACGTGACCTTGAAATCGTGTGATTGAGTAAAAGAGGTCAACTATGTACTAAAATTTGCAATTATGAATCACTGGATCCCAGATAATTACTATTATATCGTAGTCTTTTAGTATATTTTCTTTCGTTCATAGGGGCAACCACCACCACTTACGCAAGGCCCTTAAAATCGCGTAGTTTAACAGGGGTTTAGTAAAAACGCAAACTTTTTCTTTGGACAAATATCAATCACAAAAAGTTTTGAATTATATAATTGAAATAAATCGCTTGACTTTAACTTTGAAATAGGAATTATTATTAGGAACTAGTGGCCCTGGGTTCGTTTCTCAGATCGGGCAAAGTGTTATTGGGTTTTACCATCAGTAATTTCCCAGTATCTGCCGCGGAGCCTGGATTTGTGGCCGGTGGATGGCAATACGCTCGCCCCCTATTACTATGGGACTTCAATATAAATGGCGAAATGTGTGTGTACTATGGTAGGTACACGTCTGCCTAACCCTTCGGGGATTTAAGGCGTGAAGTTTAAATAATGACCGAAAAGTTACTCTCCGAGGTAACTGTATATGATACAGTGATTGCCCTCGGTGGCACAAAATGTTTGGTAATGCTGGGCACTGACTGTACAACCTAATTCTTTAGCTCTTGTGTATGCAGGTATTCGTAAATGAGCACATTGGTGTCAATCATTTTTACGGAATCCTAAAAAGTTGTAACACCAGCTGAGCAAATAATTCGGTCATAAAAAACTGGTATCGTAACGTAAATCAATGACACGGTAGGTACAGCTCAATTAAAAACTATTTATTTTTTATTTACGACCGGATCTTGAACGTCTGTTCAATTTATTAATTTGTCAAATCTTATATCATGAGGCCGTAATACAATAATTCGTGAGGCATTTAAGAAGCCGAGCCGTTGCATTGGTCACCATACGGTGAAGTTTTAATACACAACGCACATAACGTTTGTGTTACTAACATAGTTTTTAATGATTCTATTTTTCTAAATAAAAAAAATGTGTTTTATTAACCAACTTCAAAAAAAGGAGGAAGTTCTCAATTCGGTAGTATTTTTTTTTTGTGTTTGTTACCTCATAATCTTCGTCATTTATGAACCGATTTGAAAAATTCTTCTTTTATCTGAAATAATATACTTCCCAATTTGTCCCATAGAAATATCATCAAAATCGGTATTTTGGTTTTTAAATCAAAATAGCTGGAAAAAATATGTTATACGAGTAAAAGAAATTGCGAAATTGTTACTTGACAAGAATTTATGTGATACGATAACTAAAAAGGGTAAAATAAAAACCAAACAATAGTCACCGACTTACGAAAGTAAAGTTATTTACCACTTTTTTGTGTTTTTTAACCGACTGAAACCGAATGAAAAAACCATTCAATGGGATTAAATGAACTTCGAGGGTTGTGCTGATGATTTATAACTCTGTAAATACGTACGGTTGTGTTACGGTCGCGAATTGCAAAAACGTTAGAAAAATGAATTTCACGGGCTACCGTTGCGCTTACCTCTTAACCTATTTTTAACCGACTTCAAAGAAAGGAGGAGGTTCTCAATTCGGTTGTATTTTTTTTTTGTGTTTGTTACCTCTTATCTTCGTCATTTATGAACCGATTTGAAAAATTCTTCTTTTATCTGAAATAATATACTTCCCAATTGGTCCCATGGAAATTTCATCATAATCGGTTCAGTAGTTTGGTTTTTAAATCAAAATACCTGGAAAAAATATGTCATCCAAGTAAAAGAAATTGTGAAATTGATACTTCACAAGGATTTGTGTGATACGATAACTAAAAAGGGTAAAATAAAAACCAAACAATAGTCACTGACTATCAAAAGTAAAGTCATTTACCACTTTGTTGTGTTTTTTTGGAAGTCGGTTTTTTTTCGTATGTATATCTGTAAGGTTTAATATATCTGTGGGCCAACGTTGCCTGACAATAAATAACAAAAGTATGTTGTGGTACTCTCCTTAAAGGAGATGTTTATACAAATTCTTCGTATAGCGAAAAAAAGAAAATTGGTCAAAATCGTTCTCTTTTTTTCCAGATATCGACTAAATAACGTGGTTGCAGTTAGGAGACTGATTGAACCTCTTCAGTCAGTGGTGCACCAGACAGGAGAACAGATGGAGCCAGGAAATCTACATGGGATGATGGGACTGCATTATGCATGCAGTCCTATTGTGATTTCTCAGATATCTGCATCACGGCGGTTTCTGATCGTTTCACTTTAAAACTCAGGACTTCACATCGCAAAGAATCTGGTAAGCAATACCTTTGCACCTATTTATTTTCTAAACAACAACAGCAAGAAGTAGCCAGAAATAGAATGCTTTACAAACATTAAAATCGTTAGATTCCCCACGTGCTTAGGTCACGTGAAAATGTTTTCACATTGTGACGAGTGAAGTCACTTTGGCGAGGGAAATCACCTTTGATGCCTTGGGGTCGATCTCTCAACATTGGAATCTGTATCTTGTTACCACTAGCTACGTATGAATTCACGTTGGGTAGAGAAGAAATGCTCTGCCCTGCGTCCCCGGTGCGCCTTCATGTGATCATGTTTTGCCGCGATAGGGCGAATCAAGCAATTAATATCTTCGATACTTTTCTTGGCATCGCGTTACAGTATAAGATGTTGTTAAGGCTGCTGATTTTATTATAAGCTTCTATTTAACTTGCCTAGTTAGTTAGTATGTTTTAGTAAAATCTTGCAACAGAATTTCAAAACTTCCACCGAACCGATTGAGCTGAAATTTTTAACGCACCTTTGTCTTTGGTTCTGGTAACAATACATTTTTATGACAGACATGACTTGATACTGCAGCCAAGATCGTCTCCTTACGAAAGAACTTCTTAACGGTTAATATCACGGACACAAAAATTTCTTTTGATTTTAATGAAAGCAACAATCTTTCAATTATTTGTATTTCCTTGCCTTTACTTGCCTTTGACCTTTCCGTTTAATAACTTTAACACCTGTTCGCGCACGTGCTTATGAAAATAAAATCAAAGACATCAAAAAAAAAGTTCGAATCTTATCAAACCGGATTTCATGGGAGTTTTTTTGCAAGCGATCTGTTTTGTTATATTGAGATTAAATAATAATTATACGCCATGTAGTTACAGATAAAATAGATTGATTCGTTAATAGGTAATATCCTGAGCGATAAGACCTATTAGAGCAAATAAACTGAAATGATGGCATGATGCATGCGTGCCGTCTGTAAGGACAGGTCAACGCAAAGGTGCAATGATTGTTTCTTCAAAAGACCATACCAGACACTTACCCCCGTATCTATAAACAAGTCACAGTGTTTACTTGAGTAAATGTCATTTTTTTAAGATACGATTTTTATTATGTAGTTTGGTAATTGGTTGAAGTTAGAACTGTAAAAAGTTAGAAATCTTAACTTTGCTTTCTTTGACGGTTCTTATTTTTTTAAATTCCTGTCTATTGCACAAAAAAATTTGCAAGTAATTGCTTAAGCTAAAGTAATTACTTTAACTTGACTATAGATACAGGTGTTAGACTCATAACATAACATCACACCTGTAATTCCGAAGGGTTAGGCAAAGGTGCACCGAATAGTATACACCCACATTTTGCAAGTAATATTTTAATTTTCTTGTAATAGGGGGCGTCCCTGTTGCCAACTACCGGGCACAAATTCCAGACGCAACACGGTCCTGCCCCGATCGTGTGTGGTGTGTTGCGTAACTTTTCACTTACCTAGACTCGACTGAGCACCAATGCACCGTCGAGAATACTGAAAATACTCGACTGAGAAACGAAACGAAAAGATTGTTTGTATGTAAAAGTGCCCTGAAATCTGAACCATCGTCTTTACCCAACATGTCAGGATCGGCTTCCAGTCTAACCGAATAAGCTAAAGTTTTATTTGGGGTGACCGCCCATATAGACCTCCACAACTTGTTGGCAAGACTGGTTGTCATACGCCATGATCACGAGATGACATCATCTCATCAATAATCGCGGAATATATCCCGTAAGTGGTAGTGTAAGTTCGATTGCATTCTTCTTCTTAGCGTATACAAATTGAGTCAGCCCAAAATTTGGCAACGAGTTTGGAATTTCCAGTAGCGTCCATCAGCTCTTGATCATATGCAAGAAAACAACAGGACAGGCAGGACACGATATCAAGTGTCCCATCGTTTGGTGGGCAGCACCACATTTACACTCCAGGGCAGAGTCATCTATGAATCTCCACCTGAACACGACCACAATTCTAATGATTGCATTTGATTTTTATCGGACAAGAGGACATTTAGAGGCTTACCAATTATTCAACTGAAGTTACTATGATGTAATCAGTAATTACATTATATTTATTAATGAATTCTAATGATGATAAGCAAGGTATTATGGTTTAGGCACTTGATTTTAGTCGATAAGGTTATTCCCTAACGTTGGAGATTCTATCTACCGGATAAGCTCAAAACCTTTAATGAAACCTACTATCAACCATTCTATGCCATTCATTCTGTTTTTTTGCTTGTTTTGTTTTTATTTTCTGACGATCATCTATCTTGATCATCTACTGTCTTTAACCCTTTAACGTTCACCCTAAATTTTTCGGAACTTAAAGGGTTTCTGGATTCAAGCTTTTCGAAGCTTGAAAATGAAAGCTTAAAAATCTCTTAGATGATGACCTTAAAGTGACTGGCCACTGTGTATGAGGCTTCTTATGAAGGGTTAACGGTACGGTCGCTTGCGATTGGCCTTCTTAAAGACTCAGATTGGGTAACTCGACCTTTGATGGGTTAATTGTCCCACGGGATCGTACTTCCGGGATAAAAAGTATCCTATGTTAATCCAAGCTATAAACTATTTGTGTACCAAATTTCATCCAAATCCATACATCCATCCTCACAACCTTTCGAGTGTGTAATACATTAATTCCTACAAACTTTCGCATATAAAATAATAGTAAAATTTTATCTAGCATCGGTCAATCCATTTTTGACTTTTCCATTAACAGAATGTCAATTTGTGGGCACTCAGGTATTTAAACAATGAAGAAAATTACGTCTGTGTATTTTTAATATTTTTCAATACACTTCCTCGAAAACTGGCTCTTATCGCACTACGATTAGGTTGAACATGCTATGATTTTTCATCCTCGTGGTTTTCTTCTTATATTCCCGCACTATATATATGTAGTACGGAAATAAAAATTCCACACGATATTTTTATTTTTCATTTTTTTTTACTATTCCATTGAATCAATTTGGCCTTTGAACAAATTTGGTCTGAAAACTAAAACCAAAAAACTAAAAGTGTATTGAAAAACGTCGTTTGATACACGTGGGCATTTGTTACCACAGTTCTCGGCTCCATAACACCCTCGCCTGCGGCTCGTGTGTGTATTTCGCCTCGGCCGCAATAACGAACTTTCCCCACTTATATCAAAATGTACTAAGTATACTTATGGGTGGAATATATGGGTGGAAGGAACACCAACGCACAAACGGCTACCACGTAATCAGTACATCATTCTGAACCCCCGTACATAGAAAGTCAAAGTCAAAGTATTTATTAGTGTGAATTTTGGTGATACAGTAGGTAACTCAAAAAACTACCCATTGGGGCATACACTATTTAACAAATTAGAATTCAAAATCAATACAAACAAATAATTGAGAATACAATCATTTTCTATAATAAACATTTAGAATATAATTAATTATTATAATAAATATTCAGAATACAATTAATTAGTTAAGTTTTAATTCGAATTTTCAGGCATAAATACATAATTATCAGCTTAATTTATTATTTTGTCAAGAAGAAATTCGTCAAAAGTATAGTAGCATTTTTCAATTTAAAAAAATAAAGAAAATGTAAAATAAGAAATTGTTGAAGTTATTAAATAAAAACAGTTGTTTTCTACACTAGTGCAGGAATAATTTATTCCCTTACACCTTGCATATTCATATACCTACAGTAGCTAAATAACTTCGTAGCTATTAACTTAGTTTTATTTGCAAGTGGTCGCTGAAAAGATTGACCGGAAACGTTTTGGTCTTTATTCGTACATAGTTAATGACGATGATGTAAGTACTTAATGCATTTATGTATTACGTCACGTCATTGCAGTCATCATTATGTGAAACTCAAGGGTCACACTTTTCAATGGCACGAGGCAGAATAATGTCTACTGGATTGTTGCTATCGTTCTTGGGGAAATTAACCTTTTGAGGACAAAATCCACATGTCGTCCTTGTCAGACTGTCAAACTTAGGAAATCAAGAGATATATTACGCACCCACACAATTCGATGGCTAGCAGGCAGATGAACAGTGGTGTGGCACTGCGAGTGAATGTGTGACCCGTCATTTTATCAATAAAAATAGGTAATTTTTAACCGACTTAAAAAAAAGGAGGAGGTTCTCAATTCGGTTGTATGTTTTTTTTGTGTTTGTTACCTCATATCTCCGTCATTTCTGAACCGATTTGAAAAAATCTTCTTTTATCTGAATGGATCTACTTCTCGATTGGTCCCATAGAAATTTCATCAAAATCGGTTCAGCAGTTTGGTTTTGAAATCAAAATAACTGGAAAAAATGTCATCCAAGTAAAAGAAATTGCGAAATTGATACTTGACAAGGATTTGTGTGTGATACGATAACTAAAAAGGGTAAAATCGGTTTTTCGGAAAAAAGGGTAAAATCGGAGGGAAGTCGGTTTTTTTTTGCAAAAAAGTTTTTTATATTTCCCCATCAGTTTAATTTCCTGTTTGAAAAAATAAAGGGAAAAAAACGTGACAAAAACTATCAATGTGGGCAAAAAAAATACATTGAACTAGCTGTTGCCCGCGACTTCGTGCGCGTGGAAATTTTGATGTGTATGTATGAGGGGAAAAAAAAGAGATATTTAAGCTATGCCCTTCCCCATAATCTGTCTCCTTGCCAAATTTAATTACGATCCGATCAGCCGTTTCGACGATCAGTCGTGAAAACGTGATTAACATTATATTATTTTCCCATTTAAATTAAGTCATACAGAACCAGGAAGATACTGGTATTCAGCTGCATTTTGTTAGACTGGAAGCCGGTCCCAACATAGGGAAAAGGCTAGGATGATGAACCGGGAAAATCGTGTTCTTTGTTTGTGTTTAGGTACCTACATACCCTAGATATACATCACCAATTTTGCAGTTTGTGGTTAATGCGGTTAACCACAAATTGTAGGTAAAATATTGGATAAAAAAATGAAACAATATCTGTGTTAAGTATAACGTTTTTATTAAAAAAAAGATACGTAAACAAATTATAACCAAAAATCAGTAGGATAAAGGTATTTACAATTTATTGAATCTACAGATTGAAAACTTATCACAATAAACATTTATATAAAAAATAACAATTACAAAATAATAGTATCTAACTTTATTAGTTTAGCGCACCACAGTACACAGTGTAAGAAACATCGTGATTCGGGACACTAACTTTTACCACGAATTTACTACACGATTCTAGACCCACCAGCGCGGAATTTTTAAGCAGCTTAAAAGAAAAATGTTCCATACAAAAGTACACGGTAAGTATGGAAGCTGTTATTTTTACAAAACAATTTGTACTGCACCCGTGGTAACAGTTGGCGTCACGTAGTCCCTGACTCCGTGTATTTAGTATTGTAGCGCACCTTTCAAGGTTCATATTTGAGCGCAAATGTCAATCATAAACTGAAAATCCGAAGGTATGTATTACGAGATCAATCACAATTGAATCGAAATACAAAACCAAACATCATTTTTGAATTCTACGCACTAAATAAATCCATGCAATGCAAAAAGACGGGACGAAATCGAAACAAGTGTAACCAAACTTGTACAAAATATGACCTAGGAAATTAAAATGAATTAGGAACATTAACCATTACGTTACAAGATTTGATATTAAGAAGATTAAACCGCCAATGTCTATATTTTGCGTTTTGTTTCTTTGTACAGACCATAGAGCAGTAGACTGGCGTATGACCATCGCACACCGTCCCGTAAAAACTCGACTCAAAAAGAAGAAAGAAATAAAGTATCTTTGATTATATAATGTATAATCAAAGTAAAGCATCTATTGAAATTTAATGTCAACTTTTTACTGAGTTATGTATGACGGCGCGTCGGCAAAATCTGTGATGCGGCCCGTGTTTTAACCAAATTAATCATCGCCACAACCGAACATCATGTACATTTTGTTCGGTGGAGCCTGACCGCGGGGTCACGACGAAGACGCCTTCCAATTTTCCGAACGAAAGAGTGACATTTGAACGCTACATCAGACCTTACATCAATTTTATACGTGGCACGGTTTGATCTAGCTCATCTTCCAATGATTTACTTTGTATCGAGTTGCTGAGTCGAGTGCGATTACCATGATTACGCTGTCTATTTAATGGAGCTTACAAATCAAAGCCTCTCACAAAAATATGCAGGTAACTTTCGTACACGTGCAATTGACATGTGTCATATGCCTTGGTGTGTAAGCCCCATTGAAGACATCAACAGTACAGCAGGCGTAATAGGCAATTAAGTTTATAACTAGTTAATATCGTTTTCAGGGAAGCGTTGCATTCCGGGTACATAGTTGTCCCAGGTGGAGAACTCCTTCGTTAGGGCTGGACCTGGGCACTCGGTTGGCTGGACTTGGTTGTGGCCTATCAGTTTGTAGTTGGGGCTGATCTTGCCTTTCGCTACTCCTTCCGCGATCAGAGCTTGGACCACTTCCAGCTGTTTCTTTGGTGGCGTTTCTACTGGAAATAAATAGAATACGTTATTATTAGCTGGATACAGTCTGACACGCGAGGTTATCCATAACTAGAGTGCAGTTTTACTGAACTCAAAAATTAACTTCTTCCTGAGAACTCCTAACTGTTTCAGGTTTTTCTAATCTCACTGAATCAGTCTTTATAAAAAATTTGATGATTTTAGCTTTAGACTTGTTTTGGTTACATAAAGATAAGGTGTTCTACCTATGGCCTTCCTCCTTCGAAATTTAATGCTAAAGTATGGTCTAACAAGTTCTCAACTTCAAAATTGCTCTAATCGGAAAACTAGTCAAAGTAGCTTCAAGATGCACTGGATGATGGATATGAGTCATGGGGTGTTCTTACCTCTCCAGTCTCCAATAAGACAGATGCCAACGCTGTACCTATTGGCAACCGTGGCGTGGACCCCCTGGTTGTTCCAGCCGCGACCCTCGTAGGCACCTCCTTCGCTGCCAACGCAGAAACTAAGGGCAAAGAGAAGTCTTGTGTTAATAATATGACATAACATGCGGCTGTATTTTGTCGAAGGTTTAGGCTGTGTTTATGTGTCATTAAACATAAAAAAGAGCTTTGTCCTTAAACGGGTGGACAGATAAATGAAAACCATGGGCTCATAGAACATGAACAATTAATTAAAATAACGATTGGTATGAGTACCTACAGGACGTCTACATTTCGCCAGTGATGTTAAAACTCTGTATAGTATGACCATGTTAAGTGTGCAGTTCAAGGTGGTGTTGCTTGTCAAGAAAATTTTCATCTTGTAATATTTATTATGGCTAACTTGGTATATTTATTTTAGTTGTGTGTTTTACCGCCTGCACAGATAAGTTGGTTGAAGTGTATTTATGGGACGCGACGGTGCTCGTCGATTGTTTTAATGATATACAAGTCATGCGACTTTTCGCTACAGTTACCCCCGTATCTATAAACAAGTCAAAGTGTTTACTTGAGTGAATGTCATTTTTTAAGATACGATTTTTATTATAAAGTTTAGTTATTGGTTGAAGTTGGAACTGTAAAAACTTAATTCTTAGCTTTGCTTTCTTTGACGGTTCTTACTTACAAAGTAATTATGTACTTTAACTTGACTATAGATACGGGTGTTAGAACACCTCCATTCAGTAGACAGTGGTATATGCATTTTTGGTTTAGTGGTTAAATTGGCAGCTTTTATATGAGGTCGTCTTAGCACGTTTTTAAGCAACTTAAGTACTGACTAAGCTGTCGTAAGATTCGTGATGAATTCTCTGAATATCGTTTTGCTTTCAAAAATATCGTCAGCAGCGTTTAGCCAAGTCACGCTATAGGTACAGCTATTGGAAGATCAATGAACTCAATACCAAGTCATCATGACTAATGGTAATGACACAAAACAATTTTTCACTAAACAGCAATTATGTATGCATGTCATATAAACACAACTATTTATAAATGTCTATGAGCTACCAATGAGGATTGTTCAATACCGAGTGTATATTATTATTATGACGCCATCGCAGGAAAACCCCGCCCCTCAGGGTCCTGTAGGTATTTGCTGATAAGTTCTAGAGACAATACCTACTGTATACAAGGTGTTGCTTCGCATCCTCGTCAAATTCAAGGAATTAACTATGCTAATGATTCTCGACCCGAATAAATAATAAAAAGCGTAGGTAATTATTCATATTTTTTTCTTAAATCTGAATCGATTAGTCTACACCACCCGTATTAAAACGTGGCCCGTCTCATACTAGCCCTATAACCGCGATTTCATACACACAAACAAACGAAGACTTTTATTCGATAAACGGGTGCTTCTCCTCTTTTGAAAATGGCTTCATTCTGAAATAGTGTCAAATTAAAACAACTAAACAAGGTAACGTTTGTTTTTGTTATTATTGACCAGGTACCGTAATTTATATTGATTATTTACGTCTTCTATGACAACCTCCTCAATTTTGACGAGGATGCAAAACTACGCCTTGTATAGGTACTTTGATATATAACATGATAATTATATACACGGTAGTAGGTAAGTATCTACAGCACATGGCAGAGAATAATGAAGCCAATAAATTATTTCATCAGGAATTTCTCAGTAGCAGCCACGGAGCCTGGATCTGTGCCCGGTTGATGGCAATAGGCTTGCCCCCTATTACAAATGACTTTAACTGACGAAATGTGGGTGTACCTACGCCTCTGCTTAACCCTTCAGGGATAACAGGCATGGTGTTATGAATATATCATGGCTGTTCGAATAGTGAGTTCTTCTTCTGCGGTTGCGTAGCCCACTAAACCAACCACTTACTCGGAAATAGAGGGTCCTTCTATTGATCAACAAAAGGATTTGTGAAGCGTGCGTAAGTAGGACTAAACTTATCAACTACAGCCAGGAAATTTTCCTAAATGAAGGGCCGATTTTCAGAGCTGTTATACCTACTTGCTGGGGAGTTTGTTCCGCCACGTCTTCCTAGCTGAAACACGATGAAGGGTGGGCGATTTAGGAACTGCCTCCTCATGTAATTTTGACGTAAAAATGTGCGAATTATCAGCCTCTAAACGACAACCAGAAACATTTTACCAATGAATCTTTTACCATAAATAAAAAATTAGTTTTTTTGCATAAAAATAAAGCACGAGACAGTTACAATTTAAGATGTCGTGTGAAGGAATGCACATCAATACAAACTTAGATCATAAAAATGTCTAGTGCTTGCAAAAAAAAAAAACTATCAAAGTACTAAGGGGAACTACCGACATTGCAACAACTATTCATGACGATGAATAAACTTGGCGTGTTCATATAAAAAACATGATAAATCCGGTTCCGTCGTAGTCGTACAAAAAGCGGTTACCATCTTATGTTCAGTCAATGGAGTTCTATTTTTGTGAGTGGACGAAAAAAAGGTGATTTGCGTACGCGCAGGCGTAAATTAAGATCAAATCTATGTTTAAAGATGTGCTGGTCATGTATGATTAATTTTTAATATGCATAGACTTGCGCCGTATTTTTATATTTTTAATACAGTAATACCCCGACTTACGCTACCCCGTTTTACGCGAATTCGGAGTGACGCGGTTTTTAATTTTTACGCGGCTTTCCCACTCCGCCCTGTCATGTCAGTGTTCGGTTTACGACAAGTTCGAACGTAATTTGCGTGGAATTGTTTTACGTACGCACGCAGTTCGTTTTATTGATAATCTTTAATGATGTCATCCAAAAGACCTAAAAAGAGTAATTTGAACCTAACAACAAAACAAAAACACTGTCTTTGGAGTGTAAACTGTTGAACCCCGACTTACGCGAATTCGACTTACACCTATCGCGTAAGTCCGGGGTATTATTGTATACATAAATTCAAACTGTTTTCTTTTGAAAGGGTGTAGGCAGAAAGAAAGGACGTGTTACGACCCTTATTACTAACAAACTTCAACTATAATATTATGACTATTCTATTCTTTACAAAATTCAAAGCTGTTTGTATTTAAAACTTATTCTGAATTGCCAAGGAGTCCGTTTAATTTGAATTGGTCAAAATGGAATCTTGGTCCAAATAACTAAAAAAAAAAAAAATTGTTCCCTAAGATAGCGTGTCCGTACCTGAGAGTAAAAAAATATATTGTTTATGTAATTGTGTCATCAAGTTAAAGGGCTTAAAGAAACTTACTGGTAACCAATATCACCCCAGCCCAGACTGTTGTGGTATCTCTGCATGGCGCGCATCTTGGCTGAGCAGTCCTCTACAGTGTAGCAAGCATCTGGGATGTAGGTGTGGTGGATGACGACGTAGGGCACTGGGGTATGCAGAGGTTCGATTTTTGTGCCGGGTAGGCCAAGCCATTCAGACTTGTCGTAGAACGGGTAGGGTCGCATCGTAACTGAAATGAAGAAGGAGGTTAACATAGGCGAACAGAGCAACACGGATCTTTTAGCGGTTGAATGACGTTGCCAGGCGCTGCTGTTGGTGAACATTCTTGCATTGTCTTGTAATAACAAGATGGCGGATAGTTGTTAGTTCCGTTTTCGGTCGCGCACCAAAACTTTCTTTCAAAATGGTTTTAATTTAGTACTTAACTGATTATTTATTCATAATTATAATGATTTGAGCGTGCTAAGTGGATTTGAATAAAGAAAGGTCTTCTGTCATTTAGAATGATCTGACAAAATTACTGTAAAATATTACGATTTGAAAGACGTTATAATGTGAAAATTAAATCAACCAATAAAAGCTTACGATCATCGAAATTAGGTTTTCCAGGTGCATAGTTGTCCCAGGTGGAGAACTCAGCGGTCAGGGCTCCTCCAGGGCACTCGGTGGGGTTGACCTGGTCATGGCCTATCAGCTTGTAGTTACGACTGATCTTGCCCAGTTTGACTCCTTCCGCGATTAGAGCTTTGGTGGTTTCCAGCTGTTGTGGTGTAGGTTTTAACACTGGAAAGAAATAAAACATTTAAACTTAGAAACTCTCAACCTATACTGCTATTGCTATTTGTGTGACACGTCTTGTTATGAAGGAGCGGACTCTCCTAATACAGGCACTATCTGCCTAAAAGGAGGATCCAATCACAAAACTTGTTTATACTTAAACTAATTTTTACCAATAAACTCTTTTTTTTTATACAAGGTGGCAGGGGCACCAAGGAAGACACAAGGAACGGGGCAACATAGAAATTTTACATCGGTAATTAAAAAGAAAAAAACAGCTGTTCCATACATTTTGACCGTGTGCAGTTTGCCGTGTGTGTGTGCGTGTGCCATGTGTAGTGCAGTTTTGTAGGAAACAGCTGTTTTTTCCTTGTATATCCTTGAGCACAGTTTTTATTACATTCCATTAGAACATCCCTCCCCCTCCCCTCATCCCTCCTACCCTTTTTTTTCCGGATCGGAAGTCATCAAATGACTTCTCCCGCTCTGGGCTGAGCGGGTGGGAGTGTCAGACTTTTACTGACTAAAACCCACTTATGTTCCTTCATCGCCTTTTGTGTTCCGGGGCCGCGGTATCTCTTTCGAACAACCCGCAGCACCCGGCAGGCATCGGCCCTTGCGGGCCCCTTCCCTATGCTGACATCTCTTTAAGGCGCGCGTGGAACACGAACGCGCCGTCGACACGGCCTGTCGTCCTAAGACGGAGGGACGGCGAGCTAGCCCATAGCTCACCGTCCACAGGCCCGCGTCTACGGTGGCCGGGGGCCACCACGTGGGTCGCTGGGACGTGAGGAAGAACGCTCTCTCTCACGTTCCGCCTCCTCCTTTGCTAGCATGACTGCTTCGCAAAAGGAGGTGACGGCTTCCCATTCCGTCTCGCTCCGGACCATGGCTCGAACCAGGGCCGGACGCGAGAGGTCGCCGCCGCCGATCGCCGCTGTGAGGACACGGCGTTGCTCCGCCCAAGCGGGGCAGACCTCCACTGTATGCTCCACCGTGTCCTCCGGTCGATCCTCGCAGTGGAAACACCCGGGCGTCTCCTCTCGCCTGATTAGGTGCAGGAACCTCCCGAAACAACCGTGTCCGGTGAGGACCTGCGTCAGGCGGAAGGTGAGGACGCCGTGGCACCTCTCAAGCCACTCCTCAAACCCCTCGACTTATCGCCACTATCGTGGCGTGCCCTGCACGGGGTTGCGACAGTCGCTCTCTCCATGTCACCATGAGATCGGCCCGGAGGTTTGTCCGCTGATCCTTCCTACCCTTACATTCGATTTTTCTCATCACCCATATCAACTATAGAAATCACTATGTTTAAGATTTCGTACTGTAATTTAGATAGACAATCTCTGCACGTGAAATACTGGGATTCTGCGGCATCTGGTTAGACTTGGAGCCAACCCCAACAAATACTAATTTGAGAAAAGGCTAGGCAGATGATGATTATTTAAAGTTTAGGCCATTTCGGGTATTCTTCAATTAAACTTCCCCTGGTCTTTTCTTGCAGCATTAAAAACGTTTAAAGGTATTCAGTGCATGTACTTACATCTCCAGTCTCCAATAAGACAAATGCCGATGCTGTGTTTGTTGGCAAGGGTGGCGTGGATCCCTTCAGTGTCCCAACCACGACCCTCGTAGGCGCCTCCTTCGCTACCCACGCAGAAACTAAGGACAAAGACGAGTTCTGAGATAAGTAAAGGTGGTAGATAGCGTCATATCTGGTTTCCCCGAAGAACTAGGTGTTTGGTAGACCTACATTTCACCAGTGCAATAAAGCTGTTTTAATTTCTTAGATGCCAATCTAGACTCAAACCCAGACGAAAAATCTTTTGCTCCTTGATCAGCATAAGGAATTGAGGTCCGAGCCTAAGACCCTCAGTTAATCAGTTGTCTGTATTGTTTCGTTCATCCGTTCTAAAATCTCAGGCCAACTTACCTATTATTTGTTTTGGTTGTTCAGGTCAGCCAAGTAGCAGATTCACTGATCGGAGACTTGATCTTTAGTTTTTATGTCATTCTATCTGTGGTCATTGAAAAATCAGAATGCATTGCATTGACTTAAGCTACCGAAAAGTATGAGCCAACCTTGTTGAAAATAGTTGTAGTATTATGAAACGTTTTGAAAGCGATTTTCACTTGTTTGCGCGGTTAGTCTTTAAAAACCTTGACTATTTAAGATGACAACCAGCCACCAAAACCAGCTATAGTTTAGTTTTTATTACAACAACCACAAATACACTAAACCAGGGGCCTTCACATGCAATCTTTTTAGTTATCACAAGGAAATAATCAGCCAAAATCGTTGCATTGAACTTGCATGTCGGCACGACTATAATTATGGTTAGGTTAATGTATTCAAAGGTTACATTGAGGTTATTAAGAGGATAATAACAACACAAACATTGATGTATTGGAAACACTGAGCTGGTGCAAATGTGATTGCATATACACGTCTTCCAACCTGCGACATTACAGTGCACAAGTGTGTGCACAGAAGCAGGTGAAATCTATCTTCTTTAGCTCCTATTGCAATAAAATAGGCAGTTAGTCCATATATAACCCTTTTTGACTGGCTTAGTTTTAAGTAGCTTACCTATGTAAACCTGTTTTTAACCGACTTCAAAAAAGGAGGAGGTCCTCAATTCGGTTGTATTTTTTTTTGTTTTTGCTCGCGTTTGTTACCTCATATCTTCGTAATTTATGAACAGATTTGAAAAAGTTCTTGTATGTCTATTGTCAACCAAAGAGACTGTTCTAATTGAGGATGTATGAATCTGGAAGAAATCTGGTTTTAACTTTGAACGGATCTTAGTTTCTACCCATACCCACCCATGGGAAACGGTGTGAGTATATTCATACTAAAAATTAATTAGACATGACATCAGACCTTTAAATATACGAGTAGGATTGATTTTAATTGACACCAGCACGTACACTCGGCGACACATCAAGCCATACACATCCAGTGTATCCTGACCCCGCTTTGTATAAGCTTCCCGTGCACTGAGAGATCAGCTTAATTTGGAGATATAAGCTTGATTGGTCGTCGAGCGTACATCAATTACCTTTTTCTGTCCAAAAGAATTTATAAATAGAACTAAATTGACTGAACAAAATTTGGCTAAAGTCGGTGACCGCTATTTAACAACGAAACCAGATTTAATAGATATATGCTTTTTTTTTATAAACTTGTAAATCTTTGAGATAAATAGTTGCTGCATTACTGGGAGTTCCCCTCAGTTTTTTGATAGTTTTGCAAGTACTTGACATTTTAATGATCTCAGTTTATATTTTTGTGAACAATTGCACATTACACATCTCAAATTCTAATGCAACGTGTTTCATTTTATTTCACATTACAGTGGTTAGAATTATTCGGTTTCATGTTTAACGTATACAAGGTTATTTGATAAGTATGTAGTGATAGCCTAGTGGTGTGACCGTTGGACTACCAAGTCATAGGTCTCGAGTTCGAACCCAAGACACGCACCTCTGATTTTTCGGAATCATGTGCGTATTGTATATTATTATCACTTGCTTCGGTGAAGAAAAACATCGTGGGGAAACCAGCATGCCTGAGAGTTATTTCTCGACGGCATGTGAAGCAAAGTCGGAGGCCCATGGACGGCATAAGAACTCTGACACCAGGTTAGGCACTATCCACACGATAAATAAGAAGTAATTGGATGTAGTCCTTGCAATGGGGAAAGACGGCGCTTAATTTCCCACGATATGAGCACGTAATTTTTCAATGAATTCATTCGTTCCTGAGCTATCAGAAAAGTGTCTAAGTATCGGTTTAACGTTCCTGAGCATCGCAGATTAAGCCGACCCCAATGAAATTGGCAAAAGGCTAGGCAAATGATGATGACGACCGTAGCAGATTTTTCACAATCAGCAGTCTATCGTGGAGAGGTAAAAGATTCCAGGCTAGTATGACCCATTTCCAAGAATGCACCCAATTACCAATCACCCTGTATAATAAAAGCTCTGAAAATCAGACCCTTTGGCAGGAAATTTTCACTACTCGTGCACACTTTTCAAAAATCCACGAGCCTCTAGTCTTTGGTCGCCATCCTGGCTGTTTGATTTAAGGGCTACGCAACCAGATTACAAAACTCTAACATACAGAACGTACTTAGTGAATCTATACCTTGTACAGTCACGAGCACCAATATGTAAACACTTGGCAACTTTTAAAACTGATTTTCTTCTACTGTTCTGATTAAAATTTCATTTTGTTACGAACATAGCATTTTGGAACTCATGTTTTTATGAAATAGATCCTATCTCCAAGCTACGTTTAAAAGCAATATTTGCTAGAAGGAATGATTCTTTCTCGCAAAAATTGCTTTTAAACGTGGGAAAGTGTATACATATTGGTGCTCGTGACTGTACTACCTAGTTCACTGACGCTCGACCTCCTTTCACCTTTAAGCCCTGAGTGATAAGGTTGAAAATAAGGTTTTAAGGTTGAAAACTCGACTGCTTCCTTGGTCGAGTGGTCACAAGCGCGACTGCTGAGCATTACTTCTGAGTTCGATTCCCGGGTCGGGCAAATTTTTATTGGGTTTTCCATCAGGAATTTCTCAGTAGCAGCCACGGAGTCGGGATTTGTGCCCGGTTGATGGCAATGGGCTCGCCCCCTATTACATGGGACTTAAACATAACTGGCGAAATGCGGGTGTACTATTAGGTAAACCTCTGCTTAACCCTACGGGGACTGCAGGCGTGATGATATATTATGTTTATAAGGTTGAAAAGTAGTCGACCGTCAGTGAGCGTGGTAGTACCTACTAACTACTTAAATACAGTAGGTATTGTCTCTAGAACTTATCAGTTAATACCTACAGGACTCTGGGGGCGTGGTTTCCTGCGATGACGTCAGCATATGCTCGACAAAGAACAATCGTCATTGGTGGTTCATAAACATTCCTATAAATAGTTGTCATATGACATGCATACCTAATTGCTGTTTGGTGAAAAAAAATTATGTAGTCACTAGTCATGCTGACAAGGTATTGAGTTCGTTTGTCTTCCAATAGATACATAGCTTGATTTTAAACTATACGCTGCTGATTCATTTGAAGAGACCGAAACGATATTTTTTTAAATCTACATTAATTATCAATGTTGTCCTATTTAACCCAAACGTTGACTGGTAGAGAACGCCCTGTGGCATTAAGTCCGCCTATACACCACTAAAAGTGAAGCATTGACTTTATTGAATTTTGACTTAAGTATATAAATAATTAATCTCTCTTACAACTATTGTGCAATTTATTTAAATTATTTATGATTCTTTAATGTAATTATTGTGATTGTGTAATTAATGAAATTATTTGTAATTCTAATGATTCATCACTTAATTTTAATGAAAATAATAAATAAAATAATTATAAAAACCATATTTGTACGCCGGAAACGGCAGAATGTTATGATAAAAATACACAACTCAACGGCTTTGTACAATATTCTAACAAATACCTAAATGAATTCTATTCTAAGTAAAAGGTGTAGAGTCATTTTCAACCGGAGAGGTGGACCCTTACGGATGTGTGAGGCGCGGGAAACAGATGTATGGAAAGGTTTAGGAGAGGCCTACGCCGCAGAGGCCACCACTACTAATATATATTAGGTTAGTTAGGTTAATTATACACACATAAATATAAAACAAAAATACGTGTGATCACTATTATAAAGTAGATTGATCTTATGTTAAGTTTTGTAGTCAATAAAGCCTATTTATATTTTTTTATTTTATGTACCAATAAGTATTGTTTATAAAGTTTAAATAAATAAGTATTTATAGCATTACTTCGTCATTAATCTATTTTTTGGTAACAGAATAAACCAGCTGAAGTAAGTTAAAATTTAAAAATAGGTATAGTTATCTTTGTATGTATGTGATATAGAGGTTCGGTCGATCAAACCCATCAAACCAGACGGGCAAATTGCGGGCGCACCTCCGCTTACTGGACTTGACTGATTATAATAGGAATAAAAATATCCTTAACGAAGCCAAAGGGCATAATTATTTTGTTCCTCCCATCATTGCGATAAATTTTTGTTGAAGGCCATACCTGGGCTCTTTTAGTTATGGAGATAGTCCAGCTCAAAGTTTCAACCTATTCGCATTTTTTTTTAATACTTACAAGTTTTTAATGTTATAGCTTTAATTTGAATACCTCCAAGACCCCTGTACTACTCAATAGGTACATCCATCAGCGCAATGTTTTGAGTGCGTCACATTGAGTCCTAAACGTAATTTTTCACACAAAAAAAGAAAAGTCGTTTCACTGCAATAATTTTCGCGTAGAGTTACTCGTACTTAGTGTGATGTACCATGGCGCTTGGTTGATGGCTTCGTGAAGGGTCCGTTTACACCCTTGTATATTGAAGTAGATCTGTCAGTGTCCGGTGTCCGCAGCCGTTACGTACCGGTTTGACAAAACCTTGAAACTGGCACAGTCCATATAAAATGTTGACCTAGGCTAATGACTGAGTGCGGAAGCTGTATGATTACTTTAAAATAGCAGTTGTTTTAGCTCTACTATTAAGTACACCTCTGCCAAATCTTTGGGGCATATAGGCATGAAAGAAAACAATAATAATGTAAAATGGAACCTACAAAAACCCATCAAAATGCGTCATTAACTCGTAATGATAAGGATGGATATTCACTAATTTATTAGAAAGACGTCACAGATTGAGGATGAGTCAAACTACTTAGCATAATCGAATACCTAATTAGATAGAGGTGATCTACAATCTACATTATGTTTAAAACTTGATCGCGTCTATAACCTAATCGTACAATCAATCAACCTGCGCGAGAGTCCCAAAGTGTTCTAAGGTGACTCATTTGTTTTTTTGTTGACCTTTATCGTGTTCCAGGAAAATGAATTTCTATCTTGTGCAATTTCTGGCCATGTTTGCTCCGTGAACATGATCAGATCGTCGTATTTTTTATCAGCCTTGTTCGTTCCGCCATCTTCGCCTTGGGTCTTCAAGGTCAAAGTCTTCAAAGGTTTCCCTTTCTTCTTTCGAATCCTCTCTATTTTAAGCTTGTATATCGACTGGTAGTAGGTGTCAAGTTCGTACCGCCATCTTCGCCTTGGGTCTGCCACGATGTCACCCGACGTTTTTCAGGATCCGTTCGACATGCGGCACACGTGTCCGGTGATAGGGTGTTGTCCCATTTTTATCTTTGCCGCTTTTTAAGATTCTGTACTCAAAGGATGCCAACGAGAGACTGCAGGACAAAAGGCTTCCCTTCTTGGTTTTCCCTTTCTAATCTTCTCTGTTTTGAGTTAGTATGGACCAATTCTGACCGTAGTCAGTCCCGCCATCTTCACCGGGGTCTGCCACGATGTCGCCGAACGTTTTCCGGGACCCACAGTGTGCTTGATTAAGCCCACGATCCGTTCGACACGAGGGAGACGTGTCCGGCCCAGGAAGACTCTCTACGCAGGAAACCCGTAGTATTGGACGAAGTTACGGGTGTAACCTCCTCCGTATCGCCTACGAACATAAGATTAGTTCGGGTCCCAAACTAATAATGAATGACAATCCGTAGGACAGCCTCCTTACTGCCGATGTGTATCCAAAACTCCGATGTGAATCCGAAAACAACAGGGAGTAGGGTTCATTTCGAAGTTTCGAGCTACTTACAGTAGGGCCCATATCTTCGTTGACGTGAAGACCTCTTTTCCATTTAAGCTTCGCTGCTTTATGAGTGACGTCGGTGATATGTGTTTTAAATTGCAACACTGTATTTCTAATAATGACTCATTATTATTACGTAGTAAGTAGTTTTGAATAGCTGACAGCTGCGGTGGGTCCCTAGCGTGACCCCTGATAGATAAAGATAACCGTTTTATAAACAAAATATTAAATTCAATTTCAAGAGCAGATTGCGAAGTGCCAAGTTCAGTGGTGTTGTGACCTTTGAGTCTCGTGTACTGTGTGCGAAATTGATAAGTATGTAGCTAGAGATAATGATCAAATTTGTCCCACCATCCAATAGCAATAAAATTATTTGTATTGTCACACCTCTGGTGCTTTTTGTCCGTATGAACGAACTAACTGTACTTTAGATTCAGTTATAAACCTCCTTTATTATACCTCTTTATTGTCTGCAAAAGGCGTTGACTTCTAATTTATGTTTTTCGGTTTTTCCTTTTCATGCCTTGGAAACCACAAATCAATAGACTTCGAATATCTGTAGAAACATGTGTTTATTTACAGAATCAAAAATATAGGTTTCCTACATACATATTATCAGGTATTTTATGTACGAGGGCGGGTCAATAAGTCCGTGACTTTTGGAATAAAACACGGATTTTTTGATAAATAAATCATTTTATTTTTCAACGTAGTCTCCCTTGAGCTCTATACACTTTGTCCAACGCTTCTCCAATTTTTTTATCCCTTCCAAAAAATATGATTTGTCGAGGTCCTCAAAATAGGCCTGTGTTTGCGAGATGACTTCATCATTGGAGTCAAATCTTTTTCCACCAAGCCATTTCTTCAGGTTTGGGAACAAGAAGTAGTCACTCGGAGCCAAATCTGGAGAATAAGGCGGATGAGGGAGCAATTCATGGATTTTTGCCATGGCAACTGCACATGTGTGCACCCTTGCATTGTCTTGGTGGAAAAGAACTTTTTTCTTGGCCAAATGAGCTCGGTTTTTTTTTAAATCGTCATTGAATCGGTCCAATAAGTTGGCATAATATTCCCCATTGATTATTCTTCCCTTTTAAAGGTAGTCAATGTGGATTATCCCGCGTGCATCCCAAAAAACAGTCGCCATAACTTTATTGGCTGACAAACCCACCTTGGCCTTCTTTGGCGCCGATTCACCCTTAGAAACCCACTGTTTTGACTGTTGTTTGGTCTCTGGTATGTTGTGATGGATCCATGTTTCGTCCACGGTTACAAAACGGCGCAAAAACTCCTCCATATTGCGATTAAACAACGCCAAACCTTCCTGTGAAGTTGTTACACGATTGCGTTTGTGGTCGACTGTGAGCAAACGCGGCACCCATCTTGCGGAAAGCTTTCTCATGCCCAAGGGATCATTCAAATTGAAACCACTGAGCCATGCGAGATCCCTACGGCTTCCACAATCTCTTGCACTTTCAATCTTCGGTCGGCCAACACCATATCGTGAATTTTATCGATTGTTTCGGGTGAAGAGACCTCAACTGGGCGTCCAGGACGTTCGGCATCTTCAGTGCTTGTACGGCCACAACGAAATTCAGTAAACCACTTTTTTACCATTGAAATCGATGGTGCAGAGTCCCCATAGTATTTATCAAGCTTAGCCTTGGTCTCGGTAATGGTTTTTTTTCGCAAAAAATAATGCTTAATAAGCACACGAAATTCACTTGTTTCCATTTTTTCCTCAAATTACTGGGTAGTCTGATAAAGATAGTTGTCAAACACAAACTAACTGACGCAGAAAGTTCAAATTTTGACAGGAGTCAACTGACAGATGCCTGTTGACAGGAGTAGTGTTGCTTTTTCAGTAAAGAGGTCAGAAATTCAAAAAGTCACGGACTTATTGACCCGCCCTCGTAAGTAAAAACTTAACTATTTAGTCGTATGTACACTACATGAGTATGTAGGTATCGCCTGGGACTTTATATATATAATTTACCTACTCGTACGAATGCAAGAGGATAACTTCATTCATTTGGCCTCGTGTATGCAAAGAGAAAATTATATTTTTTCCTTTATTTTTAACTTGAAGTCTTTGAAAAACAAGGATAGTTACGTACCTATGTAAAATAGAAAAACCATAATCATAACAAATGCATCCATGGATTGTTTTTTTTTTACTTTTTAAGGATAATCTAAAATCAAATATGGCCGCTTTAAACATCGTTAAATCTACATTCAAGTGATAACGACTAGACAGACATTCAAACAGCATGATCATCGCATGAGGTTCTAGGTTCGGTTGGGTAAAGTGTTATTGGGTTTTTCTTCAGCGATTCCTCAGTAGCTGCCAGTAGTCTGGATTTGTGCCCGGTGGATGGCAATAGGCTCGCACCCATTACATGGGGCCCAAACTATAGATTCGACTAGATTTACTGTGGTCTCTACACCACTGTCTATCCATTATATAATAGGTGTAATGATATGTATGACTAGACACTGAGCAATTAATTAATTAATTAAATATAAAAAAAAACTACGTTTGAATATAGACGGGACGGACGGGATTCTGTTGATAAATATCCTATTAACGAGACTTGGCACAGTGCCCATCACTCACACTACATAGGTACAACTAAGAGAGAAAGGCAAACAATATTGAATAATTGGTTTGATCATTCCACGTACTCTTTGTTTATTTACATAGGTAAATTACTACGGGGAGGCACCTATGTATTCGTCATGATATTATGTTAAGTGGACCACAACACCGCAACCATACTGCCCTCGTAACAGTGTGTGCATTTTAAAACTCTATTTTAACTGATAAGTTAAAGTAGAGATTTAAAATAAACACTTAACCGCGTTTTTCTCAAAACCGCCATTTTGCAAATACTGCATTTACTGTTTTGAGGGCAGCATAGTATTATGCATAATACAAGTGAAGGTACGGAGATTAGATAATAGTACCTACGTACTTTGATCTACAGAGAAAATCTGCGTTTTCTAATGAAGTGTCATACTGGGGGGTAAGGCTGCCTCTTTTCCACGGTTTGGTCGTGGCAACTTTACTAGTACTACTACTGAATTATAAGTTCATCCATCGCCATCGGAAAAACATATTAACACATTTCGGAGATTAATAAAACTGTCAAAATCTCCAGTTTCGGCGCCAAAGGCGCAATGGGGGCTATCGTTTTCGAGCTCAACAGATGGCGCCACAGGCGAGTAAGGTCCTGTCATTAATTCTATTTTATACTTGAAGTAACAATAACTTCGTTAAAAGTTTATTTTATTACGTATAACAACATAGTGTTAGCTTCAGATACATATTCACAATAATGTCCCTAAAACGAGCAAGCATAAAACATTTAAAAATCATTCTTCCTCCAAGTACTAACAAATTAGATCTTAACTTGACAATTAAAATCTTCAAGTTATTATTAATCAGGAATGGCTCCAATCTGGACGACAATAATGAATTTAGTAAAAATACGTGATAAATAAGCGCGCAACGTGAGAGCACTCTATGACATCTGACATTTCTGTAGACCTTACTCTACATGAACGCCTCTAGCGGCGAATTCATGCGGGATAGCCCCCATTGTGTTAGCAGACTTGGCCTTCTGATTTCCGATTTGACAACTTAAAATCCCTAAATACGACTTAGAAATAAATAGCCTGTGAAGCTTTTTTTTAAACGTTGCCTCTACACTAGGAACTATCTTGGGTGCGTTTACAAACATTTTTAAACTCACATACACAAACAGCCAGACTCGGAAAAACTACCTGTAGGCCATATAAATATTTGTTCCGTGCGGGAATCGAACCCCCGAGACACAGTGCCGTAGCCGATCACTCAGCCACTGCGCCAGCCGTGCTGTAAAAGCTTTGAATGCGTCACACCAAACGAATATCGACTGAAGTCTTAGATTTGAAGAGCGTAGCTTTTATCGTTGCCGTTTCTCAAACCAAAGACGCCTAATTACGCCAGTTAGGTCAACTGCGTAAAATTGATCGAAATCGCATTGAAAGGTTTCGGATGGTTATACAAATCGTTTGATGTTATGTCATTATCTGCATCATCGCTCATCGAGAAGATGCAACCTATTGATTAAAGAAATATAAAAACAGATCGCCATGATGCGGAAGCCTATGTTTAAAGTCAGATTAGATGTTAATCGCGATAAGCTAATCAGGACAGTTATCTTCTTGATAAGATTATAATCAGTTCATTAACGCAGTTATGTCTTAGGCCGAGGACCTCGTGGCTAAATAATAACAGCCGCTCGGGTCGATCTTCAGGTTAAGCCGCGCTTGCCTAGGTTGGTCCGTGGACCCATTACATGCCGAGTTTCCTCCGTGCCTCGGAAATCACGTTAAGCCGTTGGTCAGAAAGTGCTTTTTGTTCATGCAACGAAAGCAAAATCGATATCATTCGCTTTGTATGGTTCGGAGGACGCGAATCCACGCCGCTTCGGACGAAGTACGCGTGAATATATTAATGCTCTTTCTGAATCGATTCCAAGTCGATAAATGAGGCCAGTTTCGAAGAGAAAAGAATATCAAAAAGTCTAATTATGAAACTTACTGGTATCCAATATCGCCCCATCCCAGACCTTTGTGGTAGTTCTGCATGCCGCGCATCTTGGATGAACAGTCCGCCACAGTGTAGCATGCTGCCGGGATGTAGGTGTGGTGGATGACCACGTAGGGCGCTGGCAAATGTAGGGGATGCACTTCTGTGCCAGGCCGGCCGAGCCAATCTGACTTGCTGTAGAACGGGAAATCATGCGCTTGGGCTGAAAATAAGAAGTAAGGTTAATACAGGTGTACTAATTTAAAATAATTAATAAATTATTGGCAATTTCACTTCATCACCCCTGGGCTGGGGTGGGGCCTAAAGGGTTAATAAACAGTGCTCAAACTTAAGAATTGATAAATGTGTGCTTAATCATAGGTACATGTTTTGATGTTTTTACGTCTCTTAGAAACTTTAATTCAGAAATAAACCCCTGGTAAACACTCTATGTATTTTAAATACTGTATGTATTTTAAATAATAAATTAATTTAAAAAATCATAAAAAAAATCTAGCATGCTCAGTGAAGTGAAATAAAAATTAAAGTCTTTGTCATTTGGTATGACACAAATATATTGTAAAAATCAACTTGAGGCAGTTTAACAATACATTTGAACCCTGTTTAAAGCCTATCAAATCACACCAGAGAACGACCTCAACCGCCAATTAAAAATAATTAAGAAACTTACACTTGCTCGTAAATCGCGCGTGCGCAGATAATGAGCTCATTAAAATAAAAGACACTAACACTGTGAATGACGTCATTATGACGCGAATTAAATTAAATTAATCAATAAATTTTGACGATGTGTGTTTTGTGATATGACCTATTAGCGAGCTAAGCTGGTTCACCAGTGAGCTGCGTTTGCGCACCCAGTTCTTTATATTGAGATACGTCTCGAACCCGCGGTACTTTACCAGCGGTTCAGCGATAAGCGCTTGCTCATACAGTCATACAAGAACTTGTATTGGTTGGATATTGGAAACGCACTTGACGCTTTTAGGAATTAGGGACACCAAATTGTGTGTTTTGTAAACAAAGTGAGTCGGTCTTCGGAGAAAGGTTGAATCACGGTGACGAGGCCGGGGATCGTGGAAGGCGCACTAGTTCGCATGATCCCCGGTGCAAGTTTGGGAAGGGAACACCGGGGTAGTTTTTAGTCAGTTCGAGGCTGACAGGAAACCCCCCGCCCACCGCAAGGCGGAGGACATCCGGGGGAAAAAAAGGGTGACGATGACGGGGTCATTGGTGAATAAGGAAAAGTTGAATTAAAATTTGAGTTATGTAGGTCGCTTCCGCGATTACTTATGCTTTAAATGTTATGCAAAACATTTAATTTTAATTCTGCGAAAAAGATTCAGGCTCAGATGCAAGATGTAGCACCGCGTTTCTGGCCCGCAAAAATATGCACTGTTAAGAAATGTGATAATAAGCGTCCTCCATAATCTAAATACTGGCAGATTTCAGATAAAGAACGATCTAGTCGCAAAGAAAGAAATACAAAATCATTTGTGAATTTATCTACCAAGCGTTTTTAAAGGAGAAATCCTTTTCTATTAATAGGCACATTCACTGGGTTGACGCAAAAGGGAAATTATAGTACTTACCTAGATGTTTTTTAAGTTGTCGGTTTTTGAATGGCTTTAATGACTTATTTACATTCAAGTGTATTATTTTTCAAATTTTCTTCTTTTCATTTTAATTAAAGCTTCTTTAATAAAAAAAAAGGTTTTATTCCTGAACCCGATCCGATGCGAGGCTGTTACGATGCTTATGAAATCTGCGTTGCAGTATGGAGTTTCATAGGAACCCCAAACGGGTCGAGTTAAGGCAATGCTGATAACCGGCACTTGCTGGAACCGTGTGTTGACTTAAATGCTCACGTTGACGTGAGCCATGTTGACGTATTATAGAATAATTATATTCTTCTGACCTACAGAAAAAAAAATTGGAGGTGTTCGAAAACGTTCGCTGCTGAATATAGGGGTCTCCCAACCTTCGCTACAACGACCGGACGTAAAGGCCTGGAAAATATGACTCTGACTAAATATTATTTTCACACCACCTGCTCGTAAATGTCAAATTATATGTCATGCAAAGTACAGTAAAGCAAGTCATTAATGTCCTAGGCTTCAGCCGGGCAATAATATTGTATTGAATTTCATTATCGCTCGCTGGTCAATAATGTGATTTGAATTTGGAACCTTAAATAAAAAAAAAAACATGAAAACTTTTAAAAATAATAAGAAACAATAACAGTTCAAACAAAAACAATTACACAATTAAAAACAATTGTTTTTTGCAAATGGTCAAGTCCAAAATGATTAAATAATTGACTCGCCCTAAACTTTTTTTTATCTGTAGCGGTAATGGTGGCATGTCATCACAACAGCGGTCGGCTGCAGCTGTGGTGCGCACCCAAGGGTTGCCAGATCGAGTTTTTGAATTTTCCCCAAATTCAATCTCTGCAACTTTTTCCAAATTTCATTTTTCAAACAGGAAATGAAACAGAGATATAAAAGATTTTGCAATTACAAAAAGTACCA
Source organism: Standfussiana lucernea (assembly GCA_964057025.1). NCBI lineage: Eukaryota > Metazoa > Arthropoda > Insecta > Lepidoptera > Noctuidae > Standfussiana > Standfussiana lucernea. The sequence continues at coordinate 9,124,705 of OZ059805.1, forward strand.
CTCAATATCGTATTTTGTTTCTTTGTATATATTGCCTGATCCAATTCACGCACGACACCTTGCAATCGGCTTATTATACGCAAGTTACGAGTATTAGTACAAATTACTAATTCGGCCGTAAAATGTCACTCACTTTCCTAAATTTTACCAATATTTTTAGTGTTGTAACTTTTTCCAAGGATTTCATTTCCACAAATCCCCTGTCTAGAACAATTTTTCCCCTAATGAAATTTCCTTCATCTACCAACACTGGTGCAAGAATTGGTGGAGGCCGAAAATCCGACTATGTAGGTACTATAAAACTTCGTTCCACATCTTGAGTGTTTTTTGTCTAATTGCACTCGACTATTTAATAAAACGCTACCAAAAAGAGAGGATATTAAAGCTTTTTGGTAGCGTTGTAACTTGTAAGCGAATTTTTTTCAAAAACCTGTTTCGTATTATACCGTACGAATTTCCACGTTTCCATTGTAGTAAGAAATATGTGGTCCGTAAACCACATTTTCTGCACCTCAAGTGTATTATACAAAAAGGTGAACGCACCCGTGTGGGGAAGAACATGGCAGTTACTGTTGTGGCCGAGATTAATATCCACATGACGCTTAGGTTTCCACTCGTACGATGTACCTATTACTTACCTACAGTGTATGTGGTTCCCAGTACTTTATGTAAAACAGTTGTACAAGCATGTTTTGGCGCTCGAATCAAGTAGGGCACGGCTGATATAGGAGGATCCTTTTGGCGTGTGACCTTAATCTTCAGATTAAAGCCACCTTTATATATACGGCCACCTTTATTTGTATATCTATACTAATATTATAAATGCGAAATTTTGGATGGATGAATGGATGTTTGTTGCTCAATCACGCCAGAACAGCTGAACGGATCTGAATGAAATTTGGCACATTGACAGATTATAGTGTGGAATAGCACATAGGCTACTTTTCATCCCGGTAAGATGATCCTGTTGGTCAATTATCGAACTCCACGCGGGCGAAACCGCTGGCATAAGCTAGTAGTTCATAAAATTTAACTTGATTAAAATGACAGCTGTCAGGATATACATTAATAAGCCGATAATTTTTATTAAGATTAAGTACTATACTATACTATATTTACATAGCGTTAAATACTGACACCGCATAAATAAGCATTTGTAATCATTTATTTCGATATGACCAAAGCTAGTCCCTTTATTATGGCAGCTCTCATTTTAACCAAGTTAAATTTTATGGACGAGGTTATTTTCAATATAGCTTCCACGGACAATTTTGCTCATGTTTGAATACCAAGACTTCTTCCTCGTACTGTTATTGAAGAAACAAAAGAACCAGCGACACTACAATTTTATTATACAATAAACAGGATGAAAAGGACACAGACGCGATGCTGAAACGGTTACCACGTATTTAGTACATTATTCTCCCCCACATAGAAATTTGCTGGTGCTAGTTCCAATTTTGGCAACGTTCAAAAAGTTCCTTGTTCGACAGCTACGGTTAAATTACTGGTCGTATCGTAATACCACTATTTATAGTGGTGCTAAATAGGCATGTGAATTATAACACCTTGCATAACGTGTCAGTCCTTAGTCAGAGATGATAAATTGTGATTTTTATTTGTTTCACAGTTCAATGGCGGTCATACATTGGTAACTAATAAGTCAACTGTTATGTTTTTATGTTAGTAAATACCTATGAAAACAAAACTAGACCAGGGGATTTTTTTTTGGTGAACATTGAAATACCAAAAGAATTGATCCATCATGAACGCACCAAAAGAATTGATACATGTTAACGTACACGAACGTGACCGCTACCGCAAACCGTAACGGCAAACTACAGTAGTCCGTAGATGGGTGACCATTCTTTACGAATCGATGCCATTTTGTAGCCCTAAGGCTCGATGCACACTGATGGCACGGCAGGGGGGATATTTAGGTGATGAATATAGATCTAAGGATACCACGGGTAAGTTACCGTTAGTGTGCGCCGCACCTTAGTGTCTCATGAAGTCATCCACTTCTCAAGTCTGACTACTATTCTCACCATAAAGTAGGTATCAATGGTGTCGAGTAATGGACGTCAGGCAGACATCGACTTCTTCAGTCTCTATCTTTAATAGCATAATTTGGAAAGGATAGGATATTAAATAGGCGATTCTCAGATTACATCGCTCGTCCACGCAGTCGGGCGATGGCTGGGAAGATTTTGTGACTGTGTGCCGCGCGGAGAGGCGGTGAGCGCAGCTCGTCCGCGCGTGTGTAAGGCATCAACGAATTTCATACAAAACAATACGAGGACGTGTGATACTGGCTTCACCGCCCGTCCGCGCGTATGAGCGGTGTCGTGTGTAAACCGCCATAGGTTTATAGGTAACTGAAGCTTGTTTATAAGTAGCGAAGACCATAATACTCGTTCCTACTTATGCACCTACTTAGATACTTATGTAGGTACCTACAATTATTATGTATCTCCCACGTTCTCACCGTAAGCGTGAGCACGTGATGGTAATCTAACAAGAGAAAAGGTAATTGATAATCGACATCGTAAATGCTTTACCAATTTTGACATGTTCCAGAAAAATTTTACTTCACTAAGGTTGTTTAAAATATCTTACTGTTGCATAAACAAATAAATCTTCGCATTTTGAGACTAGATTTTTAAAGCCGCGCTATCTAAATAAAGTACCTTTTGCTATCATAACTTTTTGAAAAACCCGATCAGTCGATTTAAAAGTTATCTTGTGACCATATTAATTCAGTAGTGCCAGTTTGATTCAATAGATATCATTGCATTTATCTTACGTAATTATGATAAGTTTTTCTTGAACGCAATAAATTCATATATCTTTTGATAGAGAGCACGAATTGTAATAAAACAAAAACTAAAACCTTTTCTAATTTACGCACAATATTTATGAATTACAGCTAACCGTATTGGTTTAGTAATTTTCACGTGATGCTTTAACAAACAAACATACCCGTAGACTCACAGACTGCAGACACACAGACAAACAGAAAAAAAAACAAAAATTCAAAAAATGGTAGAAATGGGTTCTCTTTGTTATCCTTTAACCCCTACTATTATTTTTTTCTAAATATTTTCAATGTACAGAAACGCCACGTCTACAGATTTACTATATCAATAGGGATTATTTTAAGATAGTTACATGTTGTATAGTCCACTCTAGTACTTACATACTTCGTGGAAATACGTTTGGTTTACCTTCCTAACAAGGATTACTTTCCACTTAAAATCAAGTATTTAGTTTTTGATCAACGCATTCATGTTTACCTCTTCACTCAATGTACAGTCAGCCTCAAAAAGTTGTGTACATCGACAAGAATTAATTTCTTTGTCTACAATTTTTGTGCCATAATATTGTATCCATTTGCAGCTGGTAAACATATTACACATTGGGTACTTCATTGTAGCTATAATAGTACATTATGACATAAGTGCGGTAAGTTGAAAATTACAGCCGGGGCGATATTGCTAGCCCGAGCCGTAGGCGAGGGCTACAAGAAAGCAGAGGCTGTAATTATCAAAGCGCACGTATGTCATACGATGTTTTATAACATATTTGCGAGGAAATAAATAAAACTCGGACTTTCTTTAACGAATAAATCTTTAATCACTTGTTAAAGCAGTTAGAATAATTTTTACTTGTTTACAAATTAGCGATGCGCGCGCATCAGCGCTTTTTTTTAAGGCAAAGGCACAAATACAGCCAGTATTACTAATAAAGTAAATTAATATTTTTGTGTTTCTGTTACCGATAAATGGTTGTAATTTATTGTAATTAAACCAAAGAATTAAATGTTTATTTATCTCCCAAAGTTAATTTTATTCATTGAATGTTGACCACTTTTCTGACATAAAAACTCTTTGCTAAGATTTAAAAAAGTACCGTTCGTTTTAGACGGAGCATCTTGATAAACCGTGCGTATTACCTTATTAAAAAGAAACTCGTGCGTTTTACATTACAATAACGCACAAGTACGTAATGAGATACAGTGCGATATTGAAATTGGTGAAATAAGAGACCCTTTACGAGCAAATGTGTTATAAAAGTAATATGTTGTCCATTCATGTGTAATGAATATTGCGGAAAATACAAAAACAAAACACTATCTTGTTACAAGTGATCATCGATTGATCATCATAGATATTTATTAATAAAAAAACCATTAGGAGGTATCTTTGATGAATCAATCCATCACGATACGCCCCATATTGTTTACTTACCATAACCTATTTTCAATTTATCGGTTGATGAATCAATTGTGATAATAAAATAATTATATCATTATTACATTTGCATAATACTTATGACCCAATTAAAGACACATCACACACACACAAGATCTTTAGGTTAAGCCATGCTGGCCTAATTTGGTGACCTGCCCATGGATGGCTGACCACCCAAAAGATGACGAGTTTCCTCCGTGCCTCGGAAAGCACGTTAAGCCGTTGATCCCGGCTGACATTTGTAGATCTTTGACAATCGTTACAGGTTGTCAGTGGCCCAAAAGTCTGACAACCAGTCTTACCAAGAGGTATCGTATTACCCAGTACTAACTGGGTTGTGGAGGTGAGATAGGCAGTCGCTCCATGTGAAATACTGGTATTCAGCTGCATCCGGATGGACTGGCAGCCGACCCCAACATCGTTGGGAAAGTCTAGGCAGATGATGATTGCATGTCGTATTGCGGGTGCTCTTCTGAAGTCGACCGCCATCGACACTATAAACCGCAGCGGCAATGTCGCTCAGTTATGTCGCTGTGAACTGTCATAGCGATTGGGTGCGGAAGGCACTGTGGTTGTCTTCAAATTAAAATACATATTTTTATTTAAGAACATAGATAAAAAGTAGGTTTTAGATGTCAATAAAAATGAGGGATATGTGTTCCCGTCAAATGCGTAAAAATTCTAATTCTAATTTTGAATTAATTAGTAATACAAATATTCAAAAATAATATAGATTAAGAGTAAGTGTAGTAATTCGGAACCTTTATTTTGAGGGCATTTCCTAGGTTTTATTAAGAACCTCCTTGAACTGTCAAATAGCATACTAATGTTTACCATTTTGTGATACGATTCAGTTGCTGCTCATAATTAATATTAATAAATAAATCTAATTTCTTTGAAACTGTTACCTAAATGTTGTATGGAATTTCTTAAAATTACAAAATTAAAAATAATTCGTGTAGATCATCAATTCATCATAGACGGTCATAATAATAAAACAAAAAAATATAACAACAACAAGTCATTTTATTTCCTTAGACATTAAAATCACAGTATTTTGTACGTCTTTGTCCGAAATTAATATTTACAAATTGTTCGGTGGTTAAATTAAACTTAATTTTGGTACAGAATTCACCCTAGACCGCGTTCCTTGGTCCATATTCTATGAGGAGGCAAAATGGTCCCAGGTGGAGATTTCTTCGAAGAGTGCTTGGCCAGGACATTCGGTCGCGGAGACCTGGCGATGGCCTATGAGCTTGTAGTCAGGACTGATGTAGCCTAGCTCCACTCCAGCGGATATCAGTTCCTTGAGGGACTGAATTTGAGACGCCGGGGGAAGGTTTTCTGTGAAAAAATAGAGAGAGAGTTTAGTTTTTGATGATTTCAACCAACTTCTTGTCATACTTGCAACCGGCATGTGTCCATGACCAGGGTGGTTACCATGATCTGTTAGTGCAGGATAAATCAAGGCGAAATATAAATTAAAGTAATAATATTAGTATTGTACGGACAGGAAAATTAATTGCTAATTGAATAACTAATCCAATTTGTTGTGTTATAGCCATATCACACAACTGTCAAAGAATGACAAATGTAATTTGTATTGGTAGTCAATTTGGTAAACAATTATGTTCCCTGACAAAATTGAGACACAATAGAAACTTAGAAAAGTACGCTTTGGATGTGAAGTTGTGGCTGTGTGTTGTGGAATTGTGTGCAGTTAAGAAACGTTTTCTTTCTTATTTTTTCTTGAACTCACCTACAAAGTCACCAATCATACAGATGCCGATACTCTTGACGTTGTATGAGACTGCGTGCGCGCCGACGGCGTCCCAGCCGCGGCCCTCGTATACTGAGCCTTCGCCGCCCACTGCGAAACTGGGAAGAGAAACAAAAATACATAAATAGTTAGATCGCAATGTACAGTCGTTGAAATTGAATGTTAGTCGGTAGATGCTCTAATATACTCATTAAAGTATTTTATAATGGGTATGATTTAAGCTTTCGCCAATTGAATTGGTTTTGATTTTTTCTAATAATTTTAATTGATAAGTTCTCTCTTTTGAAAGTCGGTCCTGTAGTAGTGACGATGAGCGTGCCCTATCTTGTTGGTGTCTAGTTCTGGCTTAGGGCCAGATATGTCCTGAGACATTATTGAGGCTTCCTGACAATATAGCCTCGAAGATTGGAGGATCGATCAGCCCACTGTTTTGGTCCGCGACCACTGGGACTTTTCCCTTGCTTCGGATTTAGTTGAATAACTATTGATTTCATTGAAGTATATATTAACATAATGTGCTAGTTTTAAATAAATCCCAAATTGTACAAATCCTAATTTAGATACCTACTTCAATAGTTTAAACAATTTACAAAAATCTAAATAAGGCCATAAAAACAAGTGAAATACTGAAGTGACTCTCAAGACTCCTCGAACTCACGCGCACTGTGCATGCGGTGAATAACATGACACTCTCCAATCGTATCCATGTTTTGAAGTACATACCTACAATCAATCCATTTACTTTAATTGCTACTAGTTAACAAAATGATAGTAGGTAGGGACGGTATCATCTAAGCAATGGTGATCAGAACACTGATTGTCTATATATCCGCAATTCCGCATTATTATCTAAGTAATATCAAACTATTGCCGTTTAGAACTTGACATCAATAAACCATCAATCTTTTATCGGTATAAAATCTGTTTTGTTTTTGCTATGAATGTTAGTGAACTGGTTATTGAAATCTAGCCTGATAGAATTGTATAATTATACATGGATATGAAGATGAATGCATTTAATTCGTGCCGACGCCGACACCGTCGTCATCCAAACCGGCACGAGTCGTATGGTCTCTTTTTCGGTTTTATTGCATGGGCATGAAGTTCTTTCTGGCCGCTTCAAGCCGAACCCTCATCGATTAGTGAGATCATGATCACTCCTTTACATTATTTTACTGCGCAAACCATTTATTACCGACAATGGTTGTAAATAGTGTCACGAGCAATGTATACGCTCACAAATGTACATAAATGACTTATACAATTTATATACGCACTTCATTTATAAATATGGCGTTTGTGCAGGTGCACTTTCATAGTATCTACCTTACTCATCTTGGCAAGATCGGCAATCGGTAGTGAGATATAATTAGTACACAGGTACGCCGTCCGCGGCTTGACAACTGGCACTGATTTGTTACGTATCCTGTGCATTTTATTATTTTCATAACAATGTTCTATACATAAATAAGTTAAAATAAGCTAAAATAACTAATTTAACAATAAACTAAAAAATGGCGTCAAAAAACTCCTCCTCAACGCTGTCTACTAGTAATGTCCCCAAGAGACTGGCGTCGTTGCCACTTTGTATGGCAAGCCTCTGGCCAAGGTAAAAGCCATCACTTTTATCTTGTATATTGACTAATTATGTGTGTGTTCCTGTGGGGAGAATGTCAATGACCGCCATTTCTTTTCCACAGATAAAAAGTAGAAAGTGGCGAAGGGCGGGCCTTTTGGGGTACTGTCTAATGTGATTTTGACGTTCATAAATTGCTGATTCTCAACCGAATTTGAATAAATGAGATTAATTGATTGGATTTGATAGATATCTCTCGGCTTTCAAAGTAAAGATGATAGAATTGTCTTATAGTCCATGAAGATTATATTAATCTGTTTGATCCTCAACAGGAAGAACTACATTTAAAATTTGCAACTTACTTGTATCCAATATCCTGCCACCCGTTATGCAGCTGATGCATGTCCTGCATGAGCCTCATGTTCCTCTTGCAGGCATCCTTGGTCTCGCAGTTCGGAGGAATATAGCTGTGGTGGACAACGACGTATGGCACTGGAAGGTTCAGACTTGTGACCCCGTTCGGTGGACGTGCACCCCACGTCTCTCTAGCCACGAAGTTGAAGGGGTAATCTGTTGAAATATTTTGTACATTTAAAGAGAGAAGAGGTTAAGCGATGTGCATGGTGCATGACACTGAATTTTTTCCGGGCTGTCAACATTATGAAAGTAAATAACAGTACGTTCCCAATTTCGTGCTTTATTTCTGTCACTGTCACACAACTGTCAAACTACAAGTGAAAAATAGAGTCAGGCTCCTGTCTCTAAGCCAAAACGCCCTTGTGACTTTTTTAGATCTTGGCTACAGAATGCGAACAGAGAGGCTTAAAAAATCTACACAAACATGTCAAGTTCACCTTCAGTTCCAATATACTGAAAATTCAGTCTGTCTCTATTACATCCTCCATAGTAAAATCTATTGTAAAACACACTGAAACGCGTTCCCTAAGACAGTGAAAGCGAGAATGAGACCCATTCCTCGCTAACAGCATATACGTGTTTGCTTTGGAGTTCACCTCTTCAATAAGGAGTAGGAAAGTCCACCTCTTGAACGAGTAGGTACGCGAGTTACGCGACTACGCGCACTCGACATTTGTGTAGTTTGCGTAGATTTTCTGAATGTTTAACGAGATTCTCCGATTCTGAGGGTTGTGCAGCACACCAGTGGAATCGCACCTTTAGATTTGGTGGTTTTATTTAGTAATCGGAGGTCGTAATAGCACTCTCAGCAAAGGCGAAGATGATTAACTTTGACAATCGTACAAAAAACCTAACATTGAACAAGCTATGAATAAAATATAGGTACCTATATTGACTAGGTTTTTAAAAGATGCTTACCGTAAAAGCTCCGTGGGTTTCGGGACGATGGAAGAGCCGCAACACTGGCAAGCACGCAGGCAACAACAATGTGGTATAAACTGGCCATGGTTCCTAGAAAGAAATAGGAATAGGTTAGAAAATTATATCCAAAATCCAAATCACATTAAAAAAAGAAAGACGATAACTAATTAATATTCAAATCACAACGTTCATTCTTTATCAGTTGTAGGAAAAAAAAACGTGGTAATTTGATGTGTCAATTTGCTTATCAATCAATTTCTCTGACAGTTTTTTTTTAATCCTGTACCTTGACGTAGTGTTCTGGCCGGTTAGTTAACCTTTTTAATTCAAACAAATTACTATATTTTTGTGACAGATTAAAAATAAATCAATAGTTATTTTTTTCTATAATCTGGTTTTTGGTATCATCAATTTGAATATCAAACTATAGACCTCACAAGTTGAATACGATTCGCGCCAAATTGTATTGATTTCGGTAGGAATGCGAACAGTTCAATGATGGCGACTGTTGTGAGTTCAAGTTTATATAGGCAGTTAAAACTCACAAATTCCCCGAAGTCAAATGATTATTTATGACATAATAAGGACATTTGAATTTCTGCTATATGTGTATAATAATAATTTGCATTATTGAGCGTTTTAACCTGGCATATGGACATTATGAAATCATTTCATGAGAAATTATTTATAAGCAACTAATTACTGAAAAACGAGTGACAAAAAGTTTCAAGTTCAGAAAAAAGTTTGTAACCTTCTTTCTTCAGTAGGAAATGCAATGTAACAGTTTTTTTAAGACGAGATCGTAATCAAATTAAGTATCTCTTGTTTAGGCCGCCCTTCGAAACCTTGATGCAAAAAATCGTGAACCTGAGGGTGTTTCTAAATGATAAAAGTACCTACCTAAGTACCTACTTATGACTAGGCAAGTACTCGTGACCCGCGCTTCGGCACGTGCTATTAAATAATGTGAAATTAATTTCTAAGGAATGAAAGTTGTCAAATAAATTTTAAATCCTCAGAAAAAGCAATGATTGCCTGTGAAGAGATTCTATTGACATTGCCATTGGAGCACACTTGTAGCCACGTGTCAATTGTAACCTTAAAACGCAATCTAGGAAAGGCAGATAACGTATCTATAATAGGCATATTTTCAAGTAGCTATATATCTAATCTTATAGTAGAAAAATTGTAAAACTCAAGAGGCAGGACCGTGGAAAATCTACTGTCAAAGATGAGTCAAATGCGTGAATGCGTTATGAAGGAAAGTGACTATTCCCCTTTGTAACGGGTTTCGGGTATTTTTCTTAAGTTAGGTACCGTATTATATTATATAATTATCAATATGTCAATGGAATTCGTTGACTTTTAACCAGTTTTTCGGCTAGCACGCTGGGTAAGACTAATCTACGGGCATTCCGGAATCTAATGGCAATATTATATTAAGATAGTTACGAAATCTTTTGGCAAAGTAAAATTAATTGTTTACCTATCAAATTGATATACTTCGTCAATTTACCGTGATTAACACTGCTACACAACTCCCAAAAAATGTACGTCTATTACAAAACAACAAAAATCATCATCTGCCAAGCCTTTTCCTCCAGCTTTATTGGGGACGTCTACCAGTGCAACTGGATGCAGCTGGATAGAGCTACTGCCTATCTGACTTCCACAACTCAGAGCTGGGTAATACAATATCCCTTGTTAAGGCTGTACAACAAGCAAGCGTTTTGACTCATAGAGATTATGCCTGTACAAATGATATAGGTAGGCAAACACATTTGATCTGATACCCTAGCTACCATGCGTTACCAATAACGATAACATCAGTTGGGCAAGTGCCTCTACGGGGCAAGTGCGGCGAACATCAATATCTCCTAATCCAATACAGTAATTGAAAAACGCGCCATTACCTGTCCTTCGAAAACAAAATTTAGTTCCGGTATTAAATTTTAGATGTCGTAACTGGGCATCGTACGATGTTAGTCGCCATTTTGTTTTGACCATTTTTTTTCTAGTGGACACCGCTTTGGCTGGTGCTGTGCAAATCACGTACGAAAATGCAGAAAAATCACTACGAGTGATTTTAACTAATTATACACGTTCTCTAAAATTTATTCTTTATATTTACCTGCAATTATTTTGTTTCTATCTCAGCAGCAATTAATTTTATCGATGCTTAAATTTTGATAACCTAAAACAAACGAAGTGAGGCAAGTGCACCTACTAGTATTGGGGAAGTGCGGCACTATCACGCACTTGCCCCAAACCAGAAGTTGACAACATTTTAAGGAAACTAAGTTTTAATGAATTTTCAAACATATTATTGAGCTTATAATTGTATTATGTGAAATGTGGATGATTTTTTCGTAGAACTTTAAACTTTCGTTTCTTTTTTGTATTTTTCTTTTTATATTATTGCTAAGGAAATAAGAATGTAGGGCCATCCGCCTATTTCGTATTAGAGGATATATTTTATCGGACTACCAAAGGAACGTAATGTTTTTCGAGCGTATGTGTGTATGGATGTCTATTTCTTTGGCACGCTCTGCAGTCTAAACGGTTTGAGAGATTTTGACATAAGAGGTGTCATTAGATTCATCTGCTGCCCTACAACCGTCCAGCCCGACGCACGCCTTGCCTACGCCACGATACGTTTAATTTTTAATGTCAACATTGGTGCCTTATAATGTTTTTTTTTTCAACTCTACTCACCAATGTCTTATAATAATCATAATTGAGAGTAAAGTTTTTTTCCTTTTTTTTGGCGAAAGAGTTTTTATTTTACCCTTTTTAGTTTAGTCGGGTATCTCACACAAACCCCTGTCGAGTAAAAATTTTACATTGTAACTAGAAAAATGCCTATAAAATTTGAAGAGTTCCCTCGATTTCTCCAGGATCCCATCATAAGATCCTGACCTGACCATGGGACCACCTGGGAAGTATACCTTATCAAACAAAAAAAGAATTTTCCAAATCGGTTCAGGCATCTTTAAGTAATCATTAAAAAATATCATCACATCATCGAACATACATTAAAAAATAAAAAAGATTCCGACGAATTGAGAACCTCCTCCTTTTTTGAAGTCGGTTAAAAATAAGGACTAGGTATTATAGCCCATAACTAAAACTGGGGTAAGTGCGGGATACATTTGTTATCAGAGGTATAAAAATACCCCAATGTTCAACACCTCTGAAAATAATGTAATAGTCTTAATTTTAATAGTACTACATTTCTGATTGCAGAAACTATTTTAGCTCATAAGCCTTTGTTCGAAAAAATAGACCCTATTTTAATATTAATTAGGGATATGCCATTCATTGAGCTTAGCCGCACTTACCCCAGTTTAAAGGGAAGTGCGTCTAGACGACCAGTTTGCTTCAAACACATACAATCTTAACAAAACATAGCTTAAATTGCTCAATCGAACGATCATTTATAACTTAAGAAACTAAGCTATCCAGTAGTGCCTACTGAACCTCTCTAGGTTTCATAGAAATAAACATAATTATTTAGAATTAAAAGTAAAGTTTTAAATTCTATACCGTACTTGCCCCAACTCACCCACCCATGTTTTGATTTTCTTGTTGCCTTATTGTAAAATAATTCAAATCCTATTTAAAATAGGACCTAGATAAAGGTTTTTTTTTTCAAATAAAGTAACACAAAACCAGACTTACCTTAATCAAAATTCAATAAAAAAACAATAACACAAAATTACTTTTGAACTTTTAACAAAACACTAAACGACTGTGATCTGTCAATGAAACTAATTCGTATTTATATGAAAGTATTAGTAGGCACATAATATATATGTGGTGTGGTATTACATAGATGTATTGTTGATAATTAATTACGGAGTCATACAAGATAAGTACCTAATTCGGTGATAATATTATCGGCCGTGATTTGTCACATAATTATTGTTGTTTATTATTATTTTCACGATTTGAGGACGGGTGTTAACGTCTATTAATGTATTAGATTGTTCAAGATTACACATTTAAGACGTTTCTATATGTAGGTAAGACGTAGAATTTGGGTAGGTAGGTATATTTTTGATGATAAGGATTTATTTAATACCTAATTGTTCCTATTGATATCTGATCGTCTCATTAGATAGATGATAGGTAGAATACTGCTATACTGGAAACCATTGTTTGAGAAAATTTCTAAGAAATTATTAAGGATAGACGTCTGTCCATCACAAATTATCTTTCAACGTATTTTATTCACAATAGTCGTTACATAAAACGAAATTTAACATCTGGCAAACTATGTTTTCTCTCATGTTGGCACAAACACCAAAAACAAAGCGTAGCCAGACAGGTTCTTTATTGGGGACGTATAGATTAGATAAATCTTCTAGTTAGCTTGACATCAGATTATGATTAGTTGGGATGGGCAGAGGTGGTCACTTCATCTTATTAAGCAGATTGATCATTTCGATTAAACGTACTTATGTAGGTGTTAAATCAATGTTTTCTCTCGTATTGTGAGAAACCTCAAAAGAAGGCTTAGCCAGTCAGAATCAGCAGCGGTATAAGTTCCATTAACTATTTAATACAGTCGAGGAATGAAAAGGCAAGCAAGCATGAGCGTTACACTCATCATCTTCGTCAACATTCTCCAGCCCTTATTCCAATGTATTATTGAGGTCGGCGAAGTATGTCTTCCTCTTTAATACTTCTCTATTACTCGTCATCTCATCAGACACCTCCTTTCTTGCCATATCATCCTTCACACAGTCAGTCCATCCATCGTTTCTTTGCTCTTCCTCTACTCATATACCCATCCACATTCATACTCAAAATTTTCATTCAATCATGCACTGTGTGCACGAAATAAATGGCCATATAGACACACAACTGGAATTGGTTGTGATCACTTGAATGAGGAATAAGTCTACTGGTTGCCAGACTACCTGTCTAAAATACACTGAGATATACATACTTACCCGAGGAATCTCTTGGCATGCTGCCTCTTGATTTGTACAAATCGTATCATATAGTAAAATCATCGGCAATTTTAATAACTTGCAAATAATCCAAGGGGCTCGGATATACCATTTATCTCGGATCTTTGAAAGTTTGGCAACCAGTCCTACCAAGGGTTGGTAGTGCTGGTGTTACCCAGTAACTTGGTTGTTGAGGCAGCAGGTTGATAGGCAGTCGCTTCATGTAAAATACAGATATGCAGCTGCATTCGGTTAGACTGCAAGCCGCACAAATGTAATCGGGAAAGGCTAGAATCAAACAATCTTGATCGATAAACAGTCGAAGTTTTCTCCCATTTGTCTTATTCTTTTTTGCATGTAGGCTAAAGCTATGCCTACCAGACAATTCCAAAATTCTTGGCTTCTAAATAACGACTGGCCTCTAAGATTTTCTTATCTATATGGGAATGTCATGAGAAAAAATAAAATTAATCATCTATTTACGTATTTTGTGCCACCCTTACATCAGAAACTTTGTCACCAACTGATAATCTATTTCTTAGAACTCCACATGTTATTAAAATAGTCAATAACAATAAACAATGGTCTGCTAGGGGACTTACAGCAGTGTCATGACCTGACACTAATTGCTTCATTGAATAAGGGACTTATTTGTAACAAGTAATAACATTCAATGGAATAATAACTGATGATATCTCAATACATTCAATTTATTAGGTGAATTACATGAATTCTGCCTACAACCTACATGAACCATGCCCGCAAGATGTGTTTTTCATCTATAAAATAGATCTACGACCTCGGGGCATAGACACAGCGACATTTTAACAGTGAAAACAATGATAGAAAAGTCGAAAATGTATGGGAATGACTTAAGCTACCGAAAAATCTATTGACATAAGCTATTCGGTAGCCGTTGAAAAGTGCTGTTTGAACTTGGCATTTGGAAATTTCCTTACAGAGGCTATGAGCACTCGAACCCCAGACCCCAGAGTTTCAACCCCAATCGGCTCGAAAATTATAGTTTCCACAACAGTTAGAGCCCAATCACACGGCTTTCGTCATTGACGATCCCACATAAAATACGATAAGTCATGACGGATGGACGTTCACATTGCATACAGAATCGTGTTTTATCACGATCCGGCAAAAAAAAACGAATTGGTGTTCACATTAGTTCCGTGATTTTTCGCTAGCGGAGCGCATCAGCGAATCCGTCACAAAAAATTCGCGATTCGTGTTTTTTGACGTTCAAAAACGATACGTGATTTAAGACGTGCCCGTAATTTTTCACGATTCGTGATGCGCGTGAACACGGGCATTTAAAAAGCACTGCCGCCATAAAAAAATTACGGATTGTAAAAAAAGACGATACACCAAAAAAAGCGAATCGTCGTCGTGTGAAAGGGCTGTTGCTACTTACCTACGTCGCTTGACGCTCTCCGCAGCCGCAGTGGCAGCGCCAGCACAGTACGATGAGCTTAGAAGATGTGATGGCGCAAGAGTATCGCCACATGTTGCGTTCCACAGAAAGACCTACCCATCCATCTAAGGAAACAAAGATATGCCATCCGGTAAAGACCGGACGGCATGTCTTTGCTGTATGGCAAAAATGCCATCGTCGCGTGCCGAGGTCTTGGGATCTAAGACAGCTGGAACGTCGACGGTTACAAGAGCTCATCGGATGACACTAGGCCCTTTGGTTTTAAAGCGGCGGGGTAGATCTTAGAAGCAAGCAACGCAGAATTTGGAGATACAATTGACAGCCGCGACCAACAGCTTAACGTGCTTTCTGCGGCACGGATCGGAAACTCGGTATGTAATGCACGCACGTACACCGGCCTCATCTAGTTCTAAAAAACAAGACATGTACAAGTGTTTGTAAAAACCTATTTGCAAAATAAAATAAAGATGATTTAATGGGTGGTCACACATCCACGCACCAAGCTAGGCAAGCTATTTAAGGTACCGAACTAGATAGTTGGGTCCTTGTGTCGCCCTTAAAGTTTCAATTCAAGGAGTAGTTGGCTGCTTGTCGTACCAATCCGCACCGGGCCTGCGTGGTGGATTACAGCCTCTCATAGAGAGTAGGACAGTGTTCCTCCAGTAGAAACATTATAGGCTAATAATGCTTTTATGCTGCATGTTGCCCGTAAGAAATCCTTGTGAATGATAATACCGCCAAGTTTCTTTGTTGTACACTAAAGACAATTAGTATTGTATTGTGAAATCACCTTAATTAGTTCTTACATGTTTACATTTTTGTTGATTTTAATCTACAAAAGGAAAAGATAAGCCCATCCATTTAAAATATAACGCTGGAAATGTATGTTACTAAGGACGTCAGGGGAAAAGCTTTTCGTTAAAAAATTACCCATTATCTTTGTTATTAAGATGATAATCACATTTTGTCAAGTCAGTGATAAAGTCCCTACAATTTGAGATAATAAAAACTAAAAAGTTATTCAAAAATACAGCAGTGATGGCCCAGACGAGAATCAATGGCCCAGTTGTCGACCTACGAGTCGTGGGTTCGAACTATTTCATTCTAAATATTTTTGATATTATCGTAAATGGTTTTGAAATTTATTTATTTTTTGGAAATTCCGTATCTTTTAGAATTCGCTACACTAAGCTTAAATTCCGGACTTGTCCTGAAAACTCGAGACGTATCGCAACTCTAAGAATTATGATCTAGAATTCTATACCATGCCCATAAATATAACCTTTTTGTATACATACTGTTTACTAGCCAAACCCCGTTTAGTAGAGTGAAATTTTTGATAGCCATTTCTATTTTTTTGCGGGTTGTATACTAAGGGTGCAGAAGAAATGGAAATGGCTGCTACGCGGCGGTGGACTTGTATACACAAATCAAAAAAGTTTGCGATCAGTTTGAAAAATCGATTATACTGATCGGAAACTTTTTTGAACTTTTTCGTAAAGTTGCTTCTCCGTAAACGCTCCCATACATCGCCATGTTTGAATTGAAAGCGAGCCGCGCCGCACAACGCGCCGCGTCTCTGTAAATGAACCCTTTTAGACTTCACCGGTGCAAATCTTGGCTATTTTATACTTTAAGCACACAGTATTTACAGAGGCGGACTTCATTGGCATTCTCCAACAGTCAACTTTTAGATGATGCAGAGACCAACTGATGCCTGCTTTATTTTACCTTTTTCTTTCTAAGAACGATGTCATCTTGGAGTCAGCTCGGTGCCTCCTTCCCGGTCCAATGGAGCCCTTGTAACATATAATAATTTCACACTTGACCTAACATCTGGGCGCGGCGCTTACGCAAGCCAGGCGCGTCGTCCGGAAGCCAGGCGCCGGCATTGTCCGGAATACACCGTTGCGCATTAATTTAACTTCATCTAAGCTTATACATTTAATAAAGCTGAAGAGTTTGTCCGTTTGTTTATTTGAACGCGCTTATCTCTGGAACCATCAGTCGGATTTGGAAATATATTTTTGTATTCGATAGCCTAATTCTTAAGGATGGTCAGTGGGCTATTTTAACCGACTTCAAAAAAAGGAAGAGGTTCTCAATTCGGTTGTATTTTTTTTGTTGTTTGTTAACTCATATCTTCGACATTTATGAACCGATTTGAAAAATTCTTCTTTTATCTGAAAGGATATACTTTTCATCAAAATGGGTTTAGTATTTTGGTGTTCAAATCAAAGTAGCTGATAAAAATATGTCATCCAAGTAAAAGAAATTCCAAAATTGATACTTGACAAGGATTTGTGTTTGCTACGATAACTAAAAAGGGTAAAATAAAAACTTTTTTTACCCACCTTTTTATAAACCCTCAGGAGCCGAGCAAAAAGAACAAAACTAAACGGCGGGTGAAACCGTGCGCACAGCTATAAGTACCTATTCAAATATGGAACGATAAATTATAAACAATTTGGTTTTTTTTTATTTATTGACTGCCACATTGTTTTTGGTTTGATTAATTTTGTGCTGGGTTTGGGGACAATTGAATGAGTTTCTTGAGCCTTGTCGAACGTATTTTGTTTTTTTTTAATCTTGATTGTCTCAGAAGAGTTAGCGGTGGGTTCGCTATAAATAATTTGTAATCCGATAAGGAATTCGTTACGTACACATTATAATAGCAGAAAGCCTTGTTGTGGCTGTTTTGTTTGATTGGCATTATACCTAATAGATATGTAGGCTAACTTTTTTAGGGTTCCAGTTTTCCATTTGAGGTACTGATCATTTTGTTGTCCATCTGTCTGACTGTCAAGACCAGGGCCATCTTTTCCATAGGGCACTCTGGGCAAGTGCCCAGGGCCCCACGATCCAAAGGGCCCCCAACTTTCTGTCAGTGTTATACCTAGTGGCTGTCAAAAGAAACTTAACTTATCACAGGCGGTATACTAAAATTTTCGAGCTCGCTTCGCTCGTTTTTGCATCCCAAATTCTTATGACTCTAGCTTTTCAGCCTAAGTCAAAAGTTCTTCATAAAGGATGTTTTTTTAAACGGCGGTGAACTCTCGCATTGTTCCGAAATACAGCTTGATATACTGCAAAGTGTGTGCATGTTGGACTTCCAGATTCCGCTATGTACCCACCAGGCGCGGTGGCCACATGCCCGAAATTATATTTTTCAAACGCAAAATAAAACTAATTTCATGGATATCAAAAACATTTTCTTGTGTTTTATTAACCGACTTCAAAAAAAGGAGGAGGTTCTCAATTCGGTTTTTTTTTCGTTTTTTTTTTGTGTTTGTTACCTCATATCTCCGTCATTTATGAACCGATTTGAAAAATTCTTCTTTTATCTGAATGGATTTACTTCCCGATTGGTCCCATAGAAATTTCATCAAAATCGGTTCAGCAGTTTGGTTTTGAAATCAAAATAACTGGAAAAAATGTTATCCAAGTAAAAGAAATTGCGAAATTGATACTTGACAAAGATTTGTGTGTGATACGATAACTAAAAAGGGCAAAATAAAAACGTTTTTGCAAAAAAAACCGACTTCCAAAAAAAACACAAAAAAAGTGGAAAATAACTTTACTTTCGGAAGTCGGTGGCAAAAAAGTCAATGAAACAAACAATAGTCACCGACTTCCGAAAGTAAAGTTATTTTCCACTTTTTTAGTGTTTTTTTTGGAAGTCGGATTTTTTGGAAAAAAGTTTTAGGGTTCCGTACCTCAAAAGGAAAAAACGGAACCCTTATAAGATCACTTTGTTGTCCGTCCGTCCGTCCGTCCGTCCGTCCGTCCGTCCGTCTGTCAAGACCGTTTTTCTCAGGAACGCGTGGAGGTATCAAACTGAAATTTCTATATGATACTTAGTTCTACTGTCCCTGGAAGCTGTAGAAAAATCAACCTTCTAAGTCAACGCAATCAAAAGATACAGCCACTTAGGCCGCAAATTTCCGCAATTATTTTTTATGAAAGAGAACCTATCGTAAGGCGGGGTGTAAAAAAATTGGACCTTGCTTCGCTCACTCTTGCTTGATGCATCCTACAAGGGCCCATTAATCTCAAGTGCCCAGGGCCTCTGATTGGTTAAAGACGGCCCTGGTCAAGACCCGTTTTCTTAAGAACGTGTGGTGGTAGCTGATTCATTTTCGCTATTACGATGATGGTCCCATGGAGAGAGTGGTTCAGTTTGATGGTCTATACAACAACTCTTAATAATGAAATCATCTTGTTGCTATACGCTGTTTATAGTAATTTCTGTATGGATGCTTTTCAAGAATCACAAAACATAAAATTATTCTGTTACTTTCAAAAGCTGAACGATAAACTTTATATGGTAAGAAAACTAAATATATGATCGATATCGCATTATCAATTTTAGGTTTCTGTTAGAAACATCAGATTGAAAGCCAAAATAGATTGAAATCCGCTAATTGTATCGGTCATACTCTATTAATGAATTAATTGTATAATTAATAATTTAATTCATTAATGTCTAGGTACAATTTTGAATGACTTTATATCGACGCCGAGACGCGATACCATCTGATATGATTGATGCGACGTTGATACGAATCTGGGAATTATGCTTGACTGATCACTGATAAGTGACGGGGGATACGAATGTCCTAAGATTACAATAAAAAGAACCTGAGAATGATATATCAATTCAAATCTTTGGGGCTTGTATTATATCTCGCCGGGGAAGAACTGTGACTCATCGTCTGCGTAGCCTTTTCCTGATTAAGTTGGGGTCGGCTTCCAATCTACTTAACCGGGCTCAACTAAGTACAAGTATTTTACCGGACCAGCTAAGTACCAGTTTTTTATCTGACGTCCATAACTCGGTTAGTACAGAGTAATACGATACCCCTTGGCAAGACTGGTTGTCAGACTTTCAAAGTCACTACGGGCCACTGACTACCTGTAACGACTGTCAAAGGTCTACTATTGACAGCCAGGACCAACGGCTTAACGTGCTTTCCGAGGCACGGAGGAAACTCGGTATGTCTCGGTAAGTGTGGTCACCCATTCACAGACCAACCTACGCAAGCGCGGCTTAACCTAAAGATTGACCCGAGCAGTTGTTATTATTAAGCCACGAGCTGCACGAGCTGCACATATTTATATGTAACCATAGTCACAGTTCTTCCCCAGAGCACCTTATTATTTATGTTTCCAAGCAACGTTGTATTTGTACTGACGCAGCATAACATTAGGGCCAGTACCTAATGCCTAATGGGCTAGGTAGAGGTTAAGACTGTAGGCCCCATTTCGACAGTTTGATTTAATTCCCGTTTACGTTATAGGGGGCGAGCTCTTTGCCATAACCGTGTGCAAATTTAGTTTCTGGGCTTGTACCGAATTCCTGATGAAAATACTCCAATGACAAAATCTGATCAGGGAATCAAACCTCGGACTTCATGCTCAGTAGCGCTTACGACCACTTCGACCAACGGGGTAGTTGATTTTAATAGTGCAACCATAATTAAATAAATCGATACATTGTTTAATAGCACACCAATGGTACAATTATCTATGAAGTACGGCTCTAGGAATACCTGTATTACTAGAACCAGTTAATTAGTCATCTATTTAGTCTCGTTTAGCTTTAGAAAAACGGGCACCGGGTACCTTACCAACTTACGTACCTTAACTTACCAACAAGTTACCTTAACAGCTAATGACTGTGTAAATACTGAAGTATTAAGATATGCAAATATCAATCCCCGGAATTCATGTTCAGTAGCGGCAGCATTTAATGGTGGTGTTTTAGTTTTGTCTCTCAAATGACAGTGTCTGAGATGTCTTTGGTATTGTAGATGACTTCAGGGAGCGCTAATCATCAGGTAGGCTACCTGTAATAAGAAAAAACTATATTTTATTGGTATGTTTTTGGAGCCGTAACTGCAGTTTATAGTTGACCAGATCGTGTAAACTAGATATTCGTAGCGCCATCTTACGTGTTACATACAAACTAGTTGGAACAGTCAAGCGACTTAAATACAAAAATTTAGTGTACTTAACTGTTCTCCTTCCCCGGGTGGCCAATACTTATGAAGGTAATTCTTCGTCTCACCTTTTTGATACGTCATTTACAGTCTCATCACATAATGTTAAAAGAACCAAAACAGCGGTTGTCAGAAAAAGATTTCAAGCATTGGGCCGAAAAGGTCCGGTCAAACCTGTCTTCTTCATCTTCGTGTCGATGATTCCATATTATATAATTAAATTTGTTTCAACCAGAACTCAGCCATAACGACGGCTTTGGTAGTGGCTTCGGACAGGTCCCTTAAAGTGCAGGTGGAGCTGCACAAAGAGCAGGTCAGTAGGTGGGGAGTAGGTTTATCGGAATACCCCTACCGGCCCAAGTTTCTCATGCAGCGACCCACCTGGCTTCGAAGTCGGTTTAGTCTTCCAGGTGGGCCATGGTAGTCGGTGGCCCGCTGGGAGCTTTTCAGCAGGCTCAGCACAGTGAGCCGGCGGGGAATGTCTGAGGAGCCACAACTTTTTTCGGGCTTCACCAACCTTATTGTTGTCGATTATTTATCAAACCGCTATAGACAAATAATCAACGCAGTACCAGACACGGATGCCTCCATCCAAATAATAATTGAAGTTAGTATCAGTCAGTCAGTGTCCAGATCAGGACAATGCACCGGTTTAATCGTTCCTAAAAAAAGCATACTTACTTTTACCTACTACTTAGCTTACTTTTTTTCTTTTATTTCCAAGCGAAAAGTCTACCACCGACTTAAGAATTGTTTAATACTAATTACAGGATGGTGAAGTTCTGCTGTTGATCGCAGTCTCCATGAGTTCACAACAGACAGTTATGCCGACTGTTTCAACGAAACGACTATTTCGGACACCATTCATTATCAATACTGTGAGGAAGCGAATAAGAACAAAAAAAAATACAGTAAGGTCAAACAATGGTTAAAACTGTCAAGAATTTCATGCGTATTTTATTATTTCACAAACTTTCGGGTTCGTAAGCCTGCGTAAAACATTTATTTTTTTATGCCCAACCAATAAAATAATGCTATATTCGATTGGTTACAATTCAATATTGTCTCAGGATTTCAACTTTCCATAATGAGCCCTGAAGCTGCCAAGAAAATTCAGCGCTCGTCAACGATACAACAAGAAAAAAAACAATCATCATTAAGCCACCGTGCCATTCAAAAAAAGAACATCCGTTTCTGGTCTCCAACAGAAAAAAAGAACAGCTTTAAAAAGTACCAACGATTGGTTTTCCCGCTAATCAATGGAACGCATCAAAATCCGCATGCACTTCTTAGATGAGACAGTGTGTACGTTAACTAAAACGTGGTATACGTCGCTTCGACGCACCTATTTATAAGTTCCAGAGGAATTGTTCACAGATGAAATTCCGAAGCTAGTCGCGGGCTACACGCGATCCCGGTTTCGCGTCCCCGAAATATCCGAGGCACACTGTATTAATTAAAAAAATATGACCAGTTGATTGAGTGTTCGGTGTTCGAATTTTAAAGTGCGTATAATTGTGCTTAAAGTAACATTACACATACACACGGAGTTTCTTGTATAATGTAAGACAAAATCATGGTTTTGGTGAAAGTATTCTTAATTCTATTCTATTTGAAGAACAGATAGAAATAGGGATTTGCGTAGATAACTAGAATAGAAGTGATAAAGCTCTGTGGGACTGCTAGGGCTCGCTGTTTAGAGAATTTTAAGTGATTTCGCGTTTCTAAGTTACGCTTTTTAAAGTTTACAAACTTCTGTTGCGATGAAAAGCAAAGCAGGCAAAGTTCAACTTTAAAGTTGCCTGTGGAAAGTTCGAATCTCCCTGAAACTTTAAGGTTTTTCGTCTTGCACAGCTCTATAACAACAAAATTCTCTTAATTTCACTTATTCTCCTTTTCGGGAATTCTAAGGAATTATCTGAATGAAAATTAATAATATTATTTTGTAACAAGTTTAGGTACCCAGCTAGTAATGAATGACGTAGAATCAGGGAATTCACATTTACTATTATGATAAAGTCTGATAAGCTCTAGCGGACGGAATACTTGATCGATTGACGTAGGTACCTATGCCTGCGTCCGTTTTCACTAACACTAGGCGATATCTGTCTAATACTATGCTTAAATATCATTGCACTATAAGATTCTCAACTGTCGCTCCAGTAAGGAAGGCTGAAAATCGTGAGCATTAGTTCCAAAACAATTGAATAACAAGTTGAAGTAATAGATAAGCAAGATTACCTTACCATGTGATTTTCTTTCCTTATCATTTAGATCGATACGAGTTCATAAGCACCGAATCTAGGGTTTTAACTGCTGCTTTTATCCCCTAATGGGTTTTTCCGTATGTTTTCATTATTTTAAGACGTTTTATTATAGTTGACATAAATTAGGTACAATAAATAGACGATTCTATTTAGTTCCCCTTTTTGTCGCCTGTACAGTGTACATCTTTTGACCCAATCGTGACGCAAGGTAAAAAATGGAAGACATTTTATACAAATGCTAAATACTTCCTTATTACCATTGGCAGCTTTATTCCTCCACTTGTGAGAATAGACCTTTATGCCATTCTTTCCTAGTCTGCGCGAGTCTAAAACAGGGATATAAAACAAATCTTAAATACCTACGTATTTGTATAAAATGTTCATGAATTGACATCTTCACGTGCATCGTACTTACGTATGATAGGACATGCTCGAATACAGACATGTGACATTTCAAATTAAAAATAAGTCGGATAAAAGCCGAAAGCTTGTTAAAATATTTCATAGAGTGTGTTCATAAATACGTAAACTAAACAAGAAGTCACCTCGTTTCGTGAATGTGACTCTAATTTATCACTACTTAAAGGTTACGACTCTATGCCAAGACACCCACTAAATGTATAAATTTTGAATATCGCGATGAAATAAAAATGGTATAGCTTAACGGGATTATGTGTAGAATATTTAAGAAGTTAACGTTGGAGAAATGAATTATTGGCACCTACAATTTGAATGCATGATTCACTAGCTTGAAAGTTTGGTGCACAACTTTGCCCGTTCAGGCTTTTTATTTAGCAAGTCTAGTTTTACAGAGGCAATATTATCTTTAACTAACTTATGCCCGTGGCTTCCACCGCGTGGGATTTGTTAATTCTCCCAATTCGTTCACTAGTTTTTGCGTGAAAGAGTAACAAACATCCATTCATCCTTACAAAGTTCCGCATTTGTAATAGTAAGTTACTCGTAAGATAAGATTGTTCAATCCCACGGCAATGTTTTTGATGTAATGATGGAATGTAGTAAGTTTCACACTTGTTCCAAAGTATCACTGAAAACATCGCAAACGAAGTAGGTTATTGAGGAAAAAGTAGTATCTAAGAAAAATGTTGAGTATGAATGTACTAGATATATATTATATAAGAGTATAGGAAGACCAAAGACACGATGAATGGACTGAGTGAAGGATGATATGGCTAGAAAGGAGGTGACTGCTGAGATGACGAGTAATGGCGAAGTATATTTAACTGTGAACAACTACTTATGTAGTTGTTGTTTCTATTCTAAACTACTGTTTTCATTTTAGAATCTAGTTCAACAATAGTTTAGTGCTTGTCAAAAATCTAGCTCAACCACCTGACATGATGACAAAGCTTTAAAAAACGTCTGGTTTTTTCAACAGTTTCACATTTTAACCAGTTTTTGAAGTCATGAAATTATTCGCCATGTATTTCGAGAAACATTATGAATCTCATTTATTACTAGGTAGAAGACCCACTAATTACATGAGATTCAGAAAGTTGATATGATGTATAATATTGAAAGAACACAAGGCAGTCAGCTAAACAGATATGTACGAGCAGTTAAATAGTACAAAGGTGGTCTAGAGAAATCCAAAAACATCTTACTTGTATCTTTACACACTACTGTGTCAATGGTCTCATATTATAATTCGACCGATAGTATTGTGTGATTATTTATGTTTTCCACAGCTGTGTTTTTTAAATCAGCAGTGTTGAAACTTGCTGCTTGAAAATAATCAATCTTGTGTTGTTGACACCTTTGAAAATATCAACCACAGGCGCGACCTACGTTTTAAAAACATCAGTTGGTATAGCTACATTCCAAGTGATTGTACTATACAATATCAATTTATACGTCGATTTTTTTGAAGATATCGAAGTACCAACACCAAATACTAGATATCACTCAACCAGCTTCTGTTTAGCTAATTCTCTAAACAAACATCCGAAATAGAACCAATGACTCAACGGTCGTGGCATCCACATAAACCAACGTATAAAATAATAACAGAAACAATAATAACGCAGATTTAATAGTAACAAGTGTTCCAATAAGGGCCTGTTTAGACGAACCACTTCCAAACTGTACAGAAAATGTAAAGGTGCACGGTTAGAAGAAAAAATCGCACAGAATAAAGTGGAGTAAAACTGTCGCTGCATGTTCCTGTGTCGTTTTGGCATATATCTTTCATTTTACATAGGTACCTAATATTTTAGTGGAACAAAGACAATGCTTGAACCTTAGTAAATGTTTAAAAAAAAAACATCTAAATGTATAATAAAATAATGACCTGAAATTGTGAAGTACTAATATAAAGTACTAGCGGCCCGTCCCGACTTCGCACGGGTATTTAACAAAAATTTTACGGGACGGACATAGGACGGGATAGGAAGAGATAGGAAGGGGATAGGACGGGATAGGACGGGATAGGATGGGATAGGACGGGATAAGACGGGATAGGACGAGATAAGACGTTATAGCACGGGATAGGACGGGATAAGACGGGATAGGACGGGATAGAACGGGATAGGACGGGATAGAACGGGATAGGACGGGATAGCACAGGATAGGGCGGGATAGGATGGAATAGAACGGAATAGGACGGGATAGGACGGCATAGGACGGGATAGGATGGAATAGAACGGGATAAGATGGGATAGGACGGAATAGGACGGGATAGCACGGGATAGGACGTGATAGGACGGGATAGGACGGGATAGGGCGGGAAAAGATGGGATAGAACGAGATAAGACGGGATAGGACGGGATAGGACGGGATAGGTCGGGATAAGACGGGATAGGACGGGATAGGGCGGGAAAAGATGGGATAGAACGGGATACGACGGGATAGGACGGAATAGGACGGGATAGGACGGGATAGCACGGGTTAGGACGGGATAGGTCGGGATAAGACGGGATAGGACGGGTTAGGACGGGATAGGTCGGGATACGACGGGATAAGACGGGATAGGACGGGATAGGACGGGATAGGACGGGATAGGTCGGAATAGGACGGGATAAGACGGGATAGGTCAGGATAGGACGGGATAGGATGGGATAGAACGGCATAGGACGGGATAGGACGGGATAGGATGGGATAGAACGGCATAGGACGGGACAGGACGGGATAGGATAGAATAGAATATTATTTTTCAAATATGGGTTATACACAATAGTTGTTATAAATAGCAGAGTTCGGCCATATTTTACCATACAAACATGCAAACATTTTAGAGACCTGGGGGTCTAAAATTGCCACTTTACAGAACATAATATTTATGATAATAATATGAATTAGGTACATTACAATTCATAAAATGGTCACAAACTGATAATTTAATATATTAACAGTGTCTGTGTCTTACAGATTCAATTAATAAATTATCATATATTATTTTCTTTCTTATTTTTTTCATTTTTAAATATTCACGTATAAAGCAATTAAAAAAAAACATTAAAAAAAAACTAGCGGCCCGTCCGGCTTCGCACGGGTATTTAACAAAAATTTCAAAAATTATACATTTTAACACATACACACACACACAGACACCCTTCTTTTTGCGCCGGGTTACTAAAAAAGAGTACATTATAAAGAAAGTTTGGATATTACTTTTTTTTTATATTATGTTTTTGAAATTTTCTTATATTCGATTATTTTATTTTTATTTCTAATGTTTGTAAAAAGATCATAACTACAAACAAAAGCCATTAAATTTATTTATTTAATTTTTTGCGTTGGGTGCCGAATTTCTTGACATTGACTCCCCTCCCGTACGTCAGTGACGCCTACATCGCATAGTAAGCCGAGCGGAGTGAGCGGCGACCACGCGACTTTTTTCTAATACCTACATTTTTGAACTCGTGATATCTTTCGAATAAAATGTCCGAATTGAGTCATGCAAAAAGTTTTAAAAAGGTATTAAAGCAGTCTTGAGTATGGAGTAATTTATTTGGATAAAAATTACTACCAAGGTAAAAATAAAGAGCCTTTTCTAGCGGCGGCATTTCAATTATTTTTTTAAAATCAAAGAAGAATTATTGTGACATATGCATAAAAGTTAGACATTTATGCTGTCGCGACACTTTTTGTAGATAATGATATGTTCTGCAAAGTCGTAGTACATTATTTTGTTCTATCATCAATAGTTATAGCAGCGCACGCGATGTAAGGTATTTTTAGGTCATTTTTTATACCTTGGGTTACATTATTGGACTTTTTGTGAGGATCCCTAATTTTTTTGAAAATATAATATAGCTTATGTCACTCGGGGATAGTGTAGCTTCCCAAAGGTGAAAGAATTTTTCAAATCGGTCTTGTAGTTTCAGATCCTATTCAATGCAAACAAACAAACAATCAAATCTTTCCTCTTTATAGTATTATTATATAGTAATATAGTAAAGACTAATACCCAATATTGTAAGAAGGTTAGCTAGGTAGTGCACGAGTATACCTTGAACTAGGATGGGACCTTCTTACAATATTGGGGATTCTGTTATTTTTCTATGTAATGGTGTGTATCATCGGTAATTTTGTGAAATAGTTACGACACAAGTAAACATGATAGGTCCCACTGCAGGACGAAAGGCTCTTCTCATACAGAAAAGACAATGAGCATTCATCGCACTCACAGCGCACACACAGCACAGATTGGCGAATTTAGATTTATAGTAATTACTGATTATAAGTGCCAGTTTTCCCCTCACAACTTTTTACCTTGACCTTTGTTTTGTCAGTGATGTTCAAGATACACTTAGAAATACAGTCATATTATGTATTATTATTTTTGAAAACCTTGCCCCACACTAGGAATTTCTCCTGTATCATGGGTGCGTTTACAAACATTTAAACTCACATACACAAACAGCCAGACCCGGAAAAACTACCTAGATGGCATACAAATATTTGTTCCGTGTGGGAATCGAACCCGCGACACGTAGTGCAGCAGCTAATCGCTCAACCATTGCGGCAATCGTACCGTCAGAATTAAAAAAGCCGCATTGGTACTTTCCCGGATTTTTACAAACAACCTTCTGTGTGAATGACAGGACAGACACCTTAATTACTGTTTCATCAGGACACGAGAAGTCATAATAATCTTAGGAATATTTCCCAGAAATCATGGTCATCAGATTAGCCAGGGGTGTGACTGACCAAGGAGCAACTAGATAGCGTAACTCGTGGCCGTGCACGATTTTGTTTGTTCATTATTAAAATTATCGGATAATATTGCTTGATTACGTTTCATATCATATGCACGGGTCACTTTTATCAACTTGGATGTCTATCTGAAGGTTTCAAGTGTTGCCATTGGTGATTGAGATAGATACACTCCTTCGCATGCCATTAGTCTGGTCACACCCTGTTATAGGTACTATAATATTTTATTGTTTTGTGTAATTGAATGCCTTTTTGGTCAATAAACAATATCAATGGCGACTGCTGAGTATGGGGCACACCACTCCTCCCTGCGTTTTAGCTCATGGTCAAGCGATGTGTAATTGAGTATTTCATGATATTCAGATATCATTCAAATTATCATTAGGAGTTCAGAGAGCCTGTCAATCGCTGCCAAAGCGTATCGTATTACTGCATCGGTTTTCAACAGAGTTGCTTCTTTATCTTTTCGCTAGTTTATGTCATTTCACTTTTCCCTTATCTTTGTCCCTTACCTTTGCAATGTCTTGCCCGTGATAACCTGATCATAAAAAAATGTGTGATCACGAAAACACACTTTTACCAATATTGGTCAAATATGTACTTATATTATTTTGATACTTATATTTAAATTTTTGTAGGCTCTATATTTTTTAAATAATGTCAGTAATATTTTAATACTTTTTTAATAACATTAATAATATTTTTTTATTAATAATTTTTATTTTCATGTTTACTATTATTTATGTGTCCATGACATTTTATGTACCTATTCTCGTGTAGCTATAAAGTGGTTCGTCTAAACAGGTCCTAAGTCTACTAGAGCTTATGACGGGCGGGTTAAAAATATCTAGTCTTGTTGAATGAATGGATGCGATGTTTGGCTCGTTTCAGCAGCTGCTAATGTGTGGTATAGCTTTCAACAATATGTTATACGATTTATTTTATGAAATAATACTGATTGAAGTTGTCGGAGTTCTTGAGGTCAATAATAAGGGTCAGTGGGAAATGAGTTTTCATTGCAAAAAGATTAGGTGGTTAACTTGCTGATTGCTTTGAGAAAGCTGAATAGTATGTCAATTAATTCCATTTATGGAGTCTTAAAACTCATTTTCAGAGATGATTAAAAAATGTAAAGGTGGTAGGTATATCAACATTATTTTAAATAAATTTAGTTTATACGACACCGTCCTGTTAAGAATAAATCTAATAACCTCGGGCAATAGCCAGTTGGGTTAGTAGTAGTTTAAAGCAGTAACATACAGCTTCCCAATTATATTTATTCACTTTTCCTAGTCTTGTGAAGTCTTGCATACTTTCATTAATTATTCTAAATGAGTTCTCTGGCACTGGCAGGCTATCAAAGTTTCTAATTATCCTTATATTTAAACTATAAATGCTTCTTCTTGTCCTATAATTATACTTCTGAGTCTGAGTAGATCTTTCCTGCTTATGGATGATTTTAGACCTCATAGTCACCCATTTGGCAAGCAAGTAGTCATCGCTTAAGGAAAGTGACTACCAAGATGACGTAACTCTAAATACAGCTATGATTTGGAAGGTCTTTCACTCAAGGATAGCCATGGTGATACGTTTTGGCATGTCTTTGACATATGGCGTAAATTCTTTGTGACCAAAATATGCCAACAGAGGGGGGGAGTTGTTAAAACTCTTTATAGTACGACCACTTTAAGTGTGCAGTTTAAGGTGGCGTTGCTTGTCAAAAAGACAATGCATCGATATGGCAAACTTGGTACATTTATTTTAGTCCTGAGTTTTCCCGCCTTCACAGATAAGTTGGTTGAAGTGTACGACGATGATGATACATTGTATTCATTAAATTTTATTTGTGATGTCTTTAAAAAACATTGACTCGGATTTTTTTGACACAAAACATTAATGATCGCTTAATTCGACAAAATACAGAGATACGTGTATTAGATGGTATCCAAATTAATGATCTAAAATTGTTCATATTTTTCACGATTTCAGTGTCAGTCGCATAAAAAAAGTAGTTTACAAGGACGTGTGATTGATGACTACTGAAAACCTGAACAGGGGTTTTCTGATATTTCAATTACCCCTTGTAGACCGATGATGTAATATGAAATCTTTCCACCTGTTTGAAAAGGCAGTTACTATACAAAGTTTCCTTTATAATATGTATTACGTGCGGTCACATACGTGCATTCACAGATAGTGATATATACGATAAAGAAGACTATCACATCACTGTGATAAATAGATTGTCCCGGTACCACTGCGCACTTATGACGAACGGAACATGACGATGTAATTGTACCTACTTCTCTTTACAAGTAATATTTATTTTAACGAGATTACGTTCTTTATTCTCAAGTGCACTTATAAAGTGAATAGTACAGTCACGAGCATCAATATGTAAACACTTAGCAACTTTTAAAACTGATTTTCTCCTACTGTTCTGATTAAAATTTCATGTTGTTACGAACATAACATTTTGGAACTCATATTTTTATGAAATAGATCCTATCTCCAAGTTACAATCGTTATTTCTCGCAAAAATTGCTCTTAAATTTAGGAAAGTGTAACATATTGGTGCTCGTGACTGTACTTACATAATTCTTATAATACTCAGATCAGAGGAACCTTTGGTACATGTGCTACGGATGGCAAGCGACAAAAAATTCAGGGCATGCTGTAGGTACCTATTAGTTCTAGCACTGAGCCGTCAGAAAGTGATTGTCTACAATCCACCCTCTCCTCGCAAGAGCTCCATGGTTTTAACGATTAATATAATACATACGCAGCATGATTTTTTTTTGCTGAGTAGGTAGGGCGGAACAGCTGGTCTTTCACGCATATAAAATACCGTAACAGTAGGTACAGTCACAAGCACTAATATGTATACACCTAGCATAATTCAATAGCGATTTTCTACCGAAATAACGTTTTTTATTTTGAGATAAGACCTATTTCACAATAGTGTGGCTTCCAGAATACTATGTTCGTGAAAACGTAAAACGTTAATGAACACAATAAGAGAAAATCACTTTCAAAAGTTGCTTCGTGTATACATATTAATGCTCGTGACTGTACTCGTAATACTATGGTTACTGTAGCGGAAAGAAGTTACTGAGACTACTGAACTGTTTTAACGGTTGATAAGGGTTTATTAATATTTAGTAAATGAAAGTCGTTGCTCAATAATTTAGTTTTTATGTATCTATTTAGAACATTTTTCCCCACCTGTTTGTCACAGATATTATGTTTAAACAAACTTTGTTTAAACATAAAACATAATCTCTTAATCCTACAATATAGTTACAAACAATTAAATCATTGAATTTTTGCACGTAGATAAATAAATCATACTTTTATGAATAAAGTGATAATGAATTCCCATTGTGAATTTATTTATTCTTGAAAATGTTATCTTTTGTTTTATTTTTCGTAGATAAAATCAATGTAATCAGAATAACAAATTGTCTGTCCATTAATGAACGTTTTCACTAGCACTAAGCAAAGCCTAGGGAAATGAAGAGCATAATATATTTTTTTCTTTTTTTTACCTTTCAAGTATCCCAAGTGTTTGCCCTTGCTGGGTAAAGGCCTCCCCTTTCTCCTTCCAAACATCTCTATCTTGTGCAATATGTGGCCATGTTCGCCCCGCAAACAAAATCAGATCGTTACACCAACTTCGCCGCGGTGTACCTCCGCGGCGATTTCCTCCATCAGGTGTCCAGTGAGTCCACCTCTCCGGGTGAACTCGTGCTACGTGTCCAGCCCACTCTAGCTTTAGCTTTAATATTATTACATTAGACAAAATATTATTACTCTTTATTAACTGCTGCCAAGAGTAACTGAAAACTCAACTGTAGAGCCTAGGTTCGATCCACAGATCAGGCAGTTTTCCCGTGAGTTTTGATCTCTAAGAAATGTATAGTAGCATATCGGATTCGATGTGCTCAATTAAGGGTCGCCATTATCTAGTTAGTGGGCATACAGAATTCAAAGAATAATAGGCACTTGCCTACTACTAAGTTCTGTAATGGGTGTAAAATACCCTTAACGTAGCCGAATATCATTTGTTCTCCCCACCATTGTGATATTTTTCTGGACCATACCTGGGGAACCTTCTATGTACGGAGATATTGGAGGTCAAAGTTCCAACTTTTTCACATATTTTTTTTAATACCTACAAGTTTTTAATGTTATATCTTTCCTTTAAATACCTCCTTGCAATCAACCTTTTCCTTTAAATACCTCAATGCATCCATCAGCACAATGTTTTGAGTGCGCTACCGTAAAACTTGCTTTTTCACACCAAAAAAAAATGTCGTTTTCCAGCAATCGTTTCTGCGTAGAGTTTAGTTTTTTTTTTAGGTTGATGTACAAAATACTTAGAGAGAGAGTGCACCAGTGTCTACGCACACACTTGTGTATCATATAATATCTCTCAGTCTCTGGTAAAATTGGCTACCATCGCCAAATTTCGGCCAGGAGGATTATACTATTATATAAAAAAAATATTGAATTTATTTGGGGAAAACCAATGAAATATTTACGTGTTTAAGCAACCTTGCCTATGTGAAGTCCCTTATCTCCTTTAATTACGTCAATAATAATTGATATAACAAGTTATTACCTGAATAGGAATCTCGACTTTAGATCTGTCTGCCTCATTCTGTAATTGGTGCATTGTTATTTTATCTTCTTGTAGGTGTAATTAATACTTTAGCTGGGTACTAATCATATACCTACTAATTGAAACAGGGGTTTTAAAATTAATTTTAATGTCGTTCATTGCCTATTGTTTTACTTAAGAGAAGAAGAAATAATATGTGAGGGGATTTATTGGTAGAATTAGCTGTGCCCACTGCTCCGATTGATACTTTAGATACGTGACGTAATCAGATAGTAGGTACTTAAATCCTTTACAGAGAATGTCAACGTTCTAGAATCTAGATTCTAAACTCTAGGTCGGTAGGTACTTGCAATAGTAGAAGACCAAAACGTTAGGACAAGATAAGCGCGTTCCACAAGTGATAAAATTATTAAGACCAAAACAACCACACATAGGTACACCCGTATCTATAAACCAGTCAAAGTGATTACTTGAGTAAAATTAATAAAGTACTTAACAACTATGGTTATCACATAAAACGGGATATTTACCATGTTTACAACCATGCCATACCATTAATTATTACTATACCATTAATTTATCATGTTTTTTCGGGAACTCAAAAAGGATTGTAAACATGGTAAATATTCCGTTTTATGTGTTAACCATAGTGTTAGCGACCATGTCAGTTTAAAAACTTAAATATGTTTTTATTACAGAATAAAAAAAAACGTATTTTAAATAACTACTTTACAATTACATGTACTAAACTACAGAGTTAATTGCTTGATGTTAGAACTGTCAAATATTAGAATTCTTAGCTTTGTTTTCTTTGAAGGTTCTCATTCTCAGGATTTGATTTGATTTACGTAAACTCAAGTAATTACTTTAACTTGACTATAGATACCAGTGATAC
The DNA here is from genome assembly GCA_964057025.1 of Standfussiana lucernea. NCBI lineage: Eukaryota > Metazoa > Arthropoda > Insecta > Lepidoptera > Noctuidae > Standfussiana > Standfussiana lucernea. Next base: position 9,159,020 of record OZ059805.1, read on the forward strand.
AGTCTTCAGAAACAAAAAGATTGGGCACGTTAGATTTTTTTTTTTGTAAGCACCAGATCCAAACACACTCACAGAACCTACTAACAAAAATCCAAATATCTAACCTAGAACCTTTTTCTCCAGCTCACAATGCCGATCGGTAATGTCAGCAAGGACAGCGGGCCCCGGCGGGAATCCTTCCGGCCTCCCTGGGTGAAGGAGAAGGATGTAGAGCAGCCGCCATCTTGGATGCAGAAGAAGCTCAAGCCCGTGGAGAGCATCACCAAGACTGTGTCGGTGGATGTTGAGCCGGCTGCTGCGGTAACGCCTGCTGCGGTAACGCCTGCTAAGCCTTTGAAGCGTGAGTTGCATTATAATATGGTTGGCGTTTTAAGCAAAACAAAATATAAGACAGTTCTTTTGCAGCCATTAAGCTACTGATCTATCGCTGGAATCCAGTGTAAGTGGATAGTGGAGGACAGGCTTAAATGTAATACAGTCATATAGTAGAATGATAATTTAAAAAAAAACACTAATTTTGTAACTATAAATCAGTTTTTAACTCTGGCCAGCGTTAATAAGGAAGTTATAATTTAGTAGAATGATAAGTATATGTTCATTATATATTTACATGCCTCATTATTGGTTAATGTGACGTTAACTTCCAGTTCATGACAAGTGTAACTGCAAAACGACCGAAATGCACTAAAACCCAATTGCAAATGAGACACAATTGATATTTATGTTACCACATAAAACTTGTATTATTATTTCATGCAGTTTTGAACTTTATTATTTACGTTTTTTTTAGCGTGTGAGTTGACGCATTTTCAGAGCGAAAATATTAAATCATTAACCTATTATGTAAACGTAGCCGAAGAATTCAAGAGAATTTTCTTTAAACCTGATTGTCATAGACGACTATACAGCTTTGCTTTGTATGTAATGTAGGCGGAATGTCACACGGCGACCCATGGTACCCACGGATGCGTGGTTGGCAAACAAATGAACGACGCAGCTAAACGAACCCTCTCTGCATAACACATACGCTTATACGTATCAGTATGATATCAGTGGACTATCGACTGTGGGCTTTTACGCTGTAAAAACGTCATTTTCACCATCTACCCACCCAATTACACACGCACCTATTTCAGCTAATTCACGCCCGCGTCAGACCTTACTTTAACTTCCAAACAACGTCGACATTATTAATACTCCAGTTCCTTCCATGGATGACGTTTCCGAGTGAAAAATATACAACAACATACATACGCTGAAAATTACGTAAATGCTTTCATCCCACGCAGTGATGAAGATATTATCAGTAATAATAGCATCCTCTAGCACATCCCGTGACTCTGTCATATTTTTCTTGAAAGCTATAGTTTTTTGATTTATTGCATGTTGGAAGGACGTAGAATATTTTATGAGAAGTTGGTACAAGTGCAAATAGTCATTATTATAATCTTCGTCATTCAGCTGAAAGAGGGCCATAGCTGGACTCAGGCCTCCCTCTTGCTAGCATCGCCACAACAAATGGCCCACGGCTTCGATCGCGGGTGTACACACGAACCAACTTCCAGTACAATACAGGACTCTCGAATCGCCACTCCAGAATTTTAGCAACTCCTACTCCTATTCATATACTCTTTAAATTAAGTATCGATGCTCCCATTTCCAAATACACATAGGTAGTATGTTGTAATTGACTTATCTATCTATCTGTATTTAAAACATAAACAAAATTCCAAAAACTACTGCGTGGGAAAAAAATATTCGTGCATTTTTATCAAAAGCTCTTTTCCTAGTGGAACCATGGCCTACTCCGTAGTGGAGTGTAGGCAACTTTCCAAAAAGATTGGACGCGAAGTGTGGACACGCCACACTTGCTACTAGCAGCGGAACAAATTGAGAATAAGAACTTGTTCAGACACAGCTATTGCGAGAATCGAATGGCACTACTTGGCGTCGTTTTGTCGAAGTAGCTGAGTAAATGGGTTTGGCTAGCAGAAGGTACGGTCAGTGTACTGTAAGATCATCACTGTTTTAACGTACACACTCAGGTGTCGTAGCGTTATATACACGTATGACCCTGGGAATGCAACTGCATCTATCCCAGCATTTCAGCCCACTGCTGGATAAGTGGACATCTCAACAACAACAATAGACTGGTGACACGCCTCGTCAGATCCAGTCCAGTCTTCGGTCCACACTTCGCTTGCTGATTTGCTAAGCCCTATGTCCTGGCCAGTTTTGGTAGATTTTCAGCCTAGATGATAGTGGTTGGACACCAAATCAGTAGAATTACATTGATAGAACAGCACACGATTCACGTAGACATCGTTGCACATTTATTCCTTGCCGTCCGTCTGAACATCTCCTTAGCTTTGCACTCGGATTTAATAGAGACGTATTATAGCCGTCACAACCTACAAATCGCACTCAGGGTCGAGATTTAGAACGTTCGACTTCTTAACCACACTAACAAATGCACGGCGACTCGAATGTCACTTGTTTTCGGGACTGCTAGGAGTAATACAAGCGACAATTGATTTCATAATGCCTTCCCACAGGATTGATATAAGCATTTTGGTAGCGTGTGCCAATCAAGTTCTCCTCGATCGAAGGGCAGTTCTAAAAGAAAAGAGTAGACCGGACTTTAGGCTACACTATTATTAATGATATTTAGGTTAATCTGAGCTATTATTACTCGCAGAAAACCTTCATTTGACTTACAGACATGAGAAACATTTTCCCGAATGTTACGTAAAAAATAAATATAACTGGAAAACAAAATACTTATAAATTAATTTCCAAATAATAATATTTTCATGTAAACGTCTCGTTACGCCTGGAAAACAGGGAAAATCTTTGAAAATCTCTTCCGCCTTTTTTCTGTCAGAATCTGTATTTGGCGCCTTATACCACGTCATATCCCCTGTGTGCGTGTGTGTGTGTGTAGGTGAAGTAGCGTCTGCAAACAAAAGTATGTAGGTTAGAAGATTTTGTATTTATTTTGTTTCTGTCTCTGGATGGAAGCAGCTGATTCTGTTTATTTTGCTACTTTCAAGGCGTAAAAGATAGATTTAAATGTAAGCAATGATGCTCTTTCTACCTGAATGATGGGACGGATGATTATCTGCCATGTTTTCACTTTTCGAACATTGATCATGTTCATGCCACTCTGTGTTATCTTTAGAAGCAGTTTTTAACATGCACCATGCATATTGCCTGATGGTTTAGTTTAGAGAAAGCTTTTATTTAAGTAAGTAGCAGCGGTCAGCAACTCGTCAAACCTATACGATTACTAGTATGACTAAAATAAAGATGATATGTAGGTAGAGATAGAAATACTTAATCTCATCATCTGCAAGCTTGTGCAAAAATTGGTCGTAGGTAATCGAGTTCGACCCAAAAATCCATTAATGTGCGTGCAATGTGTTCATTTATGTGCATAATTACTAACTATGCATTCCACGTATCCTTAAAGCTGACGGAGGACGTTATTTGTGAACACTTGAACTTCCCGACACGAAACTCCAACGAGCATCGTCAACTTTAATCGTCACACGAGAAACCTCCAATATTTAAAAAAAAAAGTCGACACTCTCACTGAATTTCCTATATCCGCTACAACGTTGTTGTACTGACGCTACCGCCAGAAAGCAATATTTCACAGTGCATAATATTTGTGACTGTTTATTTGTGGGCAGGCTACATATGTGTAAGTATATGATGACGTCAGCCACCTGACCGAAACTTTGGCAGGAGACACGGCTTCTGAATAATTGACTCTCCGAAACCGTTCACAAGTTTGTTAGTCTGGAGTTCGGAACCGAATGACGTGATCGTTCGATGAGAACCACGCGCTTCACAACAGTATAGTTCCGAATTTCGGCCGAATATTACTAGCGTATGACTAGTGAAAACTGTGTTTGAAAAGTGATCTCTCCAGTTCCTCCAGTTTCTTTAGTGTCCAGTGCTGTTCCAACGGTAAATCAAAACTTGCATTTAGCTTCCCATATGCAAATTTTTCACATGTTTACATGATCGTGCAATAAAGTTCGCGCCATTGAAAATAAAAAGTTTCAGTATTGGACAGAGCTATAAAATCGGGTATTACGTTTTAATGTTCCAAATATTTCCTGCCAAGCTTCGAATAAAAGAAACGTGACTAGACAACGTAATATAAACAATCGGTTTTCTTTGAAAATAGAGCTTTTGTGTGATCTGCTTATGGTCAGTGCAAATAGAATACAATCTAAACATTTGTAGAACGTATTTTGTGTTGATGACGATGTTAAAAAGCTTTTCAAAGCCAAAGAGGAAAGCTTTGACTTTTTTCAAAAAAAATAAAGTAAATGTATTTAAAAACAAAACGATTAATCACAAAAGTTTAAATAAAAATGGAATTGAAAAAGCTGGTGCGGTCGTTTGTCGTGACGTGTTCGTCGACGATGTTTAGGAGATATTTCGAGCGCACGCGCCGCCATCCGCGGTATTTTTAGAGAAGAGAGACTTTTTACAAAATAAACGGCGATGTTGGGGTTAGCGGCTGATTTATAAGAACACTACGGTTATAAGAACGTTATTTAAAATTAAATGCGAGTACTAATTTTGAAATGACACGACGGGAAATGCCACAACAATGCAGCATACAGAAGACTAAAAAACTCTGTTCAGAAAGTTCGCGCTTTAGCTAGATTTCCCTCAAAAAGCCTGGCAGCAAATGTTGGCCACAATGTTGGTATCTCTAAAAAAGATACATCTGCTAGATTGTAGGTAAACGTTAACACAAATTTGCAATATTTAAAACCTAGTTGGCGCCAACGCAATTTAACATTGGCGGTCAGTAATAAACAAACAAGGTGATATATCCTGGATCTAAGAGTATTTAGTAAAATGTTATGCCTACGATAAATTTTCCGTATTCGCTTGGCCATCTAATAGGGGAATTTGACATGTAATCGCGCTAAAATAGCGAAGGCCGCCATCTTGGCAAACGCCGTGTTTATTTACGTCCGCGAATGCCATCAAACTGCAGCGCGTCGGGGCCGAAACACGTGCTACAATCAATTTCACTGTTCTTACTTCATGTTTTAGTTTTTCAGCGTTTAAACATTTTGTTTTCTAATGAAGTACTTCTTATCGTATGTGTTTAAAATGTATCTAAGTCACGCCCTGGACATTATGAGAGTCTTACACTAATCTAGAATACCTACCAGTTGTACGGACATTTAAGTAGTAAATGTTGACACTAATTAATTTATTTACTTAATTGAATCTCTTCGAATTGAAATTGAATGAATATGATAGCAGAAAAAGCAAATAGGGACTTAATACAATTTAAATGAAAACATAATCAAACACGTACTTATTACAATTTCAGCCGCACTGAAGAAGCAAGCGACCATCAAAGATAAAACAGAAAACGGAGTATCAGCACCTGTAGAAGAAAAACTAGTAAAGCCGTCAGCAGCTAAACAGGCTGATCAAGCCACAAAACCGGCTGAAGAAAAACCAAGATTCACCAAATCTGCACTTAAAAGTGCCTTAAAATCTGAAGATAAAGGCAATGACAAAACAGACAAGCCTCCTCTAAGGAGTGTCAGAACTATCGACGATAAAGCCAAAGAGAAGTCAGTGACTATAGTAGACAAGAGACCAGAGAAAGATGGTCCAACTAAAGCAAATAGCACGGTAAATGACAAATCTGAATCTAGGAATACAGTTACTAGTAAAGATACTAAGCCCGCGACGAAAATACTTAACGACAAACCTACGTCTAAGACTTCAGCCGTAAAACCGGCACCCAAGACTCCTGAAAAGGTATTACTTAAGCCTGTTGATGAGGTTGAAATAAAGCCCATTGAAAAGCTTGCTACTAGGCCTGCGCCGACGAAAGCGGAACCAAAACCTTCAGCTGCTGCAAAAGCTGAACCAAAACCTTTAGCTGCTGCAAAAGCTGAACCAAAGCCTTCAGCTGCTGCAAAAGCTGAACCAAAACCTTTAGCTACTACAAAAGCTGAACCCAAACCCACTGCGACTGAGAAAGCAGTAGAAAAATCAGAAAGTACAGAAATGGCTACAAAACCACCTTCTTCAAAGGTAAGCACTGAACAGAGTCTATGCTAATGTAACTAACTTCTCTAATTTGGCTTTCTTCTATGTTGAATTAATCGCATTTCCTGTAGAATGATTTATAACTCTTAACATGTATCCTTTCCAGCTCCCACCGCGAAGACCACCGATTCAAAAGCAACCGTCAAAGGATGACGTGCCTGTAAAGAAATGGCGGGACCCTCTGCATGAGCGTGTCAAGGAGAACATTGACAAGACCCTGAACGAAGTGCCTAAGGGTCACACGCTGACTAAAAATGAGAGCTTGAGAAGTGAGTACTTTTGCACTATCAACCTACGTGTTTAATTAACCCCAATATTGAAGTCGGTAGGGCTTACTGCTTACTGACAAAACATTAAAATAAATACATGTTGCCTGATAGACTGATAGAAATAAAGATGTAAATTAAGAGAAGAGAGAAATAAAGATTACCACATGTTTTATCTGAATTTTTCACCAGTGCGAATGCACTGTTAAGCTACTCTGTGTAGATACATAGAATTCACAACTTTTCAGTTGGAGATTTAAATTCATTGTTATCACAAACTTCAGTGGCAAATGAAACACGTACTATCTATCTAATCTATTTATATATATATATATGATAGCTATCAATAGATCACAAGATAAATGTAAATACTAGAATTGACTTATCAAAAGATTACTCTTAATTAGGCTAGCAAACAACCTTATCGGTCAACAAAAGCTGTGTTATTCAAATTCCGGAGTTCCATCCAATTTAAATCTTGCCTCAGTGACGATAAAATAATTACTAGAGACTTCCTCCGTTCTATTACCGTCTTTATCAAAAATAGACTCATAAGTGACTTCTAGTTCATGAGTCAATTACATCAAGAATAAAATGGACAAAGAATTTTCTATTTGCTTGGTTGTGACATCAACATTGACACAGTAGCACTTTCTATCGTATTAATAGAGAGTTGGATTGGATTCGATCGCAAGCGCGGTGACATCAATCTATATCGATTTTGGCACTGCGCATTGTCTGAAACTAATGAGATTATTGTTTTCAGATATCGTTTTATTAGTCTTAGGATTATTTTATGACGGAGGGTTTTTTTTTTCAAAAACAATGGCTTGCAGACCCTACATAGATATGATTTATTGGCGCTTTTAAACTGCCCTTGCTTTCCAACCAACGTTTGTCCGATATTGTAAATTGATTTATCAATCGAAGAAATCGCTTTTTCTATTGGTCCTATCTACTCAATGATTAAGATGATGAAATTATTGGTTATTAAATTAAAATTAACTAGAAAATACGATTCCGAACAGTGTCATCCAAGTAGTTATTAATCGCCAAAGTTCTGATCGGTTTCTCATTCTATCTAGCTTTATCCAGTAAAATGATTAATCATTATAATATGTACATATAATATATTGATCGGTCATTTACCGTTTATCCTCAACCATGTCGGAAAACAAATTAACTTTTCAGTAGTTAGGTATTCCCTTATTCTTTATTAATTACATCATCTCCATTTGGCGGTGAAAAAACAGTAATAAAAGTCTATATCGCCTAAAACGCGTCCAAAATACTTTCCAAGCACGGTCCTACCGTAATATTATTGATTTAACTATTTCGCTCATTTTCCAGGCTTTCATAATAATCTCTATATCTATATCGTCCCTACTATCTCGTTTTTTTTAAAACATCGTCGATAGCTTTCTAGACTTTCATTTTATTAATACCAACCATTGCATGTGCACCTTCGTCTTCGTCTATTTCATTACTACTTTAACAATTCCATCTCCATCTCCCCTTATATTAATACCCACATTAATATGTCCCTTTCAAGTGTTTCTTCCAACAACATCATTACCTTTTGATCTCTTGTGCGCCAGGCTAGTTTGTGGTCTAAATGCGACCCAAAATAGTACAGCTCAGTTCCGCATGCGTCGCGTGCGCAGATCAGGTGTAAATGCACCCATACCTCAGTTAACATGCACACTTACCACGGCACAAGACTATTCCGAACTATTCTGACCATTTGTGAACTGTGTTGAGTAAAATTGTGATATTTGGTGTGAGGCGATTTTGCTGTGAATTTAAATTAAGTGATTAGTGATTGTATTGATAAAATGGCTGAGTCAGAAGGTGATTCGCAAGGTATATTGATAAGCTTGCTCTCGAATTTGATTCCTATTTTGATTTTGAATGACGCGCACTGTGTATGTCCGTTGCGGTCTAGTAGATAATTTTAATGACTGTAATTACTGGATTGTAAATTGTTTACTCACTGTTATGAATAGTCTATTTTATTATTGATTATCTAGAAATTGATTAATTGCGAGAAATATAAATTAAGGTCGTTTATGATTGCATTTATTTTGTTTACGATCTATCAAAACAGTGCTTTATCTATTTAGAAGATCAGTGACGGTTAGAAGGTATTTTAGTGGCGATCGACCATTCAATTATTTAACTCAGCCTATCATTGTTAGATGTTGAGAATGAACTTCATCTTTGATTGATTTTACGAAATTTTAGGATAAAGTGAGTTCTGATTCCAAGTCCACATAGTTCCTAGCGATTATTGCTGTGACCTATGACAAACTATGTTCACTGTACGTAAAAATGTACGCAACGAATGTTGAATTCATGTGTTGAATGTTGCTAACAACTTACGTCTTTGGACGGTTTAACACTAAAAAAGTTACTATGTTTAGGAATTGAATGGAATCTGTCAAAAAAAAGCAAATGGCAATAACTTAACAAACACTGGAAAATTCGTTCCGCCATTTCTTCCCATTTCACACTTTTAGGAAGATTCACCACTGTGGGCGGGCGGGCATTTTGGGCCAGTCTTATGTATTTTTGACGGTAAAATAGTGCTGAACTCGGAGTAATTTGTATAAATTAGCATGTATAGAACAATGATTCACGAATCTCCGGTAAAACCAGGTTTACTGAAGCCTACACCACCGCCGATGCCTCCGCCCTTACCGCCAAAGATGCCCCCTCCCCCCGAGTTTAAGAAGACGCCGGTAGACCCCGAGAAGCTGAAGAGATTGGAACAGCTCCGCAGCAGGCCCAGGAGGAGACCCGACTGGACTGACATGATGAAGGAGGTGGAAGAGGGAAAAAAGCTGAAACATGTTGTTTGTAATGACAGGTAGGTCATGTTTTAATAAAGCACATTGAGTTTTTCACACAGACTGTGTCGCACATAGGAAATGAAGTATACTGAAAGTATGATTTGAGAAAACATTGTACAAAGCAAGTTTTTTATCAAAACTTGGTATGTCATATCTACAACGGCCGGGTAGATATTATGCTTGAAAACGATAATATTGACTGCGCTGTAGGTAGAGAACATAGCTATAAGCTATTGGCACAGACTGCCACAATTTTTTGTTCCGATTTTCAAACTTTTGTAAGTTGTGTATCTTCGACAACTGTTTTTTTGAATTTTTTAACATGTCCTTAAATTATCTTATTCAACAACTGTACTTATATTATTTATTTTTAGCGACAAATAACAATGTAAATCAATATGAAATTTCAGATCAAGCCCAATCATAACAACATCAACTGTAGTAAAGAACAAGGGACAATTCATCTTTGAATCAGAAAAGCCAAACTCCCATAACAATTTACTAAAAGAGATCAACAAGGGAATCAGGCTGAAGAAGACGAAGACGAATGACAGGAGTAAACCGAACCTGGAAGGTTTGAGGAAGTTCAGGAGACAGATGACGATTGAGGAGCAGGTACAGAAGAGCATGTCACAGGCAAACCTGGCGGCATCACCTTCAGGAGTCGGCTTGGCGTCGTCAGAGGCGAGTAGTTCACATGTATGTATCGCACTGCACACTTTATTGCACTTACACTTAACATAAGTATAAATAATTATTAGGCAAACAGAATTAATAGACAAACAGTTTTTTTTTATGTACTCACACTACTCACAGAAAAACAAATTGAAGGAAGGCTTCCCTTCAATTTGTTTTTCGGTGAGTTTAGGTAATCTATATACCTATTTATAATCCTCTAAATATTTGTAAAAAAAAAAAAACACTAAAACCGTTAACAGATCAAGATAAGATAAGTTTTATTTATTTTGTAAAACATGAGTATGGTATATAGGTCTTATAATTATTAATCTTCTTCTTCTTTAACGTGTGGTTAGTACCTAATCTGGTGTCCGAGTTTTTATGCCGCCCAAGGGCCTCTGACTTGACTTATAATTAACGAGGTAGCTACAGGTTTTAAATTAGTCGCACTAGACAAACAATGCAAAAATACGATAAAAATATAATTACAATCTCAAAATTTAAATTAAATCAAACACAGAAATCATGGCTAGCCGGTGAAGGAAGACTCTATTCCCAATTTACCGACAATTTTACACTGGAACCTGAAAAACAAATATAAATAAACTATACTTAAAAGAATTATGCTGAAATGTTTCAGATACCTGGTATGATACCGCCGGAAGATGAAGAAATTGACGAAATGGACGACATTGACAAGGTCAGAGATGATCTGCAATCGACTAAGCAGTTACTGGCTATTGAATTAAGGTAAGCAATGTAAGCATAAACTATCAGAAAATCGGAGAAAGGACTTACCACGCGATCTTCGCGAGAATAGGCGAACTTAGGGTTAATTTTTTTGAAGACCCCGAACGCTTGGTCCCGCCGACATTTCTGTCGACGTCTTCCGATTTTTAGAACAAATGAGTGATATTGGAACGCGACGATCGCGTATTGGTGCTGCCGATCTCATATCGGACGTGGGATAAGAAATACTACTCATAATACAGGGTATTATGGACTATAACAGAAGTCGCCATAGTTAAGCCATGATCTTAGCAAGACAACAGCTTATCTATTTTATATTTACCTATTTTCACTTCGTACCTTCTTTAACGAAGAAAATTCCAAGCTAACGATCAATTTAGGAAATTCATTTATCAAAACTTAGTTCATAAGACTCTTATCAGCTTAGTGCATCTGCAGTGGAGCTTTATCATGATCATCAGCTTATAACCGATTAATTTCAGATATTTAGATTTGCATGGTTTTAATCAGATAATATAATAATACCTAAACTTGTGCAATACCGAGCAAATGAAGTATCAAGTTGATTGGTAATTATTTTATGAATCACAACTTATTATATCTTTTCCTCAATAAATTACCAATACCTAATCCTATCAAACTTCAAAAACTATTATTTACAAAACCATTAGTTAATATAGATGGGTAAATTCCGGTACAGCACGGTTTTAAATAAAATCTTTTTTATAGAAAAAAACAGGTAAAAATCACGTCAAAGATCAAAGCATCAATAATAATATTACTACCTTAACAATCCACAGAAACAAAGAAGCCCAAGAGAGAGAAAACAAACGACTTCTGACAAGAATAGCGAACCTAGAAGCCGAGTTAGCAAGAGAGAGGGCTTTCATCAAGCAAGAACAGCACAAGACTGTCATATCCGTTACTGACGCTTACGATGAAAGACTAGTGAACAGTCTTAAATCGGAGGTAGAGAAGACTAAACAAAACGCCGACCATTTGGAGAAACAGTACTTAGATGCTGCTGAAGATAGGGACACAGCCCTCACGGAGTTGGAAGAAGTAAAGAGAAGGAACGCAGAGTTAGAGAAGAAATTGGAACAGGCTATGTCGGTGAGAAAAAAAACGATCATTTAAAATTACTAACAACATTCAAATTGATCTTTATAGAAACAGGGTACTAAAACCTGCTGATTTGTGAGCATGAGTACCTAATTATTATTGAGCTGCAATTAATTTTAAAAAAAGATGCTCTTGACACTATTAATAAATCTTTGCTTGATAACTGCTTAACTAACGCTTTGCAGGACGAAGAAGAAGAGACCCAAGAACCTTTGTCATTTTACCAAAAACGTCAACTTGATTTCGCTAAGGAATGTAGGTTGTTGAATATTGAAGTGAACTCGCCTGAAGCCGACAAGTTGAGAAAACAGAAGATTGACGAAAATATTAAACTTGCTAGAGCTAATGAAGCTAAAACTAATGAAGCTAAAACTAACGACGCCAAAACTAATGACGCTTCTAATACTAACACTTCTGCTGATGAGGTATGGCTTTATGCAATAAAAATAGTAACCCTTTACCCGCCTCGTAGTCACTTATGTGACTACGAAACGGTAAAGGGTTACGGTAAAGGGTTACTGGGTAAAGGGATTATCTAGTAGCTATATACATAGCTACTAGATAATGATCAATTGATCACTGCACACTTCAGATGCATCAAAATTCTTATGTCTAACCTACTTCATAAAATCGGTATAAAATTTATCGTACAACGTGATAATAGTTCTATCTACACATTATTATTTTCCTTCAACCTTTATTACTTTTCAGTTTTTTCGCACTTCTTTCCCTCCTTCCCACCTTCTAAGACTTTTTTACTACCCACTGTTTGGTTAGCTAAAAGCAAGTTGGAAGGATGCAGTATCATTCTTTCAACTTTTCTTTAGCTTGCGTGTTCTAACATTCCAATCGACTGCATTTTGTTTCTACATCTAATTACGTGCATTATTCCGCCCCATATTTTTATCCATGACTCATACATACAATGTCACCAATAATAACACTGAAACACCAACATTACAGGGCATCATGCCAACGAGCATGGGTTCGCGTCGCTCGAGCCACGCCATCAAGCAGCTCTCTGTCACCAAAGACGACAGCTTCGAAGAGGAAGAGGAGTCTGATAACGAAGAGGTATTTAAAAGTTTAATTTTGAAGTAGACAGATAGGTAGGTACTCTTTATAAAGTTCATAACATGTAGGTAGCGATAAGACCGACATTTTATGCATGCATTTAGCAATATTGTAAAGGAACATAACGGAACAGAATATTAATAGAAGTGGATAAAACTTACAAGTTAAAAAATGCAGTATTAAATGGGCAGAACCAATAAACTAAGCTAAGGACGATGAACTCTATAAAGTCGGAAATAAGTTATCCAATATTTTTTTAATAACGTATTTCTTTCACATATTTCAGGAGGAAAGCGAAGAGAAGAAGCAGAAGCGAATGGAGAAGGAGGTGCGCAACATGAGAAACAAGATCCGGTACCTGAAGGAGAAGCAAGACCAAATGAAACGAGAACGCATGGGCTTCAAGATGTCGCTGAAGAACCAACAGGCGGCGCTTAAGTTAGTAAAATTATTGTCTTTACTCATGTCATAAAACATCACAGGCATACTTATACTACAACGACATTTTACCAGTTATAAGTCCCATGCAATAGGAGGTGAACCTGCCGCCATAAACGCCATAGACGGGGTGCAATGATCCGTACTACATTTAATTTCCAAATAAACCTAACAATAACAATTTTCTCACCCCAGCCAGCACTCATAACTTAGCAGTCGCCTTTGACACCATCTAGACCAACTAGAAAGTCATTTACTTTGTTCTCGGCTGTCGAAAACGTAGCCTTCAATATATCTTCGTATATATCAACATTCCATACCCGTAGCATTTTTTTTTTTTTGTTAACGCCAGCAATCAGTCAATGTTTTAAACATTTCTTCGGAAATTCAGCAACGTCGGTGCTTGCAAGTTTAAAAACTTTATCTGCGTGTTTAATTACCTCAATCACGATTATCTGTTAATCAAATCACTTTTATATTAGGTACGACGACATCAACGATAGATAGGTAGTTACTGCTAATTGGTTGTTTTGATTTTTCATTCTTTGATTGAATATCAATTCATTACTTCTTAGCGACTATGATATTGTTTTTAGTTCAATTCATCAATCGATATCTCTTCATCGTCATCATTCTGGTGAAAGACTTGGGATGCCTCAGGCGCGAAGCTTAGAAGCCTAGGGAAGACCCATCTCCACTGGATATGCCAGTCCATGCTTCGCTATATCGAAAAAAGATGTTCCGATGACCTAGGGAATATCAAGAAAATCCTCTAGAAGCGAGAAGCACATGCGATCATTTATTCCCACCTTTTTCCCATGGGGGTTGGTCGGCAGAACCTACAGAACGCAACCTGCTAAGATTCTTACACACTTCTTTTGTTTCGTCCAGCTATTAAACTACAAATCAATATCTTATATTCATTGGGTAATAAACTCAGGCCATTACAAGAATTTAACCTAAATTTATCAATTTCAGGGAAGAAAAAAGAAAATACAAGGAGCTAAAACGCGAGGTCGACAAGATGGCAGCCATGATGAAGGAATGCGGATCAGATGATGAAGACGACGAGGAAGAAGAGGAATCAGAGGAGGAGAAGAAGTCAGAGTCAGAGGAAGAAGAAACTGAGACTGAAACAGAACAGGACACGGAAAGTGAGACGGAGAGTGAAAGTGAACCTGAGGTGAGTTTAAACAAATCATAATTGGAAGTACTGTTCTCATGGAAGGGCGGTATACAGGAGGTAGTTATTACCCAGTCTATGACTACTACTGCAAGGAAAACGACTAGTCTCAAACACCGAGGAAATGAGTAAAAATTAACAACCGGAACTAATAAAAATAAGTAAAATTTGCATGCCAGTAAGGTAGATCAAGGAGAACGATATTGAATGTAATGTTAACACCACTGTATATACCCTTGACCAGCAAATAAATGATTTATGATTATGATTAATTAATATCTTTGGATCAGAATGTAAAAGAATTTGACTTAATGAACATTTTGTTCACTCATCCGACATTGTCTTTTTGTTCGAGGTCAAAGTATCTTTCACGATAAGACAGTTGACACTGTGGTTTGAATGGACAAGAAATCGGTCTGGTAGTAAAATCGTTAGCTAAAGTGCTTTAGACTAAGCAGGTACCGGAGACTCCCGACCGTCAATACGACTTACTGAATATTAGAAAAAGTTTTTTGGCTGCGTGACATACTCTGCCATAAGCTACTTTGCAGGCGCGGCCCCAAAATCGATCCCTGTGGGACAGATGACATCTCTCTCGACCTGTCAAGATGACTGGGCTTTGTCCGTAAAAAAAATAGTTAGCACTCCATTAAAATACCTCCCTGCGAGTTGTTGATGAAATATCAATTACATCCCCATTCCCCAGACTAAACATACTTAGTTCATAAAAAAAGTTTTTTTATACCAAAAAATATCTCCGTTTTTCAGGATGCTCCTCTACCCAAAAAGAAAGAGAACCTCACAACGAGGATGAAGCGACACGAGACCAGGGTCAACGCGTTGAGGAAGGGCAACGCACTTCTCATGGCGAACGTGGACCGTTTGAAGGACGATGTATTGAAGCAGAGGGAAGAATCCCAGACCCTGAAGAAAGAACTCGATTCTCTAATTGATGATCTTGAGTGATTCGATAATCTTGACACTTTAAGCTGTACAAGGATCTTTTGGTGCACGGCCAAAATCGAAACTAACGCCGTTACGCCGCCATCTTGGCTTTTTCACGAAACGTTTACCAACAACACTTCCTGTCAATGCATTCTAGCGCCAAAGACCCTTGTAGCACTGTAACATGCTACTTTTCTAACAATAGGTATTAGTAATGAGGCATTGAATCTTCTTTTTTTGGACCATAGGACAGTAACCTAGACCTTTTAACGTAAGGTCAAAGTTATCTATGATGATGATCATTATCAATTTGTTTGATTTGATAAGATTGCCAGTTTCAATCGACTGCGTCCAGTACCTACGATATGAAATCAGTGATAGTATCTGATATTATCGATTAACTAACCAGAAAAAACACTTGATTTTTTATTATTTTTGAATCTCATACCTTGATCTTGAAAGATAAGTTATTGATATGATTTAAATACAGGAAACCTGACAACAGTAGGTACTACTCAGTGGCTACTCACAACTACTTAGATAGTTCAATGAATCTTTCATAATTATTATTTATGTAGATAGACGAAGTTAAAAATATCTATAATTATGTAATATTGATGATTCCTTATCATTATTTATAATTTTAATAAGGCTTTTTAATCATTTAATATTCAAAGTAATGACTGCTGATGTTTCTTCTCCCAAAATATTTGTAATTTTATCAAAAAAATTAACACATGCTCCAAAAAAATCTCTTCCTATTGAATTAATATTTTTATATTATAGTTAATTTAAATTGTAATTTACCACCAAAAATAAGAAAATAATACCTATCCACTTATTTTTTCACTCATTTTTGCTATCATGTGATTTGTACATAATATTTTTAAGTTAATTAATATTTATAAAGTATACTATTGTAATACCAAACGACACAATAAACTTTTACACAATAATAATAACTTTTTTATTTCTATTTGTGAGTTACAAACCCGATTATTTATTTCTACATAGTTCAGCTGATCTTGACTTAACACCTATTAACTATTTTATCAAGTAATTCATCTCCATAACAATTAGAAATGATTGGTGATGGCAATTAAAGTCTGCCAGTTGTAAGAATGGCTTTGGAAGAAAAGAGATTATTCATCTCTTGAAGTACAGAAAAATGACTGAACTTTTACCTACAATTAAAATTTCCTCATTATGAGGTGGTAACGTAGGTAATGATAGAAAAAGGGCTAGAATTCTTGATAAGTATAGCTACTCCACCATACCCATCAGATCTATCCTCTCCAATGGTTACATTGAATTGAAAAATGTGATAAGACAAGCCAAGCCAAGCCAAGACTCTGCTAAGGCTCATATTATTTGTTTATATTATTAACAGATATTTATCTTCATTCTTTTTGTTTATTAGACTGCGGCAGTTCCACTGGATTATTTTTGATTTGTTGTTCATTATGTATAGATTGAGGTAGGTACATTAAAAGCCCCGTCTTTTAAGCCAGCACATCATCGTCAAGCTACAACAATCTGTCAAATTTCTAGATTTTCAACTTTATTGTTATAGCATTTGGTTCAAGGTTCATTGGGAAAATACAGTTTCGGGTAGGATGTTGTGCTGGCATCTGTCTGGTCTTTTTATAATTTGTTAAAGCAAGCATTCTAGTAGGTAAAGAGATTGATGGAGTATCAGCATAGTTTTTGGATGGTGGAGATAAGATCGGGCGGGACCATTCATTGTCAGCTATTAATAGACTAAAAACACTTACCCCTACCGAAGAATTTAAACACAAACATAAAGAAACGAATAATACACTAAAACTACCACTAATACTATAATAAATGTAGGTAGTTATAATCAATTTTTCAAAAAAAAGTCCTAAAGGACGCGTCCGGCAATTTGGAAGTTTCCCGCGTAATATTTAAATGTTTTTTTTTTAAAGCCGAATATAGAGATACCTCTAGTTATTTTGCAAAAACCGTAAATAACGCCAAGTAACCGATCAAATATATCAACGTTATTATTCGTTAAGTTTCTTACTGGCAACATCAAGAGTCACTGACAGTTAACTCGGCTGTTCAAATTCATAACCTAGTATCTCAGATTTTTGGGAAATTCGTTTTATTCAATTTTCTGACTTACTAGGTATAGGTCCTTGTGACCAGGTGCTTAAAACAGCCATTTTCATAAGATAAATTTAAAAAAATATTGAGCAAGTCAAGCTAATTTGTAATCCATGTCTAGTTTCCCTAAAATAGCAAATTCATTACGTAGTAACTCAGAAAACAATTTCAAAAACCTAGTAAGTCAGTCAGGTTACTAGGTTTTAATTTTGATACTCACTGTTACTTTGTTTTGAAATTGTGCCATTCATTCGTTCGTCGGTCATTCGTTCCAGTAAGTCAGTTTACGCGGGCGCAAAAACTTTTTACAGTGTTCAATATTGTTTAAAATGAGACGTCAACAGTTTTACCGGTCCAAACTCATTTTTAATGCTATGAAAAATGCAGAAGAAACTTACCTAGTTTCTTCTGCAGTAGAGACGCCAATAACATAGTCGACGCTTTAGTTGCGTTTCTTCGTAGCGAGAGAAATGTTAACATTTAATACTGTGGTGTGACAACTGTGCGGGCCAAAATAAAAATTGGTTTTTATTCACAGCTCTTGTTACTATAGTAAACTGTCAGTCTATTGATGTTGAAACTATTACATTTAAATATGTATCTTACGAAGGGGCACACCCATATGTCAGCAGACGGTGTTCATGGTAACATCGAAAGAGACTTCAATCGGCGAAACGGAGTTTACGACTACGAGGACTTTAAAGATGTGATTGCGCATTGCAGAAAAAATATTAATGTGATTGAGGTGCAACAATCATACCAATGGCCAAAGAAAAAGCGCATTGCTCGTCGGAATGCAAAAGATGATCCTCTGGATAATTTTTTACTAGGTCCATTAGTCGAGGCTAAGTTCACAGCAGGATCGCGTAATCTTTTGTACAAGACTGATTTTGGGGACCCTTACAAAGAACTCGATTTTCTTATTAATAAATTCGATGTATCAAAGCTTCCACCTTTATCAAATAACATTCCACGTGGAATAAAATCTTCAAAAAAAGATGGTATAGTTTCTAAACTAGTACCACTAATGCCCATTAGTCGAAGAGAGTTTTGGTTACAGTTACCAATTAATGACCAATCTATTGATTTAATATCTGATGGACAAATAACTAATGATGAGTAAATTATTTAGATATTGTAAGAAATTATTACTTGGAAATAATACAGACTATTTCATAAAATATCGAGTTAATGTATTCATCTATTTATATTCGATTTTTCGATCGCATTCCAATTATTTTTTGTCGCAGTTGATCAACGTTATCTAAGTAAAAGTTTTGTGAGGTAGTCAACTGTACTTGTGTGAATAATAATAAATACATTCACTTATTATTTTGTATTATGTGTTTTAATTTCTGTAGTATAGGAGATACTATCTTTTGAACTTTAAAAGATAATCACGTTTACAAATCAGACGCAATTTTAAAACCTAGTAAGTATACTTACTGTGTTATTATTTGGTTCCTTATTGAATAATTGGTATATTTGATCAAATTATTAAATAGTAAGGAGGTTCTAAGCTGTACTGAACGCCTTCTTGAGTAAAAGACAATTGAAAAGTGTAGCTGATTTTATTACGCACATTTTGGTCTAACATTCATAACCCTAACTCTAATGGTTCAAATAGGGCAGACGATTAAGGATGCAAACATGTTTTTGGCTTTTCCTGGACATTTTTGAAATTATGAGTTACTAGGTTTTGATTCTGAACAGCCGAACTCAAAGTTGTCAAACATCAAATATTCAAAAACAAAACGGTTGTGGGCGCGAAGTGTACGATTTTGTGCTGTTATTGTTTAATACTTCGTGAAATTATCATTAAACTGTTTTATTACAAATAAGAGTCAGTAATTTAGTTGATAAAATGCCTCCGACGGACGCCGAAGTTCCGCAGCCCGTGTCCGCGGTGAAACCTAATCCTCGGAACAATCCAACAATGTTCAAAATATTTCAAAACGTACAATACAATGTGGTTCAGCACAAGAAATATGTGAAGGAAATGATTAAATTGTATAAAAAGGTAAGTCTCCTTATTTAATTCAACTAAATCACAAGATTTATGTCTGCAAAAAGTTATCAAACATTATGTCAAACAACAAGTTATTTTGCCCATCTTCCGGATCTTCCCCAAAAAAATTATCAAAAGTTGATGTAGAAATTACAATACTGGTATACTTTTACAATATATATAGAGTTGCAGCAGTGCCCTTCTTCTTTTATTTGAAAAATATGGGTGAGTAACATCTAATGTAACAAAATACTGCTAAACTGATAAATTACCAGTGATAATTTTGTCATATACAAGTTAAAGTTGGGTACTTTTCCTATTGACAGCGATGTGGACGAGTTTTTTGATGCTCCGTAATTGTATATATTTTAATTCTTATTTTCGATCTAATATTATTTTGTAAATAATGTATATCTTCTAAACATATAATAAAATTGTAACAGGCTGATGTCTGTACAATGAAGATATTGAAAAAAAATTATATGGAGGGTCTTTATTAGAGCAACAGAAGCCAAAACAACGGTTTCTAGAAATGTGAATTTATAGCAGACTTGATCTTACAACAAAAGTAATCCTATCGTTCAATTAGAATAGACCAACATATGACATACGTACTTAGTTTCATTATGACTATGAATAATTCTTCTCCAACATTGATTTCCATTCACAGCTTGATGAGGACAGTTTTCGTGAGAGCTTCAAGAATGCCCTCCAATACTTGTTCACGTTTGGCGACACCAGTGCCAACGTAGACCGTGTTGTACAGTTTGTGGCAACATTCTGCACCTCACTTGATGATGAAGAAGAGTTCTTGCTGTTCATATTTGATATTATTTTTGATGTGAGTACTTTGGAAATGTTAATTAAATTAGGATTGTTATACACTGTCTTTAAACTTACAAAATATCTCAAAACACCCTGTTAATACTTAACATGTGTTAATGCAGCTCTTTTGGGTATAAGAATGAATTACTTCATTCTTTAATATATGTAAGTACCTTGTTTGCAGTGTCAATGTGTATCGGGTCAGTCTGTGAGGTACCGAGCCAGTCAGCTACTGGCGGCTGTACTGTCTGCTCTCGGAGATGACGCCTCATTGGACGATGATCTTTGTGACAAGTTGCTAGCATCACAGGTAAGATGCATATAAAGTATCTGCTCGTATCCTCAGGTCTTGCTGTTAGAAAATCGCGTTTCATGTTGGATCTTCACTTGTTTTTGTGGCTTGGACATAGTTCAGTCACGAGCACCAATATGTATACACTTTCCTAATTTTAAAAGCAATTTTTGCGAAAAATAACGATTGCAACTTGGAGATAGGCTCTGTTTCATAAAAACATGAGTTCCAAAATGCTATGTTCGTAACAACATGAGCTTTTAATCAGAACAGTAGGAGAAAATCAATTTTAAAAGTTGCTAAGTGTTTACATATTGGTGCTTGTGACTGTATAAATCGCCTGTTTCCCATCATGGTAAGCAGAAACTACAGAACATCTTTCATACTCCTTTTGCTTGAACATAACTTGTGAAATGTTAGTCTAATATTAATAAGCCTCTGCTTAACCCGTTGCAGAACACAGGCGTGATCTATGATAACAATCTTCACTTGTTGCCATTGTTACATTCGCTAAATATCTAGATTATTTATTTGGCAACAGTTTTGTTCTCTAATTACTTGGGTGTATATTTGGCAGTTAGCCACATTTGTATTGTTTGATGTGTAATTCCAATAATAGACTAATTATGGCATCTACCTAGCTATATCTGAAAGTAGTAATTTGTAAAAGTTCTTCCACAATAAAATTACTTTTTGTAGTACAACGTTTTGCAGCTTTTATGGCTATAATTTTTCGTGTTTTGCTATTCATTGTTGGCCACTTGCAAATGTTGCTCCACAAAACCGCGAACTACGCTGCCACGACAATTACTTGTCGTATGACTGGCCACTATCTTGAACAAAACTGGTCGGATACCAGGTTGTGCGACAAAATTTTCTTCTTGATTACATCTTCTGCAGTCAGCGACATGTCGTCCCTTATTAAAGCTAGGTACAAGAAACTATTAATCAGATGTTTATACACTATGCTTTCTACCATCAGATGCAAAGGCTTCAAGATACTCGCGGGGCGGTACGTTGCCGCGCCGCGCTCGCTCTCCAACGACTACAGAACCCGATGGAACAAGATGACGAAGTCACCAGAGCGTACCGCTTTCATATGAGTTGCGACCCTAGCTCTTCTGTTAGGCGGTAAGAAATGAAAACAGTCTTAAACATTTTATAAATGGGCTCTAATTGTTCATTCGAACTTGAATTGTATTGCATACTACATTAAAGGTTTTTTGGTTTGTACTAGTTGGGACAAGAAGTGTTGCTCTAAAATCCATAACTAAAAGTATACAACACACTGACTCCTGCAACACGGGTCTCAGCTAGCTCAGGAGTCAGCGTTTCAAATGGAAATGTATAACCTTTTTCTTTATGTCAATAAATATTTTATATTTTTTTTTTATCATGGATTAAACATTGACATCAAACTTTATTCAAATCAAAGCTTATCACAGTCCACTGCAGGATATACGCCTCTCTCAAACTGCGCCACAACACCCTAGCCTTCGCCTTCAGCAATTAAACATTAAACAATCATAGTTAATATGGCACAGTACACTATATGAGACAGTTTGTCCACTTATTGCATATTTATACCTAAACGATTCCATGCGATCTAGTGTGTACTATTTAGTAGTGGATGCATGGCACCAACTAATCAAAACAAAGTTAAATTGTAATTTGTTTTTTTTTTGTTGTATTTCCATTGAAATCTGATCACAAGTCTTTTTTTTTTTGCAGAGCCATAGTAATGTCTATAGCTAAATGCAGTCGCAACGTGCCCTTCGTACTAGAGCGACTATGTGACGTGGACGAGGCTGTTCGTCGCGCCGCCTTCTTATACATCGCCGCCATCAACGTCACGCAGCTGAGGGTCAGGCAGAGAGTGCTCACGCTCAAGGTAAGCCGACCCTTATGTGTAGAGACTAGGGGTCATTTAAATTGCGAGGGATATCAGATTTAATGCATCGATATATGACAGACCTTACTTGATTGTTCTTGGTTTTGGTCAACAAGCCTGCTCAGGCAAGCAGACTTACTGCGAGACTCTTATCATGCTATCTAAAACTGTTGATCTGATTTTGTCCTTATGGATGACAAATGTGAGCCTATGAAGCACTGAACGTATACGATGGAAGAGCAATGACACGGTCAACAATGGTGCAAGTAACCTATTCAATCGAGATTTTAAAACACCGTTTATAGCCTTTAAAAGACAGAAGAGCAGCAAGGAATATTTATTATTTTTATTTTTTATAAATGCCTACCTTCCTCCTTTTCAATCCACTCAATTTTGCCTAAGTAGACGTCAAGCTTGTCATATGAAACAGTTTTTCAATTCTACATTCTTCGTCCACTCTCAGGTGGGTCTAACAGAGCGCAGTGCCCGCGTCCGGCGCGTGGTGGAAGAGATCTTGATCCCCGGCTGGCTCAGCACGTTCCAGGGCAACATCGTGGACTTGCTGAAGGCCATACGCCTGGACAACGCGCACGATGCCAAGGACTCGCAGTATGTCGCCGGGAAACTGCTGGAGTCGCTGTTTAAGTGAGTTTATTTATCAAAGCCTGCAGCGCCCCTAGCTGGAGGCCTTACATTTAAGGTACAGGATATACCGGTTAAGCAGAAGACAGCCTCATAGGTTGACCTGGGAGATGCCATAAAAAAACCTACAGCTGATATGCATAATATTGCAACAGCAAAATTATCTGCCTGTTTATCTTTGTACTTATCTCATTAGAATGCAACAGTTTCATACCTATATCGAAGCAACTTACGCAGAGATCGTTTTTTTTTTTCGAAATAATATGCTTATTTGGGATAACTGTCACTGTCAAATGTCATGACCATGATTTATAATAATCTGACTGACAAAGTTGTCTGTGTGTAAGTGTGGTAAAAATGTTCTGTTTGAAATAAATGCTTTGGCTTGATGTTACTTTAACATTACCATATCACTGTCCTTCTATAGGTATATTATAAATATTACTGTCGTCGGTTTTAGTGTGATTTTTTTCCCATATTCTTCATCAAGAGTGCTCATTGCTAACATCGTGATTAAATATTCAAATAAATTTAATCCTTTCTCTTGCAGACGCCTGCCAATATCCGAATTGCTAGAATGGCTGCCCACCGACAAGACACTTCGCTTGATACCCGCCGAGAAGCTGAACAAGGAGACCGCGTGGTACTGGCGCCACCTAGCGGAACATCTGCAGAAGATCGACGATGATGAGACCCTGGAAACCATTCTACCGGACTTGGTTGTGCTTACGGGTTATATAAGAGCGTGAGTACATCTTTTGGCTTTATAAAAATCTTAAAATCATTCATTCATTACACTCGCATACAACGCACTGCTTAAGAGCTAGGTCTAGAAGCTTTTGCAGTATAAGAGTTCAGTTTTGTAAAATTCAAGCTCTTGTAAAATCTTACCTTTATATTTTCAGCCTGTTAAAGTTCTGAAAGCTTATCCAAATCAAATCTCTTATGTCATGTAATTTGGGGCACCTAGCGCAGTGCATCTGCTGTTGCCAAGTGTCTCCAGAAGATGGCATAATTAAATGTTATTGTAAAGTGAATTGTTCCTATTTATAATGTGTCTGAGTCGATTCTACTGGCATAGGATAAATAAAATAAACAAAAATTTAGTAAAGTGCCTGAAACAAAGATAAATAAATAAAAAAAATGGTTGTTATTTATTTATTTATCATCTATGGAAGACTAACAGCTAAAACCGATTAAAAATAGTACGTGAGACTGACAGCCAATGATAAGTCTTCACTTATAAAAACAGAGTGTAAACAAAAAAAAAAGTGAGAACAACACATCAACAATAAAGTAAAAATCAAAGGACACCATCAAAGCTTAAACTAAAACACATATCTTAATACTACCAATATAGATACTAGTTCTTAAATCTATTCAGCTTATATTTAACCTATAATAATATAACAACTTGCTTAAATACCTACACATAGTAAACTTTAACTTAAAATAAATAAATATATTATAGACTTCGAATCTCAATGACCACCTACCGTAGTATTTGACAGCAGAATTGATTGCACAGTTTTCAAAACCTAAATGACTTCTTCACTTTCTAACATCGAAACTGTTGAGCTACCCACTCGAGGCTTGGTAAAGCCGGTTCAGACAAATTGCAGATGTGGCTTCAGATACCAGGAACTGCCAAATAAAGTATCTCATCATCTCATTGCAATCTGCTGTACCGGCTTAACTGAACCTTTACTTCAACAATCCTCTTTTTTTTAATGCCTTCACTTTTGTGACAACTCAACATACTTCTCAGCATCGTCGAGTCTCCCTGTCCGTCAGAGACCGAAGACCCAGTAGGCTTCAGCACCCGACAGTACGTCCTCCACGAGCTGGGCACCATGCTGCGCGTGTACGACGCCACGGACCCGGCCGGCAGAAGCGCGCTGCAGGCGCTTATCACAGATGTGCTCACTGGTATAAACGAATGTTTCCCTTCATTGAAATATTGCCACAGAAAACGTAAATCATACATATCTTCCTACCCCTTCAGGCATAACACCTAGATGTTTTAAGTTGAAAACCTAACTAAAATATGATGTAAATCCTCCAGGTGACTACGGGCTCCTAAACTGTGACGTGATCCGTGCCTTCGTGTCGGCTCTGGAGCTAGTGGTGCCCGAGGTGTCGGGGCGCATGGAGGTGATCAACGGCGTGCTGCAGGCGCTGCGGGACCCGCCCGAGCCCGACCAGCCGCCGCCGCCGCCGCAGCCGCAGCTAATCGACTGTACAGAGGCTAAGCTACAGGTAACAATTAAGTTTAAAAGCCAATAAAGTATGAATTACCTCACACTTACTTATTTTTATTTTCACTGTGTCGTTGGTACTAGACCAAGGTCGCAAGCGCGACTGCTGAGCATAGGTCCTGGGTTCGACTCACGGGTCGGCCAAAGTGTCATTGGGTTTTTCCATCAAGAATTTCTCAGTAGCAGCCACGGAGTCTGGATTTGTGCCCGGTTGATGGCAATACGCTCGCCCCCTATTACTTACATGATACTTAAACATAACTGGCGAAATGTGGGTACTATTAAGTACATCTCTGCCTAACCCTTCGGGAATTACTGGCGTCATATTATGTTATAATATGAATTACGTCGTGAAAGCAACACGAAGAAGAGGGTAAAATGAATGGAAAAATATCATAATAAAAAACGCATATGAGTTTCCACCCATGATATGAATATGATAGCAAAAAAAGCTATCAAAATTTATAAAATCAAAAAATTCAAAGTAACAAAGAGACGAACGAAATTGTCAAAAAACAATACTTGAATTCAAGAACTAGCAAAGCGAGGTCTAGGTTATGAACAGGTTTCGTTTAAATGAAATGGCGGGGGTTTAAATAACCGAGCATAAAACGATAGGACCGAGTTGCATAGAAAATATGGCGGGTTTAGTACGCAAGACGACCAATCAAGCTAAAACCAGTACAAGCGGATCTCTCATTGTACGGGAAATCTATATAAGGCGTTATACTGGGAGTGTATAGCTTGAAGTGTCGCTGTCTGTTCATGTTATGTTATTATTACACAGAGGGCCCGACTACGCGTGTCCCTGAACGTCGCCATTGAAGCGCAAGAGGAAGCTGTCAGAGATCAAAACTACGCTCTAGCAGCTGAATGCAAGGCCAAGGTAAGTAAATACAATGCTCATGTATTTTTTATTTATCGTAAGGAAACCTGGATTTATAATTAATATAGGTCTGAAATCGCCAATCCGTCTTGAGCAAGCGTGGTGATAAATGCTCGTGGCTACTCTGTATCAGAAGAGGCCTTTGCCCAGCAGTGGGACAGTTACAGGCTGGTATTATTATTATTAAGCCAGTACAGTCCCCAACGCCTCTCCTAATTCCTTCCATGAGATCTTTTCCCGTGCCTCCTCTACCGAGCCCTCGCGGCCCTCCAGATCGTCTCGCCACCTCTTTCTGGGCCGGCCTCGGCGGCGCCGTCAGTCCTCCGGCACGAAGATGATTTGTTAAAGAAGTATGATTATTTTTAGCTCTGTTGCATGGTCCACTAGTAGAGAGTACGCATTTGTACCTTCTGTGTGCGTAAAGATTAAAGAGGCAATATTTATAAATAAATAAGTCATCATCCGCCTAGCCTTTTCCCAACTATGTTGGGGTCGCCTTCCAGTTTAACCGGATGCAGCTGAATACCAGTATTTTACATGGAGCGATTGCCTATCTGACCTCCACAACCCAGTGAGTACTGGGTAATACGAAATCCATTGGTAAGACTGGTTGTCAGACTTTCGGGCCATTGACTACCGGTAACGACTGTCAAACATGTACAAATGACAGCTTGGGACCAACGGCTTAACGTGCTTTCCGAGGCACGGAGGAAACTCGGTATGTAATGGGTGGTCACCCATCCACAGACAAACCTAATCAAGCGCGGCTTAACCTGAAGATTTATCCGAGCGGCAGTTCTTATTTAGCCACAAGCTGCTCTATAAATAAGTATCGCCGCTAAAAATATCGCCATGGCAAAGTGTTGAGTCAAAGTAGATAATTTGAACTTTCACCACAATAATTGTGTCATAAATACAGTGACAGCAGAATATTATACAATAAACCAAAAGAGGTGGGACAAGCTTTTTCTATATGGAACCTTTCTGTGGAATATATTGTAAGATCAACAGACTCATACGAAACTCAAAGGTCCGTCACTAATCTAACAATAATATGTTTTACTAAGGTGGCAGATATTCAAAAGAAGTTGGATGATTTGTCCATACAACCGGCAGCACCGGCGCCGGCCCCTGTGCCTGTTCCGGTAAGTTTATTTACTCATTTATTCACAAAATAAGGTTGCACATCCAAGGAGGATAGTTATGAAAAGTGTGCTTTGGTTCACTTTTATAAGACATTGATGTTGAAAAAATAAAATAAAATGTAATTTTAAAACAGATCTTTCACAAACGATGTTGGTGTCGTTAAATAGCTATGTAATATTGATTTTAAGAGTCTGGGAAATGTTTTTTTTTTTTCCTAAGTTTTCGTTAATTTCAATCAGGAATTTCTTTTCGGTTTTGTGCCTGGTTGATGGCAATTAGGCTCGCCCCCTATTGCATGGGACTTGAACATCGCTGGCGAGGTGCTTGTGTACTAGGTACGCCTCTGCCGAACCCTACGAAGTTACAGGCGTGATCTTATGTTAGTCTTAATAAAAACTCTTTTGTAGACAATAAAGGAGAAGCTTTCGGACACAGCGACCCTTACCAAGTGTTTGATGATACTGAACAGTGCCCTCGACACACCGCAACTAAAGACTGTGACTCCAATAATGACGATGATATTCAACGAGTTAGAGGTATGTTTCTTTTGTTTCTCATTCTTCTGTCGCTCGAACTACAGAAACCCAGCTTAAATGTGTCACTATGAGCTTTACATAGAGACTGTCACACCGATATGAGAGAAAGTGACGAGACGACTACGCTCTCTCTCTGTCTCTCTCACACAAAGCCGCAATTTTCTTGAATCCAAGGTGACATATCGTCGACCTAGTTTTAATATGGCATAAGTCAAAATTTGTCCAACCAAAGTTTTTTTTTGTAATTTAGTTGGATTGATCTAGAAGTGCTATAACTAATATAACGTTATAAATTAAAGCAAGTTCAAGTTTGCTACGAGCTTTACGGGAACGATTTTTTTTTTTTTTTCAATATCTGACAATTATGACTCACACCATATTAGAATTAGGTGGGGTATGGAGTATGGTGGGGTGAGTTTTTCTATCAAGAATAATTAAGTAGCAGCATGGTGAATAGATTTGTGTCCGGTTGATGGCAATAGGCTCGGCCCTTATGATATGGGACTTAAACATAACTGGCGAAATATGAGTGTACAGTATTATAAACTCTGCTTTACCCCCAGGGAGAACAGGCGTTATGTTTTAACAAATATTAATTTTCTTTCAGGTGGACATATTCCAAAATCCAGAAATAATTGAGACAGCCCTAGAAACTGTGGCCCTATACGGGATGTTGGACAAGGAGTTCGCCAAAGAGAACAAAGCTTTCTTCTTCGCCAATGTAAGTATTCAGTGTTGATACCAACTAGCCACCCTCGGCTCTGTGAAGCTCAGAGCCAAGAGGCTCATTGGTGACGATCATTTGGTGGGTACCAGGCTTCATAGCCTGGCCCACCGCCGCAAAGATGCATGCTTGTCGGTCTTTTACAGACTGTACATCGATGAGTATCCCCAAGAGCTCCACGGGCTCATTCCACCATCTCCCTTCTTTTATCGGGAGTCCACACGTACTGCAGGTTATCACCCATACCTCGTCGATGTTCCACACATTCGCACGGAGCGCTTTGCTACATCTTTCATTATGCGCACTGCCAAGGAGTGGAATCTCTTGCCTGCGTCGGTGTTCCCGAGCTCATATGAACCCAATCTATTTAAATCTCGAGTTAATAGGCTTCTTTTGGGTCAGCTCGTTCCATCGTCGACCTCATCTCTGTCCTCAGGACAAGATTGAGGGCAAGAGTAGGCCCATTTAGTATTAAAAAGATAAACATTTGAGAAACTGTATATTAGAGAATATTTTAACGTGCAATCTTAAAATGACTATAGTAGTTACTCTCACCTTTCCCACAGCTCATCGACACATCAAACGAGCGCACAGTATCGACGGTGCTCCGCTGTATAGTCGACTTGCTGTGTGTTCACGGCGCGCGCTTGTTCGAAGACGACAACAACACGGAGGATACCACAGTCAACACGACCAAGAGGCGAAGCACTTTCCATAGCGTTATTGATGATGATGGTGAGGACTTTGCAGAATTCGTTTAGGTAGCTTCGATCTTTAGAAAGAAAAGAGTAAGAGAGATAGAGAAAACCACAGATCACTTATTTATTTATTGGAAACTTATTATTAATATGCATTCAAGTGAAATTTCACCCCACTATTAATGAACAGCACAATAGAGTTGCGACAAAGTAACTAGCATCTTAAAGTCTGCATACACTGAACATGGACAGCGAGATGATGACAATTATCTCTTAAGCCAAAAACAGAGTTTCACGGCATTGACAAAGCTAGGTTAACTAGAAAGTATATAGATATATGTATCTAGATAACGCAAGGACACCTACTTCGCGTGCCCGGCATAAGCATTTAATGCTCAGCGTGGCTACTGTCGCAGCAAACTAATTTCGTTTAAAACAACAACGTTACAACTCGAGAACTAGTAATTCTATACATTTATAGAACAGAAACGTAGTCTATTTTGTATAGGAACTTGTTTGTGGCAGTCGAACTTACGTCCAGTAGACCATCGAGACAATCCTTACGTATACTATAATATGTTGGAACAAACTAACCATGTTTGTATTTCTGACCCTCCTCTTCTGCTTTCTAAGAGAGGTCAGGTAATGCATGACATTGCTGGCTACCGTGTTTAATTAGACCTGTTACAACTATAACGGATAGGCAGTAACCGAAAATCTAGTAAGAAGACCTACTAGAGAATATTACGCAAATTGATGTGTGTGTGTAATATGTGTTAAATATGTGAATGTTTGTGTGTGTGTGTGTAATATGTGTTAAATATGTGAATGTGTGTGTGTAATATGTGTTAAATATGTGAATGTGTGTGTGTTGTGTTTGTTTGTTTTTTTTTTACTATGTATTTTTTTTTAAGTATGCTACAATATCGCATTGGGTCTAGCCTGTAAGGATATTTGTATGTTTAAAGTGAATAAATAAATTTTGCAGGAACCATATCAGAGTCCGCCATATCAATGTCGCCAACTCATAGCACGGTCATTGAATTGCTCCTGAAGATTATGGATAGCACCGTGAGTATATCTGTTCAACTATATTTATTGCCACGCCTATCCTGAGGGCATGGTGGTGATGGTGCTTGAACACCGTACTGTTAATTCATTCGGTCTATGTAATTTTTTTCTGAAAGATAAAGATAAGACCACCATTTTAAGAATATTGTAAAACAGGTCTATCTATCTATGCAACTGTTTTAAGTTGTTTGCGATACTAATGTGCCGACCGACCCCGTGTGTTACTAAACACTGGCCAGTCGGCAGATTCGGTAGATAAGTTGAACAATAAAGCCGAACCGTATCAATTATGACACTTATTCGACTTTGATTGGGCTCGTGCGGATAAGTAAGGCGCTATCCATAAATTACGTCACACGAATTTCATGATCCTTAAACCCCACCGTCCGTCCTTGTGACAGCTGGTCACATTTGTGAGAGTCCCCCCATCTAGTGTGACGTCCAATTTTACTTTTTCATACAGATAAGAGTTGGAAATATTTTCAAGTTTTTCGTCAATTGTTCAAGTTTCGTGTGAATACTTAGAAAGAATAGATTTTGAAAGGTGACGTCATGAAATTTAGAACCTCTCCCACCTATTGTCACACAATGTCCCACTTCGTCTTAACATTAACGCGAGACGTTATTTATGGATGGCCCCTAAACTCAATTCGCTATCTACCATTTTTTTATATATTATTGTCTTCGTTTTATTCTAGTGCGTAGCATACAGACTGATCATAGTGGAAGGTCTGTGCCGCCTCCTACACTTGGGTCACCTCGAGTCTCCCGCCATTCTCAGCAGACTCCTGCTTCTATGGTTCAACCCAGCCACAAGTACGTTAAATTAGTCTTTATACTTCGGTAATAAGTTTGATATTAACTTGATGATTGAGACGTTTAAGTTTATTTTTTATTTATCAAACAATGTTTGTTGTCTGTACAGTTGATGAAGATATGCTGAGGCAAACTATTGGCGTATTTTTTCAAACGTTTCCTATTAGCGTGGATGGGGCTCAAGAACAAATTCAGGTATGTTTTATTAATATTTCCGTGTTAGTGCAGAAAATATAATTTTAAAGAAAATAATGCTTCGGAAATATATCCTTTGTTGGAAGATCCAAATAAATAAATAAATGATGCCTGCTGGTTCTAATATAATAATCCAAACACTGCCATACTGCTTACATAAATATTTTTTAGGAAGTTTACGACATAGCCGAGACGGAAAAGATATTACTTACACGTAATATGAACATTGAAGAATATTATAATCAAAGCATTGAATACCATATTGATTAAAAATCTAGCATTTTTCATATCAAAAATATCATATTCATCTTTGCGTACAGAAAGCAACGCTGCCCACTCTGCGGGCGCTCGCCAACGCGCCGTCCAGCTCTCCGCTAGCGGAGATAGATCAAGAGGCCGTCGTCAGGTTCATCGTATCACTCACGAGGGTTAACCATGAGGTGAGTCAAGTGTGAACGATTGTAACATACCATCAACAGTACACAATTAGTGCACGACTGATAAGCATCATTGGACTGATGTCTGATTCAGGTCGACAGTCCAAGGGAACAACAATTAGATATTATGAAATGTCGGTTGTGGCAGGTAACAAAGGTATGCTGAATTGTCTATCTAGTCATCATGGATCTATTATTTGGTCGACACTGAAGATACAAGCATCGAGTCAGATCAGTGCAAATGCATTGATGTGTGGCGCGTATAATTTGACTTCTATGCGGAATCTAGAGAAGGCTATCTGTGGTTAAACTATCTATATATATACTACTCAAAACAGAATAAGGGCCACGAGGTATTTTTACATTTTGGTGTAATTTAGTAAACATTTACATATTGAAAGTAGTAAAATATTGAGTATACAAACTCTTTGATACCTAAACTTTTTAATATTGTAGTATTCATCTAATGCTGGCAACAATTTTAAATAAAATTTGATTTAAAATTCTTTTTGAAGATTTTGATTCCATTTTCTTTGACGTTTTGCTTTCCTTAGCTTCTTGGTTTATTAGAAATTATCAGAGTTCATTGATATCTCGAGTCAGAAACGTATTTTGCAATATGCCACAAGCACGCAGGCGTCATATGGACTCGCTGACAGCAACCAGAGCCGTTACAATGATTGAAGAAGGTCATTCGCAGCGATCTGTGGGTTTGCAATTGGGATTTTCTCGAAGAGCTATTCAAAATCTATGGAATCGTTTCCATGAGACCGGTAGTGTTAGAAGAAGACCTGGTTCGGGCAGAGTTCGCATTACAACAGCTCAAGAGGATCGTTACATTCGATTAAGTGCGCGCCGAGATCGCACAACGACGGCCCGCAAGCTGCAAAATCGTTTACGGCTGACAACGGGTACTCGTGTCAGTGACCAAACTATTCGTAATCGATTGCATGAAGACCAGCAGGCATCAAGAAGGCGAGTTGTCCGTGTTCCATTAACCAGAAATCATCGTGCAAATCGTTTAAGATTTTCCCGTCAACATTTGGACTGGGACATAAACCAATGGGGCATGGTGCTCTTCACAGACGAATGCAAAGTTAAATTTTTTAACGACGATCGGCGTATTACAGTATGGAGAAGATGCGGCGAGAGATTTTCAGAAGCCTGCATCCATGAAGTCGATCGTTTTGGTGGTCCAAATGTAATGATTTGGGGCGGGATAAGCTTACACGGCAAAACTGAGCTCGCTATTTTAAATGAGGGTACTGTTACTGCTCAGCGGTATATTGAGGAAGTTGTCAGACCACATGTGATCCCATTTGCACAGCGAGCGGGTCCTGGATTCATCTTGATGCAAGACAATGCTCGTGCACACACGGCTCAAGCGACTCGGTTTGTACTGGAAGCCTCTCAAATTCAAGTCTTGTCGTGGCCGGCGAACAGTCCGGACTTAAATCCAATAGAGCACATGTGGGATCAGTTGAAACGAAGAGTTAGAGACGGTGATCAGGAAATCCACAACCAACAGCAACTCATCAACGCTGTTAAAAGGGCCTGGGAAGAGATTCCAATGGCAAATGTCAGGCATTTGATTGAGAGCATGCACTCCAGGCTTCAGGAGTGCGTAGCTAAACGAGGGGGGCATACCCGTTACTGAAAGATGAGCATGGAGTATTTTCTTTTGTTTTCTGTAACTTTACATTGTTTTTATTTTTAACCTAAAATGTGTTTTTTCTTTCAAAAGCAAATAAACTTTTTAATCATTATTATTTGAATAAATGTATTGGTCTACATGGTAAAAACAACATTAGTTTTCGTTATGGAGACAAAAAAATATATATTGGTTTTATTATTTTCATGGTACAGACAAAATACCTCGTGGCCCTTATTCTGTTTTGAGTAGTATATATAAAGTAAGAAACTGACTGGCTGACTGATTCACTGACTTATCGATCAACGTACAGCTGAAACCGCTGGGTCTAGAAGCATGAAATTTTGCACAAATGTTCCTTAAATGAGGTTAGTGTGCACTAAGAAGGGATTTTTGGAAATTCATCCCCTAAGGGGTTCAAATAGGGGTTGAAAGTTTGTATGAGGCTTCGACAGCTAGTAATTTAATAATGTTTGTCCGCAGGTATCGGACAGTCAAGGCGGCATGGCCGTCGTGCTGAGCCAGTACCTGGTGCGGCGTCCGCGCGCGGCCGAGGCGGCGCTGGCGTGCCGCGCGCTGGCGCTGCTGGGCAGCCCGCGCGACGCGCAGCTGGCGCACGAGCTGGCGCACATGCTCACGGACTTGCTGGAAGTAGGACAAATAAAAATAAAGATAGTTTTATGAAAATATGTTTTACTAAATTTTACCAACTTCCGCAGTCCCGATTTTTTCACTTCTATTTTACAGGATGTAGTAAATGCAAAAAAAATCTAATTTAAAAAAAGTTGAATAATATATAGAATTATTTATATTTGCGTTACCTAAAACATTAAAATCTCGATATTTTGGCATGTCAGACATACTACACCCGCAACAGTATATTCCATTCTTGCGGGATAGTAATAAATAAATAAGTCGGCCTTCGGAATTGACCAACGCGATTGCGAAATACAGTAGCAGCGCTTTATAATAACGTAAACTATGATTATTTTCCTTCACGGATCTAACATCACTTATTCATGATTTCAGAAACTGCCAGACAAGCAATCGAGTCGGAACCTGACGCGGTACTTAGGCGCTTTGGAAGCCGCTGAACGAGCCAGTCTCAACAAAATGTCGCATACAGGTATCACAAATAACATCTTATGATTCGCTACTCGGATTTAATAACATTTATAACATAACATCACGCCTTTAATCCCAAGTGTAAGGGTTAGGAAGAGGTATACCTACATTTCGCCAGTTATGTTTAACACGTTAACTGCCATGTCAGTCACCGGTGCCTGACAGACTCACTACTTGTTCAAGCTACGTTAGTCACGGGTGACTGACAGTTATTTTTTTTTCTTTTTTTATTGATATAAAAAAGGGGAACACTTTTTATACATAATTATTCAATTTAAACCATTTGGAATCAATTCGCAAAAAAAAATAATTTGACGGATTTCAAAATATGGCTTGGCAGTTAACGTGTTAAGACCCATGTAATAGGGGCGAGCCTATTGCCATCAATCGGGCACAAATCCAGACTCCGTGGCGGCTATTGAGACATTCCTGATGAAAAAACCCGATGACAATTTGTCCGACCCCGGAATCGAACCCAGGACTTCATGTTCAGCAGTTGCGATTCCGACTTCTAGGCCAACGAGGCAGTCAGAGTGTTTTGAATGTCGAAGGATGTTTACACGTACTCACATTTCTGGAAGGAAAATCAGGGACGAATCAAACTAACAACTCAAGTAATGCGTTTCATCACTACATAGTATAAAACGAAGTCGCTTCCCGCTGTCTGTCTGTCCCTATGTATGCTTAGATCTTTGAAACTACGCGACGGATTTTGATGTGGTTTTTTTTAATAGATAGAGTAATTCAAGAGGAACATGCATATTATAGTAGAGAAAACATTAGTATCTACATTGCACCCGCGCGAAGCGGGGGTGTGTCGCTAGTTGTTTATAATTCGGTCAAACAATCACAGAATATCTGTGTTGCAGAATATTGTGTGTTTTTGTTTCAGAAACCGGAAGTTAGTCTAGTCAATTAAAAATATATTAATATCCTATTTCTTTGTTCAGGTGTAACTGAAGGTGTGACAATGCAGGAAGATTCACTGGCGCTAGGAAGAACCACGTCGTCTTTACGTAAGTAAACATATATTTCCACAAGAGGTTTACTTTGACGTTAGCAAAATGGGAATATGGGTTGTGGAAACATCGTCACTAGTAATTTAAATAAAGAAAGATCGTTCCGACTCTAATGCCCGCATGCACCATAAGTCATTAAATGCGTTAAGCACTAAACGTGATACACGGGGTCGAAGGGACACCGACGCGAAAACGGAAACCACATACTCAGTACATCATTCTGAAACCCCCCACATAGAAATTTTTCGTCGGTTATTTTAAAAAAATCTGCTGTTTCCTACAAAAGTGCAATACCTACACGGTCATAATGTATGGAACAGCTGATATTTTTTTAAATTATCGATTAAAATTTCTATGTGGGCTGTTCATAATGATGTACTAAGTATGTGGTATCCGTTTTCGGTAAGGTGTGCCTTCCACCCCGTGTATTATTTAAAAGATTATTCTGTCTCTACCATCTTCAAACTAACGGTGTTTTAAATATATATATATTTTTAGTATTTATAAGTAGTTTGTATATCTAATGATAAATTCGACATTGGTCAATTCCAACCCTACATATTATTTTTCAGCTCAACCAATAGCACGTAGCACACACATGGTCGTCAATGAAACAGTAGAGGAGGAGCCGGAAATAGATGAGACCTCCCCTGCTGAAGCTGTATCCAGGATCTCGGAAGGTTAGTACCTAAACCATCATACATTTTTAAAACCCTCTTTTTTTCTGGCGGGGATAGAAGGCGAATTAACCACGGTAGTTTGTAGTAATTTCTTTTTTATATTGAAGAAACATCCAAGTGATAGTAACGGTTTGAGACGGGGCAATAGGGAAGACCGTTAAAAGCTAATTGTAGATGGCGCCACTATAGCTAGGTCTGACCAATGAGGTCAAGCTATTTTGAAATATAAAATGCTTGGAATTAGCTATGTTATCGCCATTAGTTTCACAGTTGCCATCCCAATTTAAAACTCGATTTTGTTACTGAATTCGGCCGTAAATGTGCCGTCAGTGATTTTTTTTATTTTATTTAAAAGCTTATACAACGTGTAACAAAAATAGTAGATACATTCTTAAGGGTGTGCTAATAAAGACCATCGAACTCCGTGAGACTATTTTCGCCCGATTTCCATGTGGGTCCCATGAGGAAAGTTGTTCAGTTTGATGGTCTGGTCTGTATATCCTTTTTGCCATACGTTGTATATACAAGCAGACTGTTGTGAGTAAGCACAAATTACAACAGCCAATTTAAATTTGTCGTCTAGGTCTTCGGTAACAAGGCATTTTTACAAAAGGAACGCCATGGTCTCAATAAAGTCGAGACCCATTAACATCTTCCTCTATTTAACAGCACCACCTCAAGCAGAAAGCAGTAGAGCAGTGCGCGAATCGGAGGCCGACATGGCTCCCACTGCCGAACCGTCTGATATTCCATCAGACAGTAGCAGCAGTGGTGTGTCACCCGTCAAGAAGGCTAAGGTTACTAAAGGTATGTTTGCTGAACTTCCAGCATCTTCCATCTATACGAGGTGTAGTTTTGCAACCTCGTCAAAATTCAGGAGGTTGTCATAGAAGACGTAAATAATCAATATAAATTACGGTACCTGGTCAATAATAATAAACGCTGCTTTTTTTAGTTGTTTTAATTTGACACTATTTCAGAATGAAGCCCTTTTCTAAAGAGGAGAATCACCCGTTTATCAAATAAACGTATGCGTTTGATTGTGTGTGTGAAAGCGTGGTTATAAGGCTAGTATTAGACGGGCCGCGTTTTAATACGGGTAGTGTAAACTTATCGATTTCCCATATTAGGAAAAAAATGTAAAAAAATTACCTACCCATTTTATTATTGATTCGGGTCGAGAATCACTAGCATAGTTACCTCCTTGAATTTGACGAGGATGCAAAGCAACACCTTGTATATACCAAACACAAAAAAAATTTCAACCTATATCCGTTATAGATTTTTTAAACCATCCAACCAATGCACCCCAAACCGGTTTCATTAGAAAGGCATTAATGCGAAGATGGTATTAGACCACTAAAACAATGCATCAGGCACAATAGCGTAGTAAGACACTCCGGGTATCCGTTAGTTTACAATATAGCTGAACTTGGTGACATTTAGAAATAAAAAAATATTATAAAATGTTGTATCTGCCTCGCATGCCTGGGTGTTCTCTTTCGGAAGCTAGACATGTCATTGTTACGCCCTGGTGCTATTATTATAGTTTTGATGTTGAATTTTATACTTGTGCTAGCTGTACCCTGTATGCGTTGCAATGCACTTTCCCTACCTAGTACTGCCTACTACGTACCGACTACGTTCCTACTACCTACCTACTACTATCTCAACTTTCTCAATTTTTTCTTTCATAAGAACCTTCTCCTGACAATAACAAACGAAATCGGTCCGGCCGTTCACGCGTGATGCCGTGACCAAGGAAAAAGGGGATTCAATTTTATATAATTAGATGGGGTAAAAGACCCAAGAAACATTAGAAAAGAGCTATGAGCTAAGATTGAAAATAAACTCACAACTTGTAGTATAAACGTCGGCTGCTGACACTACTGACCTCATGAATACGCCTCAATTTTCAATGTACTATTTAAATACAAATAGATCTTTAGTCATCTTCCTGCCCTTTTCCCATTCTACTTGGGGACCATCCGTAAATTACGTCACACGTTAAGGGGGAGGGACTGGTCGACGAAAAATCATGAAATTTGTGAGCCGTAATTTATGGATGGCCCCTTGGGGTCGATAAAACACGTTTTCTTCTTCCATTCTCCCCTGTCAGACGTCACGGCAGTATTTACTCCTTTACAAATACATCTTTAGTATTTACTATTTATTCGTTTTTAGGCAAAAAGAAAAAACTATCAATAACTCGACAGACCAGCGGCTCAGACTCGAGCAAGGCTGCTAAGGAGAAGGCTGTTAGAAGCAAGAAGGACGCTAAGGAAGACAGTGAAAAAGGCGTTAAGAGAAGCAGGTCACAGCGCTCGCTAGTGGATGTTGAGAGAGGTAAGATAACAACTAAATTACATAAAATCATGCCTTTTTTTCTCCCAAGAGGTAGGCAGAGGCAAAGGTACTGTTCGCTAAAAAAAGTCCTGTATCTAAAAGTCGACGATAATGTTTTCCTTCAACTACCCTCCTTTTATTTTACTTTCTGTTGTGAACTTGTCATTGACAAAAGGTTTATGCCAGACATAAAAAAAAACTGAAAGGAGAAGACATGCGCCCCCAAAATATTAAGCGTAAAGTTACAACCAGCATAACCTTCAGATTAACCATACATATTTCGAGGGTTTATAAATATTAATAAGGATTAAGTGGGGTTAGAGAGATCCTAAATACGGGTTGGAAGGGACACCGACGCGAAAACGGAAACCACATACTCAGTACATCATTCTGGATACACGATCAAAATGTGTGGAACACCTGATTTTTTTTAAAGTGTTTGTAAAAACCTATTTGCAAAATAAACATCATTTATCAATAACCGTCGAAAATGTTCTATGTGGGGGGTTCACAATGATGTACTGAGTATGTGGTTTCCGTTATCGCGTCGGTGTCCCTACCACCACATAAAGTAATGCTATTAAGACAGTCCCTAATTCACCTGCAACTCCCCAGCTAAAGCCAAAGCCGAAGAAAAGGCCACTAAAGAAAAAGCCTCCAAAGAAAAAGTCACTCCAGCCCCATCAAAGAAACCCACCAGCCAGTCACCAAAGAAACCAGCTTCACCTGCCGAGTTCTCATCTCCTCCTTCAGACTTGGACGTGTCCAATGTGACTGTGCGAAGGTCTACTAGAGGGGTTCAGTCTGGGTCCAGTTCGGACTCGAACGGGTCCGGCAAGGCCAAGGGGAAGAGTAAAAAGGCATTGGGGAAAGAAAAACCAGGTTAGTTTATGGCGAGTGTGGTTTTAATTGTGTTTAGGTTAGTTAGATACAGGAACCCATTAGCTGAATATTTTTATGTTTAAATTTGTTACCTCAAAGTGATGTTTCACATTATGCATTTTTTTTTTTGTATTTTTGAAGTGCTACGGCGGAAGTGTACACAGAGCTACACATGAACTTATACTTTTCCAGTATAGCATGGCCTCGCTTTGTATAGATTTCCCCTACAAAGAGAGATCCGCTTATGCTGGTTTTGTATAGCTTGATTGGTCGGCGTGCGAACGAGTCCAGAAATTGCGAATGCACAAGAGCGTTTTACCAGATACTAACATAAACATAACATCACGCCTGTAATCCTCTAAGGGTTAGGCAGAGGTGCACCTAATAGTACACCCACTTTTCGCCAGTTATTTTTAAGTCTCATGTAGTAGAGGGCGAGCCTATTGCCAACAACCGGGCACAAATCCAGACTCCGTGACTGCTTCCGAGAAATTTCTGATGGAAAAACTCAATAACAAAATTGCCCGACCCGGGAATTGAGCCCAGGACCTCATGCCCAGCAGTCGCGCTTGTGACGACTAGATCTACGATGCAGTCGAGGGAGACACTAACATTACTAAAGTCATATACTAACTAGAATATTTTCAGACTACAAGAAATTGTACCTAGAGCTAACATCAATATTACTCTTCCTTAGCACCCATTAAGCCGGTATCGCGACGCACGACACGTTCCTCGGCCGGGTCACGCCGCAGCAGCGCGGGCTCCTCACGGTCAGCGCTCGACGATTCTGACGACACCATGCTACACACCATCGTATACGAACAGGAGTTTGTGAGTATAACATAACATCATCCCTGTAATCCCCGAAAGTTCAGGCAGAGGTGTACCTTTTCGCCAGTTCTGTTTAAGTCCTATGTAATAGGGGGCGAACGTATTGCCATCAAACGGGCACAAATCCAGACTCCATGGCTGCTTTTGAGAGAAATTCTTGATGGCAAAACCCAATGGAAAACAATTTACCCGGCTCTGGAATCGAACCCAGGACCAACGAGACAGTATACTTACTGTAATTCCTTACCCTTTTCTAACTTGCCGTAATTAAGCTATGAATTAAACTGCATATACACGAGCCCGGCAAAAGCCAAATGCTCCTGGGAGATTCGAAAGCGAGCATTGGTTCCTCATCGCGTAAACGAGGCTGTAAGCGCAGTTCCCCAGTGCACTTTTTCATCGTTGGAATCCGTTTCTGACGGACGCCACTCAGACATTACCACAGAAAAATAAATCGTACAACAATAGTATAGTTGTACAAGTATCTTTTGCTGCATCATATCACCGCTATCTTGTATTATATTGTTTCAATACATTTCACAAAACAATTTGACATAATAGCGGCCCATACAACGTCTTTTGAACGCCAAAAAGTCGTGAACGACAGTTTATCGTGCCTTGACATATGGGAACAGCTCAATTGTGTCAAATGGGCAACCGAGTATTAATTCTGTCA
Organism: Standfussiana lucernea; assembly: GCA_964057025.1. Taxonomy (NCBI): domain Eukaryota; kingdom Metazoa; phylum Arthropoda; class Insecta; order Lepidoptera; family Noctuidae; genus Standfussiana; species Standfussiana lucernea. Next base: position 9,200,201 of record OZ059805.1, read on the forward strand.
AAGGTTTATAAAATAATTTTAATTTCAGGTGCAATCAGTGTTGAACGACTCCAGCGAGCTGGCGGAAAGCAGACGCGATTCTAAAGCTAATGTCACCATTCCTGAGACTCCTGATGATAGCGAAGAGTAAGTTAGTTATTTCTAACGCCTGATACTTTGTGAAGCTTGGGGTATGGAACCAGTTTTTGCCCCTCCCGTGCTACGCTCAAACAGTTATTTGGCTTCCGTAAGCCCTCGTGCCTTGTGCGACGATTATTGGTTTTGAGCATTGTTAATTCAACAGCGTATCCCAGCGCGACAAAAAGGCGCAGTGTTGGTTTCAACTCCCGGCTCTCAGCAGTGCGTTGAAAATCCAGTAAATAAGAAACTGATTCATTAAAAATCGTCCATACATATCAGGGTTGACTCTAGCGGATCACTAAGCACGCGAAGAAATCGTGCTGTCCCATGATCTCCCGTCTAAACTAACTGGGATTCATTCATCTTCATACCTTGCCGCGAGATTAGTGGACGACAAAATGTTGTCGCGCTGTGCATATCGCATAGTTCATTATCTAATTCTGTTCCTTCCTTACAGATCCGAACCTGAACCAGAAATACCGAAAAAGGGCAAACGAAACGGCAAAAAGAAATAATAGAATTAATTAGCTTAAATGAGTAAATAAACCATATGTTTTCTTAACTTAATCTTTTATTTCTAAGCAAGACTACCGCGATTGATGCTTATCGTCCTGTTTTATGCCAGTCTTGGTTTTTGCTCTGCCACTCGGGTTGTCTGTTCTTGTCCCATGGCTTCCATCTCTGTTCCCAGCGGTAGTTCTTATTTGTTTGGTTCTCTGGTTGCTTTTGAGTGGGCCCATGGTAGCCGGTGTAACCGTTGTAGCCGCCGTGGGGCCAACTGAAATGATAATAATATAAACTATTAGTTTTTTCTTTGCTACCCAAAATCTTTAAAGACCTGGGACTGAATAGAGTGGAAGCGCCAAAGTACTTATTTGGGGACTCTTTTTAAAAAGTCATTCATTATGAACTTCACAGTTGTATTGATGATTTTAATATTATTATAATTCTGTAAATACGTACGTGCGTAACACGTCGCGAATCATATTTTGTTCAACATACAGCCTGAAAGCCTGACACTGACCGGCAAATTGCAAAAACGTAAGAAATATTTGAATTTCGCGGGCTAGCCTGGCACTTCCCCGTTAAAGCGGAGACGTGCAAGATTTGACCAATCACAAGACAGGTGCGATGTGCAATGTGATAGGTCGGTTCCCGCACTTCTTTTCGCTCGTCTCCGCTTGAGAGCAATCCGAACCTTGATCGTCATTGTTTAAGTGCAAAGCAGAAATAGTGTACAACCCTTTTTCGCACAGCAAACAATTTTATTTATGACTGCCACCTCCATTTTACGGTATGAAGAAATGACTAGACAGGACCACACCGAACATGAATGAAATGCATGCAGCGAGCAGAAAGAAATACGTGGCGTATGAAACGTGTGTGATGTTGTTTCACCAAATGCAGTGCAATCTCAGTGCGTGTACAGTGCATTTGGTGCGTCATCTCTGAAAGCGTTTCATACATATCTAGACCTTCTGCCTGCTGTATTTAATGCTTGCGCATTGCACCTGCATCCGGCGTGGCTCCACCTTTAAGAAATCCATCGGGACTTGTTACAGACGTGTTCATAAGTGCAGTCCTAGTATGCCGGCCGAAATATCTTTATTTTGTTCCCCACCCCAAAGACCTGTCACTGGCAGCTAGTGGCAATGGCCTACCACAGTGGCAGTCGCTGGCCATTATTGGGAATCAAACAAGTAAGTGGCGAATGCCACTGATGGTAGGTACTCTTTGGCCGCTAGTGGAAATAGCTGTCTAGCGGTAGCCGATCCTCTACCGCTAGTTGCAAGCGTTGACCTAGCAAACGTCGAGACAGGGTCGTTTGGGAATCACTTATAACTAGGGATCGGAATAGGTAGTGCTATTTTGGGTCATTGAACCTGAATGAAAATGTTAATATGGACATGCCCCGGCATTCCCGGGGATTTTTTCTGAATGTCGATGTACTAGATGAAGTAAAACACAGTATAGATATCTATTAGTATTGTGACTCGGCCCTATCCTTGAAATAATGCCGCGCGTTACGTAGACACGCGATAGGGCTGCCCATCCATGTTATGATAACGGTCTCAAAATCCCGCGAATAACACTACCTATTCCGATCACTGCATATAACCCACAAACGTAATACCAAAGCAAGATACGCCAATAACACTTACTGATGTCCATGTCCCTGATAGTCCGGTCCCTCATGGCTGGCGTAGTTTCCGCTGACGTCCTCTGAGTTCTGCGAGTCTTGTCCGAACCTGTTGCCCAGCTGCTCCTGAGCGGGAGACTTCTTCGAGAGCTGGTGACGCGTCACTATGAACTCGGCGCCCCGCTCCGCTATCATTATGATGGGAGCCATGGTGTTACCTAATATAGAAAAGATGGGTTTTTATATAGAATAGAAAAGACGTTTATTGGCTCCAGTAGGTGGTTAGTAGCTGTACATGCACAAAACTATCGGTAATATCGGAAGGAAAGTAGGTATAAGTTTACTACAAAAAAAAGGTTGATGTACTCACCAGAAGGCAATGTTGGCATAATAGATCCGTCTGCGACCCGAAGACCTGTAACATATAATATAGGTTTATTGATTAATCAAGTGGGATCCTTGGGATAGACAGCCAAAATTTAGGAATCTGTTGCAAATTAAATCGAAATACGAAGAAGAAAAGCCAAGAAGCGTTTAGTAACATCCCGGTGTCCGGATTTGAGCCCGGTGATTGCGAATAGTCGTGACTCATAATACACTTTACATGTGTATTAAACATGACTGACATAATGTAGGTGTATAGTACACGCCTGCCTTTCTCTTTGGGAACAGGCGTGATATAATGTGTAAGGCTACAGATCGATTGTACACAACATTCAAATCTAAAACAGTAAAATTACCTTGTATCCCATGAACCTTGAGCTGCATATCCACAACGGCCATGGGGTCTGAGTCGGGACCCATCTTGGCGGTGCCCACCTGATGGTTCTCGGGCGCCGTGTGCTGCTGCGCGAGACATTTGAAGTATTCGTCGGTGGGGTCTCGGCCGCCGCCCTCGCACTCGTCTCCGTACCCCACTGTGGGTATCATGCCGTATTTCTCTCGGAGGATCTGGAATTTTACCACTTGGTAAGTAGGCATTCTGGTTATAGAAGGGGGGGGGGGGGTATTTGAACATGCACGCAACGTTTTTTGTTGGATATCTTATCGAATTCTGTAAAAATTTGGTATGCCCAGACTGCGTATGCTTAGAAATAGGGTCCCGTTGACAATCTTGGGGTACAGAATCGAAAAGTTACAGCCGGACTCACTTTTTAAGGTAGTACTAAAATATTTTTCGACCACGTCTAACTCATGCATGGCCATTGGCTCTTCAATAAATTGTAAAGTAAATAACCGAGGCAAAACTTACGGTAGTATTAGCCAGTCTGTAAGCGATTCTCGCGGCGTCAACAATCACGTTGAGCTCATGGTCTTCGTAGAAGTAGTTGGGTTGCATCACCGGCGGCTGCGCGGGGTCCACTGACCGAATTGAGACGAAGCCTCGGCTGCGCGGCTGCAGCGCTATTGCTGAGATCCTGGGGAAGGAGTTTGGTTAGACATGTTGAAACCATTAGCTAGTACCTTTTATTTATGCTACGACACTTATTACTGCCCCCACACAGTATTGCGTAGTTTAAAGGTATGACTGCTCCCAGCATATTTTAGAGATGTCTTCTTTTGTCACAAATACGAAAACCGGAGTTTATGAGGCTACCAGGCCAGGTAGAGCAATAATCTTGAGAACCAACTGTTTTCACTCGATAATGGGTACCTAAACAGTGCATACGGTGTATTGAGGCCCTAGCGCGGTGTTAACGTAACGCAAATGCTTCGATTTTTTAATTAAAAATACCTACTCATTTCACGTTATAATATTGTCATCATTTCAAGAATTTATTTCTATGCATGATACTGATTGTGCTTGTTCCAAAACGCAACATTTAAAATGCGACAGGATAATTGAGTTTTCGATGCAAAAATTAATGTTTTTACATTAGCCTCTGATGTAGACTTCCATTTTGACTGCCATACTGGCAGTGTGAAGAGATGGACGTAACCACTCTTCATTTAAAGTGCAGTTTTCCAGTCTTACATAACAATAAACTCACGTGACATGTCTCTTGTCTGCGGTATCGTCTAGTGTGTGAGGTTCCACAATGACGCCGTCGCCGCATGACGCGTAGTAGCCGCCGAAGAAGAACTGCACGTCGGGGTGACGACCTCCCGCTGATGCTAGCCGAGAGTTCACCTTGCCTGTCAACTGTAAGATGAATATTGGTGTCGCGTTTCTAGATATTTGGCAAAGATCTGATAGCGGGAAATACACCTGTAAGGAAGGTATAACTCATTTAACAAGCTATGTCGTAATACATGCTGTGTCTAGCAGAAATATGAAAATTCAAAAGTCAACCTTTGCTTCGGACACTGCAAATATCGCGATCCTAGGTTAGATCCGAGAAAAATATTTTACACGTCACACATTAAATTCATATTTTTCGTCCTATATTCACATTATCCCCTCCCCCTCCATCGTGATAATCGTAATTTTTTTCTAACCCCCTTCCCACCTATTAAAACCTCACGTGATTTAAGGACGACCCTTAATGAATTGAAAGGTTTCAAGTATATGCGAGGCTTTCATTCAGGAAAATACTGCGTTGTGCTTTAAATCTTACCTGAGACATTCCAGTACTCGACAAAGGACCAGTTCTGCTCAGCAAATATTCAGTAGCGACATCCCAGTTCAAATTTGGGATTTTGGGTTCCTTAGTGAGCGTGAAGTCCAAGGTAACTCCTACGTGGTTCTGAAGGTTCTGTCCTACACCGGGCAGGTCCTTGATGGTGGGGATGTTAAATTTGTCCAGGGTCTCTTTGGGACCGATGCCAGAGAGTAGTAGGATTTGAGGAGTGTTGATAGTACCTGCGGTGAGGATTGCCTGAAAAATATTGACGAATTTTATTAGGATCAGTTAAGTAGGTGGTAGAACTCAGGTAATTTTTTTATCTAAATAAATATAAACCTATACAATTTTCCAGGTTTAAAGATCTGATAATTTATATTGATGGGCGTTATGACTAGTGTTTGTGTCCATTAATTCCTGTGTCATCAAGGATTCAGGGCACGCAGTATCCAATATCAGGTGTCTCATTTTTTGTGAGACAGTAACACATTTGTAGTGTAGGTTGGAATCCAGTTGGAAGACAGACGGTGTCTATAAAATCAAACCTGAGCAGCTTTTCATGAATAACATATTCCACAGCTAGTATTCAAGTAAATAGGTTCTTATAATAATTGAGTAATTTACCAAACAATCTTTGTCAGACTCCGGTCAACTTGCATCTTTCCGGAACTAGAGAGACAGAGTCTCTCTTTTTATCTATTCCATATAAAAAACCTCGCAAACACTACACAAAAGACTCACCTCTTTATTAACTCCCACAGTCTTCGCAACCCCGTCCTTGATGTATTCAACGGCGGTGACTTTCTTGTTAACCGGGTCTACGATGATACGAGATGCGAGCGTATTGAGCATCACGTGAAGGTTTGCTCGTTTCGAAGCGGGCCGGAGGTATGCGCGGGCTGTGGTGTAGCGAGTACCTCCGCTGTAGGTGGAAAGATTGATCAGCGCAAGGATAACGTTGTAGGTAGGTATGCTATTAGATACGTAAGATTGTGAGAATATGCATCTGCCGTGTCTACAGAAAGACATGTCTTGCAAATTCCACGTTTTAGATTAGCCGACGGTGTGGATGGTCATTCGAGACACCAAACTTTATGTCTAGGCCTTCAATTTATCTTGGCCTATTATCATGTGTGACAACACTGACACATGACACACTGTCTGACTGTGGTCAGGGTGCTGCATAACCTGACCTCTTTTTCTTTGTAATTATGGAGATAGGTATCAGGTAATTCATAGCACTGCTTATAGTTCATATCGTGCGGACATGAAGTGAAGACAACAGATACTATGTCAGTACTTACTCATTCAAAGTCTGAGCGATAGTGAATCCGGTGTTGGTTTCCCCGTTCAGGTCAGTGGTCGGTGGGTACCCCAGTTCGATGGCCCCAGATACCACGTCGTGAGCAAACTGAGGCGCGTGACGGAACTGCACACAGAAAAATATGATTCAGTTTTGAAGTTCTGATTTTGCTAACCTTTAAATTGGAAGATAGGTAGCGGACATGAAGTTTTTTAAAAATTACGAGGAGAACCTCAGGTTTGTTCAGAAGTACACTGCGATAGGCTAAATCGAGTAATTGATAAGCTTCAAGTTAATCCAAAGTCAAGGAGTATTCCGCATAGTTATCTAGAAGATAATGCTGAAATACTTGTGAACATTGTTATGACCTCTTGTTTGGTGTACCTAGGCAGCTGGTGTAGGCTGTCATTATTATGTCTTTCTACACTTCTTACCTTTTGCACTGGCAAAGGACCTCCCCGGTTATGATACTGAGCCGACACTCCGTTCCCGATCTCCTTGTTGTCCTCACTCTTTAGGAAGTAGGGCAGCACCTCGTACCAGGACCAGCCCGTGGCGCCGTTCACTGCCCAGCTATCGTAGTCAGCTGGCTGGCCTCGCATGTACATCATGCCGTTGATTACTGAGCATCCACCTGCATGAAAAGTTGGTGTTTAGTAAAAGAGTAACAAAATTTTGATGATCACGCTTAGTCCAAGGGTTCGTGAACGTAGACGCAGTTTCGTTTTTCCTGGTTATAAGACTAGGTATTATGAGTGTGGAGCCTTACCACCATCGGAAATAAGTACTTCTTTCATAGTGTGCTAGTTACCTAAGTACTTCTTTCCTTTTTCATAGTCTTTATGTATTTCGGTTAATGGTGTCATTTACATTTAGAATCTATACCAACATCTGACTATGAATATCAGCCACTGTCCATGTTCTATATTTGTTCATGTTCTGTAGATAGAGGCTTGGTAGAGGGACCATGTTTATCAGGTAGCTGACAGAAGCTAGATAAGAGTGGCCAAATTTACAGCAGTGGACTGCTATAGGCTGATGACGCTGTTTTAAAATTTTTATGATGGGCTGGCAAAGACGTCACCCAAATTACAGTAGCTCACACAAGATGGGACATTAGATTTTCTAATCGGAGAGCTAAGAGCTAGCTTACCCAATATCTTCGCTCTAGGCCAGTAGCAGTTCCCGCCCTCATCCAGACAGGCTCGCTCCTGCTTCTCGGTGTGGTATTGCCAGTCGGTGTCATCTCGCGACCAGTATGCTGTTACCCAGGATGGAACTCCTGACTGCGTCGGTTCGTCGCCTCCTGCTTCTATTAGAAGTACCTGGAATGGTGGATACGTGTTCCTAATTGTTAATAAGCAGAGAATGGTGATTAAAATAGGCTAAGATAGATTGAAACGAATAGGTAATGGTAATAAAACTTGACAAGTCGTTAAGCTCAGATGAGTAGGTAGGAAGGATCTTCGAGTTTTGTATCTAAATCTAAAAATCAAATGTATTGGCAGAGCCCCGGAGAGGCGCTGTGCGACAACGTAGTGCGTTGTCGTGTCCTAGGCATTAACGGATTTCATACAAGCCAATGCGACATGAGATCTGTTTCACTGCGCGACCGCGCGGTCGAGCAGTTTCGTGTGAGAATCGCCTTATTCAGTCGCAAAAATATTTTTGAAGAACATTTTCTATACTTTGATTTTGATACATTTGCCTTTCGGTTTGCCGACCAAAGCTTCCGTCATTAAACAAACCGTAACAAATATCGCAAAAACGCTGAATTGAAAACATTAAAATTATAATTAATGTTTTAATCATTTTTAATTGAGCGATTTAGGTACAATAATAATCGTACCTTCGTCACAATTGTTGTGTAATAATTATTATTATTGTAAATTATGACATCATTTTAATAACCGCAAAGAACCTTAGATCCGTTAAGAAGTTTAGAACGTAAGGCAAAATATACGTAAATAATATTAGGTAACGGACCTATTTCAAATAACAGCACACCTGTAGCTGTGGTTTGACATACATACATAGGTAGGTAGGAGTTTCGGTTTAGTACTTACATCATCATTTCACCATATAGGTAAGTGTAATGAATTCTCATGTAAATTACCTATGTAACAGAGGGGTATTCTCGGAGTTCATTAAACGGTGCCATACTTTTGGGTAGTCTATAGAACTATTGTATATATTAAGCCGTAGATATTAAGCCCATATCCTATGCTTCTGTATTTGTTTACTACGTGTCTCATATTATTATATTATACCACCGCCCACCATGTATAATTGCCCATCTACAAGTGGATAAGGTTTTTGCTACATTTTTTCTTAACTTCGCCGTTGTGAACCATCTTCAATAGTTGATGAAAAATTCAGCAGTTAAAGTTTAAATACACACATCAAAAGTATCTAGGGATCAACATATATTTTTGCAATAACTTTTCTCCTGATTGATATTAATTAAAATGTTCTTTAAGGATTCATCAAATAAAGTGTTTTCGTTTGTCACAGTAACGATAAACCAAGTCACCTTTGCATTAATAAAGAAATTTGCCATTTTCCTAATAAAGGGATTTTTGACATTTGAACCACTAACATTAAAGTTCGAAAAAAAGACTGAAATAACAGTTTTCTTTAAAATTTTATTGGGTAACTTAAACAATTAATAATCCGTGTTTCTACCGCGAACACTAACAACACAAGAACATCGGTTTGGCATACTCAAAATGAGTTCATCCAAATCACGCTGTGGAATGGCCGCCCATGTTCGTTGCAACAACAAAAAAAGGTCTTCTTGCGACTGGATACCCTCCATATTCGGCAGAGCTCTTCTCTGTAGCATATCCCATGCATGCTCAATCGGGTTCAAGTCTGGCGACTGAGCAGGCCAGGGCAGGACATTGATGTTAGCTGCGGCGAGAGTCTGTCTTACAACTCTTGCGGTGTGCGGTCGTGCATTATCATGCATTAACTGAAATAAGGGACCGATTTGCACTTGTAGAGGAACGATGACGTCTGATACAATCGTCTCAGCATAAATTTGAGCGTTGAGGTTGCCTCTGATCCAAATCAACTCAGTTCTTCCGCCGATCCAAATACCCGCCCATACCATGATGGTTCCACCACTATAAGGATGGACTTCCTGGCAGGATTTTAATCGCTGTTGGCGTCCAGGGGTTCTCCAGTGTCGTATACGTCTTGTATCCGGTCTCATACCAAAACGAGACTCATCAGAAAAGCACACGAAACGCCATTGTTCTTCTGCCCAATTTCTGTGTTCAAGAGCCCATTGATATCGAATCCTACGATTGTGCATTGCTATAGGTGGTACCCGTAGCGGTCTTCGGGAATGAAGGTTCACTTCATGCAAGCGGTTTCTGACTGTTTGGTCGCTAATTAAGTTCCCTGAAGAGTGATGAAGCCTCACGGCTAACATCATGGCGGTTATTGTTGGAGCTCTTCGAGTTAAGATTTGAATGTATCGGTCTTGTCTCCGTGTGGTGCAGCGATACCGTCCTCCATGGCGCTCAGCCACGGTACCAGTGCTTCGGTAACGTGTCCAAAGTCGACTGATAACACTCTGACTTGTATTCAGAGCTAAAGCCACAGTACGTTGCCGGGAACCAGCTTCTATCATTCCCACGGCTCTGAGCATTTCTTCCCTACTTAAATGACGTCGCCGCTCCATAATAACGTTGGTTTTAATCAGTAGTAGGGAAACAGTAGCACTAATAATGTCTTCAATGCGTTGTATGTTTTTATAGGGAAAATATTGACAGCTTATTTTCATCTTTTACTCGAATTTGATTGAGAGTTCCTGATTCAAATTATGAAATGCACCAAAAAGGATCCATATAAATTTATAAAATCATAAATTTATTACAAAGCCACATCTCAATCTCAAGAAATCCGCATAAAAATGCTTGATCCCTAGACACTTTTGATGTGTGTAACATTTGAAACTTTGCAAAAGACTCGAGTAAGATAGTCTATATGATTCGAGCTTCTCTGAGCCTTTTCTAGAATTTCTCCTAACCTTTTTGTCGATGCGTGTAAAAATATAGAGGCACTGTCTTTAACCATCTGGATGTAATCAAAATAGAGGCCGCAAGGTTTCGCAAAGGTACTGGGCTAGGTCAGTAGATAGGTACCTACTACCATAGTAAGTTGGTAGTAGCAACACCTAGCGACCTGGGTACCTAGTAGGTAGGTATGTTCCCAGCTGTAAATCGTATGAACCCTTCAATGAGTTACTCGGACATCCTAATCGAAGGACTCTCTCTACGTCGTAGTGAGGAAGACGTCACTTTAGACAAAGATCGGCGACCTTCCATTGATTTCCACAGTATCACAACAATGCATGGTAAATGGTGGCAAGTCATGGGCTCTGGCGTGAAATCGCCGCGAATGGGTGCCATTGTTCTGGCCCTAAAGGCAAATCACGATTTGGTGTAGACGAATGATTCGCATATTTTTTAGGAGTGAATATTTTTGGTTCATAAAAATCATGTCTTATGAAGACTATGAATTCAGACTCAGATTTCATCTATAGGATAGGTACCTGATTAATTGCTGTTAGCAATGTGCTTTCAATGCAAGTCTAATAGCTCTAACCTTTGCCAAATACCTTGGGATCCTCTCGTTCCACCCATTTTCCAACACATTGTAAAATTGAATAGGTAAAACCTTCAGAATCTTTCCAAGGCCACAGGTCCAATTTTGCACCGACTTCCAAAAGGAGGAGGTTATCAATTCGTCTGAATGTTTTATATGTTCCATATGAAAACATGGGATTACATTTGGCGTAGGGATTTTTTTCGAAACACTTTTTTAGTTAATGAATTTTCAAGTCCATACAAACAACCACAGAACATACCTTCCACTGAGGATTCTCCGATAGCCTCCCAGCCATGACAGCGCCCGCAGTTCCTCCACCAACCACCACGAAGTCATAATTCTCATCAGGCTGGTCCCTGCTCGTCACCCTGTTACAGGGGTCGGCCAGGTCGCAGCGGCCGTTGATGTACGCCTCTAGGATTGTCATGAACAGCAGGAACTGGTTCGGGCAGGACGATGCCATGGAGGGCCCCACCTCCCGTATGGGGCACCCGCATGCCTGTGAAACAGTAAATAAAGTTAGGGTCTTTTCCTTTCTTAACAAGCAATACTTATGCTAATCCTATCTCTATCTACTAAATAAGGAGCTCTGTCAAGAGAGAACAGTGTTGAACATACGATAAACAGCATGTATCAGAAAGATGTGGTGATATTTAAGGTTAGGTACAACAAACATCGATATTGTGAAAAAATAATCAGCTTTCCCATACAAAACTTTAACACCTACTCGACCTAAATGTTTGGGACAGCTGATAATTTTTTGTACCATGAAGAATGTTGTTCAGTTTGATGATCTGAAACCCTTAAACAATCACATCTTTTTTAACCACGCTCTATATGGTAAGATGCTGCGATCCATCATCTACTAGGTCCGATACAATGACGAAAAAGAGGCGGTTCCACAAACGATGGGATTTTTGTATTATCTTTTCGTGCGTGTCGAGTTGTCTGGAGACACTTCTGCTTCTGGGCCGACTCAATTTAGATTACCATCGATACGCTAAATAGAAGAAGTAAGGGCATTAAGAGCAGTTATGCTAATTTTTGGCAGACAATTTCCCACGCATCATCAACATAGAATTATGACCTTGACCACTGGACAAAATACGGAAATCTCAACAACAGAGGAAACAAATACACACGCAACGGAAGAATTTTTTGACGCAATTAAAACAAAGGGTTAATTATTTCTAATGGCATCCACTGATTGAACGTAAACGAGGATTACCGCCAAGTACTAACATAAGAAGCCAATTATTGAATTAATGATTGAATATACCTAACAGTAAAAACGTCGGCAACTCCATTGTAGGGCTAGCTGAAGAAATAATCTTGAACTGCGAATGATTAACGATCTGTTTTTGTCGACGCAACAAAACGAAAAATATCAATTATATGGTGGTTTTCCACCTTATAAAAAGCATTAATTGGATGAAGTAACGGACGAAAAGATTGGGCTACAACTGGACTGGCAGCAATTTTCAATCTACACATACAAGACAATGAGGTTTTCCGTCATCTTTTGCCTAACAGAAAGAATGAAAAAGCATTGAATGGACTCACACTGGAAAAACAATAAAATATGAAAAATAAAAGACAGATACTAGGCTGGCCTATGCCTGCCTACAATGTACCAACTGGCTTCCCAAAACTTTCGGCAAATCGAGATGCAGTGTCCTGTAGACGTAGACAACCCTTATAATCTAAAGGTCTAATCTGAAAGCCTAGAAGTGTATAGAACTGATATAGGAAACCAAAAAACTTACGTACATACATACTCTTGAAAATTCTTGTAGAAATACAAAACCTAAGTATAAGCACAAACCCCCGGAGAATCAAACTCAAACTCAAACTCAAAGCATTTATTTCAATTAGACCATTACAGGCACTTTTGAATGTCAAAACACAAAAAAATAAACTAAGCTACAGTCCCAGTCACAGGGCATAATAACTTGTGAAAGTACTGTAGTTGCCCATTCGAAAGCGTAGATCTCTATGGAGAAGAATGGGCAAGAAACTCCAAATCAATAGCTCAATCGCAAATAAATCATTTTCCGTGACGAAACGTTCGCAACTGCGGTTTCTCGTGAACATCGTGATGATGAGCTATTGATACCACAGGTTCCCACCATGATTACTTTATAATTACCCACGTATGTTTATTTAACCTTATCTAGTAGGTACAAATCACTCGGCATGCATTCTAGGATCTTTTCATATATTATGTTCCTAGTAATTAGGTCCTTAGTAATGAGGAAATACAGTCGTTACTCTACTACAAAAACAGGGGGCCTAAAATGGCCACTTTAGTAGAATATAATAGGATAATAATATGAATCACATTAACATTCTTAGAATGGCCACAGACACTGTTAATATGTTAAATTATTTATCAGTTTATGACCATTTTACGAATTGTATTGTATTAATATCATATTATGTTCTGCTAAAGTGACCATTTTAGGCCCCCAGATGACCTGATTTTTTTAATAGAGGCTATTCTAGCTTTTCGTATTTCTTTAGAACATTAGGAGCTACCTAGGTACTAGTAAAGCCACATAATACATGTTTAAAAGTTTATCTAATGTGTTCGAGACAACAGTTTTTTAAGTACCTGAAAAAACATACAATTAGGTAATACCTGTGAAGGTTAGTTAATTGCTGCTGAAGAAATAACATTTTTTGCTTAAAAACTAAAGAAAATACAATCATTTTCAACTCACCTCTGGATCTCTTATCATGATGTTGACTTATGTAAGTTGTGCACTGAAACAAACAATGTAAAAAATATAAAATAATTATATACCATCCACTATTGAACTGCGAAAAGTTGTAAAAAACATAAAAAACGATGTATTTAATTGGTTTTACATTTTTCAGATGATTAACCGTGATGATATATAATTATATACAAACAAATACAATAATATATGAATGTTGATTTAACATTGCTTCTGCTGTTATAAAACGTGAGTTTGAATATTCTATATTCTTCTTGTGGAGTTGAGGGACTGACGGCTGGACAAAGTGTTACCTACACCATTTGTAGACTGTTTTCTGGCACTTCTGCCTGCCTGATAGTAGTGACCACACTTTGTCAGTTACCAATGTAATACGTACTATGCCGTATAATGCAGTAGAGAGCAGTGATTTACCCATTTGACATGCACAATATCAGACTGGTCACTTTTTCATGAAAACAATGAAGCAGGATTTTACAAAGACCACCACTCAGACAGTCTGAGGACATACCAGTACTTTTTCTAGACTCAACACATAATGATGGGCTTAAAAATGATGATAGGCTTATACTAAGAGATGAGGCTTTTGCCTAGCAGTGGATTTCTGTAGGCTTAAGTTAAAACCAATTAGAGAAACCACCTGCATGAATTCAACAGTCTTTGAATTGTCTCAAGTAGAACGCGTAGTTCCGAGGACGCAATAAATATTATGAATACCTCAGCCATCAATAAGAAAAAAATGTCACTGACAAAGTGATCAATATTCTGGAAAGGCGTAAAATTAAAGTAAATGTTGCGTATCCAAATCAGTTATGATCTGCCGACAAAAGCTCCGGCCGTGTCGTCCACGATGCGTAACTTTTCTTCGACCACTAACGGTACCGTTACCTATCATACAACACACTGTCATGGCGTGGCGTGAGCCACTCATTTCATCTATTTTTGGTTAATTACAGAAGCAAGCTTTTGTTATACAGGGTGTAAAGGTCATCGACGACATGAGAAGTTACCATGAATTAAGGACATACGCTAGTAGCGACATTTTTCCTCGCATAAAAAACATCTGCTACCGCAGGAACAGCCTATTTTAGCCCAGCGTCTAGTATATGTGCTAACTTGTGGTACTTAATAAATAACTAGCTACTTACAACAAAATACTAAAATTACGCGTACCTAAATAAACATAACACTTTAAAACTAAGTATTTCCTATATTTGCAAACAAGTCGTGTCTTCTCGTTTTATTTATAAGGTAGTGTTTTAATGTTGTACACGTCACATCACGAATTAGACACAATTTGAAGATTTGTGCAAACAAAGATAACTGGATGATTCCATCAAACATTGCCAAAATGATCGGTATTTACACGTACATATATGCTATTTACGATTATTTAATTTGATTTGGGAGACCTTGTCCAGCCGACTGATAAGATGCTGATGTTGAAGTTGAATAATACTTAGGTATACCTACGTCCGTGTCCCTGTCCACCTGTTATCCCCGAAAGAAGAAGTAAGTTCGCCAGTTATATTTTTAATCCTTGCTACTGGATACAAAACCAGACTTTGGGAGTCCACTGGGAAAATTTGTGTACTCCAATGAATCGAAATCGAAAGAATCTTATGTTCGTCAATTTAACATTTTGACCGACCCGAGAATCAAACCGCATAACCCTACCGACCGCTAAAGCCACAAGTTTGTCAACCGGTACAGTACCGCTACATTTTATTATGTAATTTTTTCCATAGTTTTAATATTATTAGTATGTTGACAATATAAATTACTTGGTTCATTGTCCCCTAAATCATGTAGGTAAACCACATCATGATTACTTATTTAAAATGTAAACATAACAGTAGATATTTAACACATATAATGCCGTACTAACAAATGAACTAACCGTTTTTTTTTTCTAAAATACTTTCATGGAATGTGAGGAATGTCATATTTCACTATTTTCGTCACATTTTACATACTAAAATAGTAAAATAAATAAATAATGGTGGCTACCATATATGGCTGACACGGCTCAATTGGTTTGGAAAATGTCAGCCATATGTGGCTGACGAGGCATTATATGTGTTAAACATCTTAGTGGGTTTATCATAAAACTAGCTTTTGCCCGCGGTTTCGCTAGTGACCAGAAAGTATCCCACCGGAACTTACTACACGGATAAAAAGTATCCTATGGGTATCCTAACCCAGGTCATAGTAATTCCTGTGTGCCGTTTCTCATAAAAATCTGTTCACCTACAACAGTTTTATCGAAAACCGATAATGCGTGAAAAGTTGACAGACAGACAGTTCCTTTCGCGTTCATAATATTATTAGGGATACCTGTTTTACAAACTTCAAATTATAGAGTTGTTTTATGTGGGACCAAGTCAAGTTCGATGTCTCTAAGACAACGTAACATTACGGAAACTGGTCTGCTTAGAAACCAGCTGATTAAATTGTACAGAAATATATTATTAAATGTCCTGTCGGAATCCAAGAAAACGGTAAATGTTTATTTACTGCGTATAACTGTACGAATAATTAAAGAAACTTGACTGGCATAGGTAGTCACCAAATGAGACACCACAGAAATGGGTAGATATTAAGAAATTATCCTTTCATGTAAGTATACCTATACGTATACGTGGACCAGTTACCCAACTAAGAAGATACCGGTGACAGTAAACAACATATTTTATTAAATCTTTATCCATTTCTGCTGTCCGAACTGTTTTCACTTCACTTGTTTTTTATAATTGAATTGAACTGAATGAAGTATGCCAGGCTTATTCCCAGGAGCTCCAAATTTATTGTTCTCCATACAATTTCTTTCCATACATTGATTCCCAAGAGCTCCATAATTTTATTATTTAAAATACTAAAATTGTTTCTAGCGGCTCATATTACTTTTTTAATTGGGAGCCACCGGGAATAAAATTATGGAGCGCCTAGGAATAAGCCGTATGCCAAAAATGTAATGAATAAGAAACTGACTTAGTTCCTGATATGGATTCCCTTATGGATTCGGATTTCCCAACTTTTTCCATTCCATGGATTTTCCTATAATGGCCAGAGGGTCTAAAATGGCCGCTTTATCAGAATAATAATATGATAATATTATCAATAACGTTACAATTCGTAAAATAGTCTCAAAGTGACAATTCATAATATTACCTGTGTCTGTGAACATTTTAAGAATTTTAACGTGATTCATATTATTATCCTTTTACGGTTCTGCTAAACTCTAGCTCTACGGTTCGGCAATTTTAGAAGCCCAGTATGGAAAAAAAACTCTATGGATAGAATACGTTGTTTTACAATCTCAAATAGGGTAAAAGCCTGGCTGGCTGTCTACTACTCATCAGAGACAAAATTGTAAGCCATAAGATTTACAAAGTGGAAGAGAAAACCTAATCAGGTTTTCTTTACACAGCATCAGCAAAATTTTACCCAGACCAAGGCAATCATGAGGTTAAGGTACGGTTTCTCGGTCGGGCGAGGTCCAGGCTACCGATTTTATCATACCTATGTATAATAATAAATAATTTACGATCACACTTCAGAGAGGCTTTATGTTACTTGTAAAATTAGACCAACACAACATAACATGGCGCCTGGAATCCCCGAAGAATTGCCTAACCCAGGCAGAGATGTGACTTAGCCCACATTTCGCCAACGACTTTTCCCGAATTGGGAGTCGAACACAAGACCTCATTGCTAACAATAACGACCACTAGATCACCGTGGCAGACAATGATACACCAACTTTTTATTTCCAATTCATGTGCAATGCTTTAGCATCTACAATAGTAACTTTCACTCACTCGACTTTTAGGATTCTACTCAGGCGACACTTTCCATGTTTTCTTTTTACAAGAACATATGCAAAACTCCACTCGCATTGTATCTTAGTGGTAACATAAATATGTTATTAGTTGGGAACTATAATTTATTGCGATTCCAATTCCTAGATTGGTGCATTCATTGTAAAATAAATAAAGTAGCAACGTTATTTTTATCGAAATCTCTAATTTCAAGAATGCAAAAAATATATATAATGATATATGCATAGAGATTTTAACTTGAGTGGGCACTGCCGTTTTCATTCCATTTTAATGTATAAATGTTAACTAATTATCATCACGCTTATTAACGAGAGCATTGGCAGGGACCCCGAACCAACTTAAACCGATTTTAAGTCATGACGACCAAAATCCATTTAAAAGTACCGAATGAATAAAAAAATATTTAATTTTATAGATTTACCTTAAATATTCCTATCACTAAATAACACTCGAACACAATCACACACGAATAATAAATAAATGATGCGTATAGATGCGCGCGCGCACGTGAGATGATACGCGATCGACAACGCGCACTGCGCGCGCACAATTTGTTTATATGGAGAAGAGACGATTGGGCTAAGGGCTAATATACACTGGCGATACGTGGCTGTGAACCGATGTTACAATGTGAAGAATTACCTACTCATCATCAGCCTTGCTTTTTTTCAAGTACTTATTTTATGGTCGGCTTCCAGTTGGCAGTTGAATACCATTATTTTACATGGTAGAATAGAATAGAATTTTATTTTGCAAATATGGGTAATACACAAGAGTTGTTATAAATATCAGAGTTCAGCCATATTTTACCATTCGGCATGCAAACATTTACATTTATGATACATGTACTTACATTTTAAGGACCAGATTCAATTAATAAAATATCATTTTCATTACTATTCCTTTATTTATTTTTCTAACTTATACATATACATTTTTAAATATCCCTATACAAAATCAGTATAAAAAAACATTTAAAAATATATAAAATAGTAGCCCACCAGTACCGGGAACAGGGTCCGAGCTACCGGTGGTCAGGGCTCTTGAGAGAGGAACCTCCTAACAATACGCGCCGTGTCCAGAAGTACTGCTTTCTGAATCAAGCCCTTGATCCAGCCGCCAAGCGAGAGCCTCTTCAGATGTTGGTCGAGGCTCTTGGCTATTAAACCATTGGCTGATACGACTATCGGCACAATGACTGCCGTATTCACGTCCCACATGTCGACAACCTCGCGAGCAAGATCTAGATACTTGAATTGCTTATCTTTCTCTGCTTTCACGAGGTTCTCGTCATGCGGGACCGTTATATCAACGATCATTGCGCGACGCTCCAATCGATCTATCACCACAATGTCAGGCTTATTAGCAACAATAGTCCTGTCAGTGACGATAGGTCGATCCCAATACAACGTGATATTACCATCATCGAGAACTGGGTCGGGCGCATACTTATAGTATGGCACTTCTGATTCCACAAGGTTGTACTTCAAAGCAAGTTGCTGGTGGATAATCCTAGCAACGAGGTTGTGTCTGTGCAAGTACTCTCCGTTAGCCAGACGAGAACACCCAGAAATAATGTGTCGGATCGATTCTCCCGGACGGTGGCATGCCCGACATATGTCAACCGTGCCATCCTTCACAATGTATTTCCGATAGTTATTCGTCATCATAACTTCGTCCATTATTGCACAGACAAAACCTTCGGTTTCCCCGAAGAGGTCACCGAAACGCAGCCAGGATACGGACGCTAAGAAGTCTACATCAGGTCCATGTAGGGCCCGGTAAAAACGTCCGTGAAGCTCCTTGCTCTGCCATACCTCCCTGCGGTCATTAGTGTCTAATACTTTAGGTTTGCGCCAGTTCTCGTTAGCCAGCGAGAGCGGGGTAAGGCCCTTGTCCACTGAGACCACATCTCGGTGCATCCCCACGTCGGCTTCTAGAAAGTATTCTCTGAGACTGCATACCTCACGGTTGTGCAGGGTCTTAGCATTTAAGAAGCCACGACCCCCGCACTTCCGCGGGATATACAGTCTCATCACCGACGACCGTGGGTGATGCATCCGATTTGCGGTCATCAATGTGCGGACCCTCCTATCCAAGGCATCAAGTTCCGTCTGAGTCCATTTGAGTATGCCGAAAGAATACATCAAAACCGGCATGACCCAACCGTTGAAGGCGCGTACCTTGTTTCCGCCTGACAAAAGACTGCTTAGCACTTTATTCAGGCGGCCAAAGAAGCGCTCCCTCAACGATTGTTTCATGTCGGAAGTATTGATGCCTAATGCCTCCGACATACCCAAATACTTGTAGGTTTCTGTTGAGGAGAGGGATCTAAGGTGTATGGAATCCGAGAGTTGAGTACCCACGGATTCCATAATCTGCCCTCGCTTCACATGCATGACTGCACATTTGTCCACACCAAATTCCATTCTGATGGCACTACTGAAAGTTTCTGTTACCTTCAGTCATTACTATTATCATTAAAAATTTTAAAATTATCATTAAATTTATCAATTCATAAATTAATAAATCAATCAATCAATCAAATTCAATTATTATTATCATTACAATTAGTCAACAAATATATTTTTCTCTGTTAGAAATTCAGTTACACTGTAGTACGTTTTCTCTATCAAAAATGTACGTAGTCTACTCTCAAACAGCACCGTTTTTTAAATCTTTCCAACCACTTGGTAACTGCCTACCTATCTGATCTTCAGACCCACGTTACTGAATAACACGATACACCTAAGAAAGACCGGTTGTTGTTTGTTTCAGGCTACTGAATACCAGTGACGATTGTCAAAGATCTATTAATGTCAGCCCAGACCAAATGCTTAACGGGATTTCCGACGCACAGAAGAATGTGGACATTTAATAGAACGGTGCATCCATCCAAGTGATCTCGGCAAGTATAGTTTAATTTTCGAATGACTCGTTCGGCAGTATCAGCAGTACGAGAGGAAAATCTGTAGGCATGTTCTTGTTCACTGTGTACGACACTTTATGACAGCGCCTTGGACTCCACTAGCCCACATAACTCAAGCCTTGTTACATTCAACCCACTTATGATAACAGAAGATTTCCCGCATTAGACATGACAGAAAAAGTGTATTTTGCATACTTTTATTTGCAATTGTATTTTTAATGCCCTGGGTTGGATTCTAAGGTCGAAAAAATGTGACTGGGTTTTTCTTTTAGATCTAAGCCACTGTCATTTCAATACTTGAAAGTTAAAAACTTTTTTGCAAAAAAAAACCGACTTCCAAAAAAACGCTAAAAAAAGTGGACAATAACTTTACTTTCGGAAGTCGGTGACTATTGTTTGTTTCATTGACTTTTTTGATTGAAGTTTTTATTTTACCCTTTTTAGTTATCGCATCACACACCACAAATCCTTGTCAAGTATCAATTTCGCAATTTCTTTTACAAGTAAAAGAAAATATGTCATCCAAGGATGACATATTTTTTGCAGCTATTTTGATTTCAAAACCAAACTGCTAAACCGATTTCGATGAAATTTCTATGGGACCAATCGGAAAGTAGATCCATTCTGATAAAAGAAGAATTTTTCAAATCGGTTCATAAATGACGAAGATATAAGGTAACAAACACAAAAAAAAAACTGTCAGTACGGACTGACAGGACGGACTGTCGGTACCGCCTGTCGTTTCCGCCTGTCAGTACGGACTGTCAGTAAGGCTTGTCAGTAAGGCCTGACAGAACGGACTGTCAGTACCGCCTGTCGGTGCAGCCTGTCAGTACTGACTTTCAGTAAGGCCTTTCAGTACAGCCTGACAGAACGGACTGTCAGTACGGACTGTCAGTACGGACTGTCAGTACGGACTGTCAGTACGACTGTCGGTACAGACTGTCAGTACGGACTGACAGAACGGACTGTCGGTACCGCCTGTCGTTTTCGCCTGTCAGTTCGGACTGTCAGTAAGGCCTGTTAATACGGACTGTCAGTACCAACTGTCGGTACAGACTGTCAGTATCGACTGTCAATACGGACTGTCAGTACAGCCTGTCGGTACGGCCTGTCATAACAGACTGTCAGTACAGCCTGACAGAACGGACTGTCAGTACGGACTCTCAATACGGACTGTCAGTACCGCCGGTCAGTTCCGCCTGTCAGTACCGCGTGTCAGTACCGCCTGTCAGTTCCGCCTGTCATTACCGCCTATCAGTAACGCCTGTCGGTACCGCCTGTCAGTACGGACTGTCAGTAAGGCCTTTCAGTACAGCCTGTCAGTATCGACTGTCAATACGGACTGTCAGTACCACCTGTCGGTACGGCCTGACAGAACGGACTGTCAGTACGGACTGACAGAACGGACTGTCAGTACGGACTGACAGAACGGACTGTCAGTACGGACTGACAGAACGGACTGTCAGTAAGAACTGACAGAACGGACTGTCAGTACGGACTGTAAGTGCGGACTGATAGAACGGACTTTCATTACCGCCTGTCAATACTGACTGTCATTACCGCCGGTCAGTTCCGCCTGTCAGTACCGCATGTCAGTACCGCCTGTCAGTTCCGCCTGTCAGTTCTGCCTGTCAGAACCGCCTGTCATTACCGCCTATCAGTAACGCCTGTCGGTACCGCCTGTCAGTACGGACTGTCAGTAAGGCCTGTCAGTAAGGCCTGTCAATACGGACTGTCAGTACCGACTATCGGTACAGACTGTCAGTACGGACTGTCAGTAAGGCCTTTAAGTACAGCCTGTCAGTATCGACTGTCAATATGGACTGTCAGTACCGCCTGTCGGTACGGCCTGACAGAACGGACTGTCAGTACGGACTGACAGAACGAACTGTCAGTACGGACTGACAGAACGGACTGTCAGTACGGACTGACAGAACGACTGTCAGTACGGGCTGACAGTACGGACTGTCAGTACGGACTGTCAGTACGGACTGTCAGTACGGACTGTCAGTACGGACTGTCAGTACGGACTGTCAGTACGGACTGTCAGTACGGACTGTCAGTACGGAATGTCAGTACGGACTGTCAGTACGGACTGTCAGTACGGACTGTCAGTACGGACTGTCAGTACGGACTGTCAATATGGACTGTCAATATGGACTGTAAGTACCGACTGACAGAACGGACTGTCGGTACCGCCTGTCAGTACGGACTGTCAGTAAGGCCTGTCAGTAAGGCCTGTCAATACGGACTGTCAGTACCGACTATCGGTACAGACTGTCAGTACGGACTGTCAATACGGACTGTCAATACGGACTGGCAGTACTGCCGGTCAGTTCCGCCTGTCAGTACCGCCTGTCAGTTCCGCCTGTCATTACCGCCTGTCGGTACCGCCTGTCAGTAACGCCTGTCGGTACCACCTGTCAGTAACGCCTGTTGGTACCGCCTGTCAGTAACGCCTGTCGGTACCGCCTGTCAGTAAGGCCTGTCGGTACCGCCTGTCAGTAAGGCCTGTCGGTACCGCCTGTCAGTAAGGCCTGTCGGTACCGCCTGTCAGTAAGGCCTGTCAATACGGCCTGTCAGTACCGCCGGTCAGTCCCGACTTTCATACCGCCTATCAGTACCGCCGGTCAATACCGCCTGTCAGTACTGTCTGCTAGTATTAGCTTAAGCAGGTTTTTGTTGCGTATTTACGGTTCAAGTTTCCCCTTAGGCCTTATGGAACATTAAATCAATTACTCGTGGAGGTTTTAAGCTTTTAATGGTGGTGGTAGGGGTGGTTTTTCCTTTCATACTTTAAGCTATAGTTTTAAGCCACCTGATGGCCTCGAAAATTTCGTATGTATTTTGTTATAGGATGAATATGCTTTCGGTGAGGTCTGACAGGGGAGAATGGAAGAAGAAAACGTGTTGCGTCGACCCCAAGTAGAATGGGGCAAGGGCAGGAAGATGATGAAGAAATATGATTTCCATTTCATCATTGGTGTTAAGGCTCGCATGTAAATTTAATTTTAATAGTATATTCAAAAACCAGAATTATGTTCGGTGAGTGATTGGGTAGTATATCTGATTTTGTGTGGGCACTCAACGACAAATAAGTGGAGCATGATGTGCTCACCTTTAAGAGATCGGTACACTGTACACTCTATTTGATGTATCTCGTATCTTGTTGGTGAGATAAATAGATAAAATTGGACGACACAGACTGCTGCACATACCTCTCCATAATAGCTGGTGGTCTTGCAAACTGGAAATTAACCTTTTGAACGCTATTATCGCCTATACGTGACAAGCAACCAAGTGCCTTGTACGCCAACGACACAAATAACGCGATGCAGTATAACACGAAATAAACAATTAAATCATTCCTTTGGTGTTTTTTTTTGTATACCTTAAATATTTAAGCTCTTGTCTTGTCTCTTTCATAATATTGTTTTTCGATAAAGTTTAAGAATCCAATAGGGATTCTTAAACTTTTTGAAGATATTTATTTTGTACGCTTTAAAATTGTGGCTTGGCGTGGAGGGCACGCGCGTGCATTTATGTTCTGGCGTTAGAAAGCTTAAGGGCATTCAAGCGCCAAAACGGAGGCCAAAACGGTGACGGAAAACATCGTGAGTAAACCAAAAATCCAGAACCAAAAATTCGAAGACATGTGACATCTACCATCCCGCACTAGCCACGCGTGGTGGATCACAGCCCACTCCCTTTCATAGACTGGAGGTGTGTACCAGCTGTGGGGACATCATACGCTGATTATGCTTTGCTATGCTCGGCTGCGTGCGGCGCAGTGTGATGCCATGGACTACCGATGGTGTGTTGAAAACTGCATGATACCGGTATTTAAATAGTCTTCTAGTTGTTGTTTCGCCGATACCATTATTTTATTTTATTTTCATAATACACGCTACATAATATTATCATATCTTACACAATATTTTTAAAGATATTTTGCTCAGTTGTCCGGTATTTTGCATTTGGCGCAGCCGTGAGTCACACAATATTTCTTGTTTAGTTTTAAGTTTTATTTTATATTTGCTTTTTTATATTCTATATTGTGGACTTGTGGCGTGTGCCAATACACGTTTATTTTTCTTTGTTTCTGTGCTAAATGCCAAAAGAATCTTTCGGCTTGGTCTCGACTTCTTGAGTGAATAAATCAAAAACTTTTTTGCAAAAAAAAACCGACTTCCAAAAAAAACACAAAAAAAGTGGAAAATAACTTTACTTTCGAGAGTCGGTGACTATTGTTTGTTTCATTGACTTTTTTGCGCCTAACCTGGTGTCAAACTTTTTATGCCGCCCATGGACCTCTGACTTGGCTTCACATGCTGTCGAGAAATATCTCTCAGGCATGCTGGCTCCTCACGATGTTTTCTTTTACCAAAGCAAGTGATCATTACACGATAATCAATCTGAGGCGCGTGTCTTGGGTTCGAACTCGAGACCTATGACTTGGCAGTCCGTCGGTCACACCTAGGCTATCTATATTCGGTACGGTCATAAGTTTTTTTTACACAGTAATGCGCAAGCGTGCAGCATCGATGGTGGCTCGAGTCATGGCCAGCCCCAACAGGGTTCTACAAATGGTTGCTGGCAGAGTGGACTGTCCATATGTGGTTCACTGATGTCAGTTACATGTGTCACCGTATCGTGTTGTGTACTAAAACTTAGTTTTTAAGCACTACGAGTATGTTACTAACCCTCTATGAGCCTCCGCTCGAAATAAAGTTTTTGAATTTGAATTTGAATAAGTATACCTTTACACCTAGGCACTGTTCGGAGCAAGGATCAAACCTGTGTTGCATCCATATTCGAGAAGCCAACTCAGGCTCATTTTTGACAGCGAAAACTAACCGAATGGTTTTCATTACCATGACAACTGTTGAAACCGCCCACTAAATCGTATTCCTAGAATTTCTGCCGCAATTGGCGGATCTTTGAATAAGGTACTTCCTCGGTATAAGTACGTTGCCTCCTACAGTAGACATCCTTGCCTAACCCATAGTTTCGTTCCACTTAAATCAATGAAAAAAGATGTCATATGTCATTCTAATCAACAATTATTTGTTTCTATTGTGAAAAAGTGAAAACTGTGCACGTGCTTGCAGGAACGTATTCGCTAGAGGTTGCAGGTTGCACCTAAGTTCAACAATATCGAACGGCCCATCAGCCAATAGGCTCGCCAAAATTATGGCATAGGTTCGCTATAACTCGGACTGGACTAGTGAAGTACCTATTTACAGGCAGTTTCTATACATACCTATGTTTGGTGAACATAAATTCTAAAAATTTTACCGCAGAAGCGGTAGTGATATTAGCGCAGGTGGCAGGTTGGCCTGCTCTCACTAGTCAACAGAATCCCACGTTAGCAACAGGCCATCTGTTGTTTCATAGGTCCCGAATAAATTTCTAATGTACACTAATATTATAAAGAGCAAAAATTTTTTTGTTTGTTTGTTTTTACCGAATAGGCTCCGAAACTACTGTACCGATTTTAACAATTTTTTCACCAATACAAAGTTAAATATAGGCTATAATTTATTTTAAAAAAAAATTTAGATCTTTAAGAACATTGCGATAATGTAAACCCAAAGTAGCAAAATTTTGCCTATAGAATGTATTATTTGGCGTGCGCTGAGAAAACTATTGATGATACATAAAAATTATGTACTACATGATTAAAGTATTTATAAAAAAGTCCGCAAGGGTATATGCCTAACTATTATGGTTAAGTCACAATGACCGCTTTTTTTTCAAATTATTTAATCTAAACACGGGTTGAATCGCATAGTGATGAAATTGGTATCATAACATTAATCCTTATCCATTTAAATGTTTTGATAATTAAGGTTGATTATGTACCTACATGTAAATTACACTTTAAATTATTTGAATCGGACCTTTCGTTTAAAAGTTACGACGGGTAAAGCAGTGCTAAAATTATTTTTGCTTATATTTATTTTGGGAAAGTAAACTATACCTAAAAGAGAAAGATCACAACTTACTTAACATAATATGTCCAAGGCGATGGCAGCCGAAATACGTCGTATTGGAGGGTTTTCAGTAGAAAATGACGATCGCCTATTAAGAAGTCATAGGGACAAACATTTTCACTGATCAGCATTGACCTAAAGAAAGAGTTCTTCTCCCATGGGCTACTATGTAAGTATACTAATAATAAATTAATATCACATCAAATACGGGTTGGAAGAGACACTGACGCGAAAACGGGAACCACATACTCAAGGTAAAAGTTATAGAATCAGGCGTTTCTTTGCGGAAATCCATGACATTAAATGTTATGTAAAATATGTACATATTATGTGTTTTGGAACAATTAGGGATTTTAAAACATAATAATAATAGACACACACTGTTCAATGACCAATCAGATCTTTGATTTATTACGCATGATTGTGGATAGAAGGACACAAGGCCCTGGCTGGAGGCCTTACACTCAAGGCATCCATAGGATAGACCGGTTAAGCAGACGACAACCTCCTAGGTTGAACTGCAAGATGCCATTCACAAAAAAAAAGTAAAAAATAGAAGGACACAAACGTCACGTCAATTGGCTCATTCGCGCCAGAGCGGTCGTCGAGTCAACACATCTCCTGAGTATGTCCCGTGGAGGAGCGAAACGATTATAGGCTTGGGTGTATGGCATGCTAATTATTATTGCTTTGACTGCATGTGCATATTTATGCGGGTGCTGCATCCAGCATCCAGGCTTGGATCTTTTTCGTGGAATTACAGCTACATATTTTACATAACATTTAACCACATTATGTACTCAGTACATCATTCTGAACCTACAAAGAATTATTTCATCGGTATTTAAAAAAAACAGCTGTTTCCTACAATACTGCAATACCTACACGGTCAAAATGTATGAAACAGCTTTTTTTTGTTTTTGGCAAATGGCCAAAACGGAAGCCTTATAGATTCGGTCTGTCCGTCCGTATATTTAAATGAGGGTTGAAAAAAATTCAATATATTATTATAATTATATTATAATTCAATAACTGTGTGGGGTGTTTATCGACAGCTCTTAAAAAATTATATCAAGGTTCTTAAAACATTTTTGTCTCAACTTAATGGTTGATGAGATATTTGCTTCCAAAGCCGTAAAAATTGTGTCCCTCCCCTCTCTAATTTCTAGAGTAAGAGGAGGAAAATTCAAAAAAATAGATATTTTTGTAGAATATAAAAAAAAAACTTTCAACGAAAATTAATTTGAACAAGATTTGACATTCAGTTTTTCAGATATGGGACTTTTCTCCAAACTGCAGCAGTAACTATGTTTTTCATTAACATACTATGAAAAACAAATTTAGTTTTACTGTTGAGTGTAAATTTACATCTGAATGAGCACTAAAAATATTGTTATTATATTTTTTGGTGCTACGGAACGCTGTGTGTGCGAGTCCGACTCGCACTTGGCCGGTTATTTTTTGTTTCCTCCATCCAATATGTATAAGTAAATGAAAATTTTGCTGTGAAAGATTGTATTACTGTGTCTGCATTAATCAAATCCTACTCGAATTGTGAAAGTTTGTGGTAGTAAGCATGTGCATAATATGTTTGTAACTTCTTCACGCAAAAACTAATAAACCGATTGCGATGACACTTGATAGGTACATAGCTGTCGCCTATAGCTGTAACTTTTTATCACGATATTCCCACGGAATAGAACCTTACGCGGGTGAAACCGCGGGGCACAGCTAGTAATAATTAATCTGGGCTTATCAGCACTCCACCAGAAAGTATGGAGAAACTTTTAGTTCTGGTCAATCTATTTGTATTCCATCGAAAATCGAAAATTATTGTTTCACTGACCCAGTGATCTTTGCAGTAACTTGGTTCATTTTGTATTTGGTTTTGCTTAATTGATTTACATTTTTTTTTTGTGGCTCCTAAAGGCAATGGACTCGAAAGAAAAACTCAGGGTTCGAAAGAAAAAGTCCGGAAGAGTAGACAGTGACTAGTGGGGTCAATCGATGAAATAAAGATTTTATGATATATTGTAAAATGGTTTTAATCTAGCATTATTAGAAAAAGTTACTGAAGGATTGGGTAGAGGTTTATATTTCGCGAGCATTTAGGACGAGCCTATTGCCATGAACCGGGCTGAAATATAAAATCCGGGCTCCCTTACATAAAAAGAAAAACCGAATAAAACTTTGAACCAACCTGGGACTCGAATCCAGCACCTCACGCTCAACAGTCGTGCTTACAACCACTAGAGTAATGGTTAGAAAACTCTACACACAATTATGCAACAAATATATTACAATACATTACTTCATTGATAGCGTTCACTGTAGGAACAGAGAGAGGGGAATTCCTGGGCCTGGCTTAACCTAGTTGAAATGTGTACCAAAATAGTCGTTCTAAAAGAAATCACAAATTAAAGCAGCATTTTAGAATCTAGAAAGCGGGCAAAGCATTAAAGTATTCAACAAAATAATCGATTAAATACTTAGTAATCGAGAACGAATTAATCAGTGAAATTTCAGAATATATATGGAAATCGAGTGATAAGAACTTATTAATCGATTGAACATTGCGAATCAAAGTCGACTTATTTACTTTACATTTACACCGCGACTTTTCTTCACATAAATGACACTCGCGTCTTCCTCAGACTTATTTAAATTCATCCAGTTACGTTACTTACTAAAACACAGGCTGACTTGCATTGTTGGGTTTTTCCTGAGATAACATTAGTATGTATTCTAACAAAACAAAAAAAAAAAACAAAAAAACTCTAAAATATTTTTGGAAACAGGAAAAACCCATCAATGCAATTCTCACAAACGCTGTAGGTCAGTTTTTCTGAAAAATACGACCGTTTGTTTACTGAATGAACAAACGTGTGTTGGGGTATTGTAAATGATGAATGAAGTAGGTACCTTTGCGTGTCGTAGTTAGAGGGTTAGGTCACTTTTTTATACTGCCTAGATACTACCGAGGTCACTGACGGTCGCACACTTTTCAACCTTATTACTTCTAGCATAAGGGTGAAAAAACAGTCCCAGCATTACACATACATTGCCCAGTGGTGTGACCGTTGGACTGCCAAGTCATAGGTCTCGAGTTCGAACCCAAGACACGCACCTCCGATTTTTCGGATTCGTGTGCGTATTGTATAAATATCAATTGCTTTGGTGGGGGAAAAAATCGTGAGGACACCAGCATGCCTGAGAGATATTTCTCGACGGCATGTAGAGCCAAGTCAGAGGCCCACGGGCGGCATAAAAACTCTGACACCAGGAATATCGATATAGAAAGAACGGGTGAAAAGTGGGAGACCCTCAGTGAACTCCGTAGTACTTACTTCTACATGGGATACCTATCTATGGGTATTATAGTCATAACGTTATACAATGTATGACCTGAAGCGATTTTCAAATAAAAAAAAGTAAACAGAGCGCGTAATTGCTCGCTATTCACATCAAACCGTACGGTAGTACATAGATACAATAATAATTAGAGAACCTAGAAACGTATTTAATTTGAAAATGTTGTATCCGAGGCCGCAACATCACAGTTATATTATTTTGCAGGTTAGGTACCTACCTAATACATGACAAGCTAAACAAGGTGTAGTTTTGCAAACTCGTCAAAATTCAGGAGGTTGTCATAGAAGACGTAAATAATCAATATAAATTACGGTACCTAGTCAATAATAATAAACGCTGCTTTTTTTAGTTGTTTTAATTTGACACTATTTCAAAATGAAGCCCTTCTAAAAAGAGGAGAATCACCCGTTTATCGAATAAACGTCTACGTTTGTTTGTGTGTGTGAAAGCGCGGTTATAGGGCTAGTATTAGACGTCGTAGATGTCGGTTATTTTTTTGCAAAAAAGTTTTTATTTTATCCTTTTTAGTTATCGTATCACACACAAAGCCTTGTCAAGTATCAATTTCGCAATTTCTTTTACTTCGATAACATATTTTTGTCAGATATTCTGATCTATAAACCAAACTACTGAACCGATTTTTGTCAAACTTGTACAGGACCAATCGGAAAGTATATAATTTCAGATAAAAGAAGAATTTTTCAAATCGGTTCATAAATGACGAAGATATGAGGTAACAAACACAAAAAAAGAAGAAATACAACCGAATTGAGAACCTCCTTCTTTTTTGAAGTCGTTTAAAAACCGGCCAAGTGGGTGTCAGATTATCGCGCTTATGATTGTGTACCAACACAACAAAAGTAACATTTTATTTTAAAAAGGTTCTTAACTCTCAAGTAAACATTAACAAAGTGGTTCATTTAAGTAATTTTCTCACACATTTTTGATATACGTGCCAAGGCTGCGGTTAACCCAAGCAACATCAACGCTGTATTTTGATTTAGTAAAAAACATTAGAATATCAACTTATTATTACACCTAAGTACCTTACATATTATGCAAATACCAAGCTTATGGTGTATAAAATAAAATCCAAAAAAAATAGAGTTACCTATCCTATGTCTTGTCCTAGAGGCCAATGGCTAAATAATAACAGCCGCCATATCGATCTTCGAGGTTAAGCAATGCTTGCCGAGGGTCACCCCTCGGCAACCCCCTTCATTACACAACTAGAGGGCCCCAACGTGGTTGGGATAATGCTAGACGTAAAATGATGATCTATGTTCTTAATCATTCTAAAATCCTTTACAACTGAAATAGCTCGCTTATGGTTCTTTATACTGGGCTATAATATAAACCTGCATAACCCTTTGGAAATAACAGGCGTGATGTTATGTCTAAATGAGCCAAAATATTTTGATTACAAATCATCATCATCTGTCTAGCATTTTCGCAACTATGTTGGGGTCGACTTCCAGTCTAACCGGATGCAGCTGAGTACCAGTATTTTACATGGAGCGACTGCCTATCTGACCTCCACAACCCAGTTAGTACCGATTAATTTTGATGCCAAAATGTTGTTCATAATTATTATCATACATAATCCACATTTTATGGATTTGCATAAGATTAATCTTGATTAAAATTTACAATTTTAAAGCTTCGACTATGGGTATTTTACGATTCATCAGATCTTAGGAAGCAATTATGCTTTATGTAACTACCAATTTCCACCGGGTATTATCCTAATAATGATGGATTACTACAAAAACAAGATATTTTCTGACAAAAACACAAAGCGATTACAAAACAAAGCATCGGTTTTCCTTAACCGCGACTGAGTGACCTTTTGGCCTTGAACTAAGACCGCAGCAGTTTTGAGGGTCTAACTAGAACTCTAGACTATGAACTATGCGATGAAGATAATGTAAATGTCGAAAATATCCCTCCCATCATCTGCCTAGCCTTTTCCCAACTATGTTGGGGTCGGCTTCCAGTCTAACCGGATGCAGCTGAATACCAGTATTTTACATGGAGTGACTGCCTATCTGACCTCCACAAACCAGTTCGTACCGGGTAATACGATACCCCTTGGTAAGGCTGGTTGTCAGACTTTCGGGCCACTGACTACCTGTAACGACTGTCAAAGATCTACAAACGACAGCCGGGACCAACGGCTTAACGTGCTTTCCGAGGCACGGAGGAAACTCGGTATGTAATGGGTGGTCACCCATCCACGGACCAATCCAGACAAGCGCGGCTTAAGCTACTCTAACTTATTATTTAGCCACGAGCTCCTCAAAAATATCCCTACCCAATAGGTATATATTTGACACTAGCTTATGCTCGCGGCTTCGGTCCCGTTATGTACGGAAATTAACCAACAGGAACGTTTAAAATGTAGCCATAGTGAAAGAATTTTCGGAATCGAATCAGTAGTTTCGAAGACATAAAAATTACGTATACAAAAAACAGGCCTATTGCGAGTCGGACTCGCATACAAATGGTTCCGTAGCACCACAAAATATAATAACAAAATTTTAACGCACATTCATAGATCAATTTACACTCAACAGTAAAAATAAATTTGTTTTTCATATTAAACTATTGAAGGACAAAGTTACTGCTGGAGTTTCACATGGGAGATAATATCACATATCTCAAAAGCTTAATATCTAATCTTATTCAAACCAATTTCCGCTGAAAGTTCTACAAACCCAAGCTTTAAGCTTTTTCAGAACTCTCTCATTAGAAATTAAAGGGATGCAATTTTAAGCGAATATCTCATCAACCATTTACTTCTTAGCGTGTCGATACAATTCAAATTGAGTCAGCCCAATATTTGGCGACGAGTTTTGCACTTTCAGTAGCGTCCATCACCATTTACTTAGGAAAAAGTATTTGAGGAACCTCGATATCATTATAGTATCTTTCGATAGACACCCCACACAGTTATATACACGGTAGAAACAGTACATTTGGATACAAGTGGGCAAACTTTGTCATTGCAGCCGAGGCGGAATTTACGGTGCGGTTTCATGGAGCCGAGAACTGAATCAATAACGGATTACTTTTAAAAACTTCGCAATTTTCAGGGAATCACACACAACGATTCCATATTAAATTTAATTTCCGTCATCGTTTTGTATAGACACGGAAGGCAGACATCCCACACAAATAAATAGGTTGACAATACACCACCATTACGAATGGCTGTTCCGGGTGTCATGGCGTATCACCGTGGTAGTTATACCCCGAATATGGTATAAAAACGCTGTGTCATTTGTACAAGTATTGATTGATTTTCATCTATGTTAGTTTAGTGACAAATTTCATGGTTTAAGTTCATTGATTTACCTGTATGTTGTAAAGCATAGCCGATAGATAGACGCACCATGTTATTCAGCTGCATCCGGTTAGACTGGAACTAAGCCCAGTATAGTTGTGAAAAGGAAGATGAAGTTTATTATTATCATTGTGACGGTCATTAGTACAAATATGTTTTATGAATTCAGTTATTGATCAGTCAAAATAATGAAAATAGGCAAAAAAATTATAGTAGTGCATTGTCCCCTTGTCGCTAAGGAACTGCCTATCCGTTAACTGAAACTGAGGAGTGCAATCCTCAAGTGCAGTGAAGTTTATGTATTTCTCAACTCTTCTTCGCTTATCTGCTCCAATGGGCAGGCAGCCTTAGCTACAAACTGCTCACCTATCCGTTTCCAGCGAGTCTCGTGACCATGATTTTTAAAGCTTCCTACCGCTAGTGGGTCTCTCATTATATACCACCAAGTAAGCATCTCCCTGCAGGGTCCAACTTTCCGTGGTTAATCTACTTAGAAGACCCTGAACCGGCTTCGAACACAACTGCGAAAAAATAACTCCAATCTCGTTACTTCGATGAAAAGCAGCAGAGTCTGGGTGTACACTATGCTCGACCTCCTATCCTGCTCTCAGAGTCCGGAAATATGTAGCTAGAGTGACCTTCCCGCTGCCAGCTACAACGCTGTGGAAGTGGCGAAGGTATGGACATGAAGAAGAAGAAGAAGAAGTAGGTTAAGCTATCGGTGGTATACCAGGTGTACGGGACACCGAAGCTTAAACAGTAACCACGTATTCATTACACCAAACTTCCGTCAGTTATTTAAAAAAAATCAGCTGTTCCATACATTTTGACCGTATTGCAGTCTTGTAGGAAACAGCTTTTTTTTTAAATACCGATGTAAAATTTATATGTAGTCCTGTATAATGATCTTACAATGAGAATATTGTAATTTTCATAAAAATATATAATAATCAAAATACATTATACTGACGATCAGCTGTTAAAAACAAAAATCTGACAATCATCATTAAAAAATATCTTCATCATCATAAATACGAGTAAAAACAACTGAGTAATAACGTAACCACAATTCTGCTCAAAATTAACACCTCGTGCGAATTATTTAAGTAAATTATTCAACATTCATACGTAATCTCAATATAGCCTTGAACCAAGCTGATGCTAACTTATAACTGTCAAGTTCAAGTTCAGTAATTTAAGCAACAAGAAAAACGTATTATTGGTTTTAAGTTTTTTTTTTTTTTTAATGTCGATTTCCAATATCGATTCTGCGTGTATTCGTATTTGTAAAAACTGAGCGTTCAATACACAAAGAGGAGACGTGACACGAATCGATTTGCATTCGAATAATTTTTGAAATTATTTTACGAAGCTACCATTGGTTTTCGAATCTTTTGAACAGAAGTTTGTATTAGGAGATAGTCGTGGTCATCCTTGTATTTGATTTGCGAACAATCAAAAGACCAACGAATTTTGAAATTTTGATTCTTATGTCAAAAACAATTCTTTTTTTTTTGCTTGGTGTAACGGGTCAAAGAAACGAAAGAGCTTGCACATATACAAAGTCTGCAGTTATTTGAAATGACTTAGTTTAGTTCGAGAAACCTTAGTAACTTGGAAGTCAATGGCTCCAATGTTACGGTAACATTTACTCGAACTCGAAGCAAAAGAATTCCTCCCATCGCGAACTATAACGGTAAACGCCTTGTAGGACGTTGCACGTAAAATAAAACATTTAACATCTTAACGTCGCTGTTTGAGAGAAAGTTAATATTTCTCGTATTGAGATCAGACCTTAATATTGCCGTAAAATACAATGTTATTTCATTGCCGTCCCTATTTAAAACATTTGAATGATGTCAAAGACATTTTTTTTGTAAATTCAAAAGGATAAGACTGTTGTGTAGAAAACTCAAAGTCCATCGTTTTTATTATTAACTATATCAATTTTATTATTAAATCAATCCACACTGTACCACTGCTGGGCAACGACTTCTTTCTTTGTCGATTCCTTCCATTCCTCACAGCAGCTGTTTGATTGTGTGGTAATGACTTTCAAGAAGCCGTCAGTTTCATCTCGCCATCTCTCACCATCATCGGTAGCAAATCCCTTCGTAATGTACCGTATACATTCGACAGATAACTTCTGACCGCTCTCTTCCACATAAATGGTGATAAGCGACGTCAACGCAAAAGAACGACGGGACCCCATTCGGTGACAGAATAACAACAACAACATACCTCTATCACTGAATACTTGTCTTTTCACCAACACAAGTCAAGGATTTTTAGTGACCTGTACATTAATGTAAATGATTACGGAAGTAGAATAAACCTACTTAAACTAGTACCCTAATGCGATATAGTAAAATAACTAAATAACTCAAACATCTCATCAAATCCGTCTAATCATTCACAGCCGCGGACAAAGACTCATTAACTGACGTTATGACACGTGACGGACATACCTTTGTTTGTTATTCAAATTGCACGGAAGTTTCGACAAAAACTAAGACGAAATATGAAAATGAAAATAGAGTCACCATCTCTTCGGCAAGCCTAGAGACATACATAAACTCACGCCTTTTTCTCAAAAGGGTAGGCAGAAACTACAGAACGGCGACCACTTGTTTATGTCTTTATATAATACTAGCTGTTGTCCGCGTGAAATTCTTTAAAAATATGAATTCCCCATTTGAATCGGATTTTGTTAACAATATCAAGGGTTTTTTTTTGCAAGTGGCAATTGCTTTCAAAGCATTTATAATGTCTACAACTACCGTCAGTTGGATTGACAATGGCATTAATAGCTTGTTGATAGTTTTATGTCGAGTCCAATATAAACATTTCCGACCTTTCCATCTTCATTGTCGCTAAGATAATTTTGATTTGTCTATGCCTTCAAGCCACTCAATCAGAATTTTCTTCTTGTCACAGCAGTTTGCATGTTTGTTAAAAAAACCATACACTGTTGGAGATTTGACTCCCCGAAGTTTTGTCACAATGACAGATTTTATGCTGCTCGTATCCGTCCGAAAGGAAGAAACTATAAGAAGAAAAAGACATTCAATTTAATTTACACACATTTCAAGCATGTTCCACTAAATTCACAAGTATTCAAAAGGTCTAAACTAGACGCAATTCGCTAAAACCACAACTGCCCCGTCTAAATTTTAAGGTTAAGATTTTACTTATGTCCAAGGTCAGCACACATAAACGTATTTTAATCTATCATCAGTTGCAGAGACTAATTCTGAACATATCCTTTCATACGAGCCTTCTACACAATCTTCTTCCTACTTACTTACTCTCTTCTTTTCTTTACTTTAGAAAGGATATCAGAATAAATTATAGAAAAACTGTGATCGTCTGAATGATGCCATAAAGTAAAATAACAAAAATACCAACTTTAACTTGTTACGATATAATGTTGTGATGATATCATGGAGCGTTAGTGATGCAGGGTACTACGTGGTCGATCACCAACCCGATGGACAGACTCCATCAAATCTGTCACAAAGATCCCTGTGGCCAATATCGCGATCGCGAAGGCAGCGAACGCAGTTGTGGGCATCCCCCAAGACCACGACCACTCTGTCAAGAGTCAACGATTAAGAAGAAGAATTATGTAGTTCAATCTCATTGTCTTCTTCCTAATCTTCTCTTTTCGTCATTATCTCAGCATTTTCCAGCCATATGCATCCAGTGTAACCAAAATAGGCATATCCATTATGCATGGCACTCGCAGTCGAAACACACAGTCGATCGGACCAAAAAGTCCTCGAGCAGCAACTACGTATTGAAAGGTGTACATCACAAAAATTGGAACATCGACCTGTAGAAGGTAGGGGATAGCGCAGGGCCGATCGTTGTGGCACTCTTTGGAGAGTCCTATGTCCAGAAGTTGAAGTAACATGATATTACGTCTAATCCCCGAAGGGTTAGGCAGAGGTGTAGCTTATTAGTACTCCCACATTTCGCCAGTTATGTTTTTAAGTCCCTTGTAATAGGGGGCGAGCCTTTACCTTTTGACCACCACGGTCGGCTATAGCCGACAAATGAAAACTACACAAAAAATGTCGTTTTCTTGTCGACTCTAGCGTGTTGGGCACTTTTTTATTTGTCGGCTATAGTCGAGCGTGGCGGTCAAAGGTTTAACCGGACCCAAATCCAGCTGCCACTGAGAAATTCCTGATGGAACAACCCAATAATACTTTGCCCGACCTGGGAATCGAACCCAGCACCTCACTCCGCACTCCGCAGCCACGCTTGCGACCGCTAGACCAACCAGGCAGTCCAGAAATTAATGTATTAAGTCAAAATGATAATAATTACGCTTGGCTTATCTCTTTGCTCAATCCAATCCTACAATCTCGAAATAAAAACTAGCTTTACGATTATTTATGCGCATCTTCCGCCAAGATACAATAAATCTAATTATTATCTCATCTAAGGTTACGTCATCCAACCAGTATGTTCGAGTAAACCCACTCAGAGGGCAAAAAGCTGGGAAAACCACAAGTTTTCTCTTTCGCTGGAATAACCAATACGACTACGCGTGACACACTCTAACAAACATCGATCATGAGGAAAAATCTGTAGTGTCATCGTATTTAAAAGTGTGGGTTTAAGTGATGTATCGATAAAATATTGTTACTTCATCTTCCATTGATATTGAACCGCTCATCAAATATCAATTTATAATTTAAAAAAAAAGTAATAAATTAGTTGCTTCTCGGTTTTTTAAGTCGGGTTTTTTTGTTTTATTACTTTTATTTTTGCAGGTTTTTGGTTTAGGAATGTGAAAAATATTATATATCTTTTCGTATAACACGATTTTTTCACTTTTTATACAATTTGTCGTTTCGAATTACTTTTTAAAATATATAAGTTTGTTGTGCTGAATGGCGTAGTTGATTCTTCAATACATGGTATCAAGGTGAAGGTCACCCCAGGACCTATTGTTGTCAGAGGCGGTCCTGTCGAGGTTGTTCGAGAATATGTTTACCTCGGACAAACTCTGCAGTTTGGTAAAAACAACTTTGAGAGGGAGACTAACAGAAGAATTCAGCTGGGCTGGGCAGCATTTGGAAAACTTCGTCGGGTCTTATCGTCGCGATTTTCACAGAATCTAAAGACTAAGGTCTTCAACCAGTGCGTCTTGCCTGTTATGACTTACGGAGCCGAAACGTGGATACTCACGATAAGGCTGGTCCCGAAATTCGAGATCGCTCAGCGAGCGGACTATGGTTGGAGTCTCTCTGAGGGATCGCATCCGGAAAGAGGTGATCCGACAGAGAACCAGAGCTTACACAATAGGTAAGCTGAAGTGGCAATGGGCCGGCCATAGTAGCCGTAGAACCGATAACCGCAGGGGTAGACGTGTTTTTGAGTGGAAACCGTGAATTGGCAAACGTAAACTGGGACGCCTTCAAGCTCGGTGGAGGGACGATCTTCCCAGGGTGGCTGGTGGCGCGCGGTTGAGGAGACCTATGTCCAGCAGTGAACTGCTGTAGGCTGATGATGATGATATCAGTTATATATTTTTGTAATCACGTTTTCAAACCCTTCAAAAAGTTAAATCGACCGCTATAATAGGTACGTATAATTCAATTAGGTAGTTTATATCTAGTTATCGGTCCTTAGAAGGGTGATCATCTATTAAATACTGAAACCCGGCCGGTTATTAGTAGATCTTCGCGTTGTTACGGGTAATCGGAGTCCGAAAATTTGCCCACTAGACTTGCATAACTGCTGATATCCGCAACTCCACATCCAAAGTGCGTATTTTGCGTACGGGTGGAAAAATGATTCAATCCGCCCCAGTTCCCCGAGAAAGGCCAGCAATGACTTGGTGTTATTGACGATCTCGCGGAGAGTAAATCGGTTACCGAAGTACCAAATAGACTACTAGCCTTACCAAGGGGCATCGTATTACCCAGTTAGACATATTGGCAGATACTGTTAATCAACTCCGTCCAGTTCACCTCGAAGCCAACCCCAGCAAACATGGGCAGAAGTCAGGCAGATGATGATGAATATTTTCGTAAAGTTATTTTTATCAACACATATTTTTATTTTCGTTTTTAGTTCAATGAAAATAAAAATCCGTTGCATATCGCAATCGAGTACACTTTCGGAGTTCAGCGACAAAAGTGAAATCAACCTGTTTTCATTCTGAAACAGGTCTCTAGGTAACTGTTGTCTGATCCTTGTTATCGATCGATTGGCACAATTTCCTATAGTGGCTGTTTTTGTTTTGAAAATTCCTTGATAAAACAAAGAAATCTGTGGTATTGTCTATTAGATATGTTGCTTTTTTGACTGTTTGTTATGCTAATGCCTAGATTTTGAAGATCGCAGTACCGATAGGGATCCGATAGCGGTATAAGATCCTGCTTATCTGTCAAGGTTAACGAAGAATTCTGCTTGACTTAACTTTTTGTAAATCTACTATTTATCTAAGAACCTCAGAAACCGCAAGCGTTTTAGGATCGTCGTATTGCATTGTTTGTGAATCAACATTATTCCGTTTATGTATTTTCTAGTTAAAATATAAGCAGGCAAGATGGAATGCCCAAGTTTCGCAAGTTTCGCCGTGTCGTTACAAATTTATCTAATTTAAATGAATACATTACTTTATTTTCCTCTGATAAAGGCACAGTGAATCACTTTTAACACCAATGATATTATACCCATATAGAAACGCTAATTCGCACAAAAAACTAATTGCAAATCGCTCGCTGATCAGATCTGACATTTGAATGGGTCTCTTAGAATGCACTTAAGTGCATCGGCAAAAACCTATACATCATTGTGAGCCCAGATTAGATACGATGCTACCTAAAGGTTTTAGCCAGATTACGTCGTGGTTTATCCAGAAACTTTGATCACCGTGAAGGCATTTATAGGCAAGACATAAAAATATAATGGTTTATTTAGTTGTGGAGATAACATTCCTCGTCGTGTTAGTATGAGGTGTATCTGTTAGTACATCCGCATTTTGCCAATTGTGTTTGAGTCCCATGTAAAAGAGGGCAAACCCATTGCATCAATCGGGCACAAATCCAGTCCAGACCAAAAACACCTTGTCCGATGTTTGAATCGAAACCAGGATCTCAAAATGTCACTAAGAAGCACTAGATCAATGAGATAGTCAGATCTAGAGATATTCCTAAATAAACTATGGCTTTTTTAACACGCTTGTATTAGCTCCACCTATAACTAACTGACTAAGGGTGTAAAAAATCTTAGATGTTAAATTTGACCCATTTCCCGGTTTCCGATTGAGCTAGAATTTTGCATACATGGTTAGTTTGGATGACAATGCATGACATGACATTTAGAATGACATCACTTAGCTAAATAAATGATGTCATTCTAAATCCAATATGGCGGCAGATTCTCAAAGAAGGCGGACTAGTTAATTTTATGCGTAGCGATGATATTATGGGTATCAAATGAAAGGGTTGGTTTGCTAGAAGAATATGAGAAATAAAATACTGTAAACCGTGTGGTTTAATATTTTATTTAAAAACTAGCGACCCGCCCCGTCTTCGCACGCGTGCAATGTTGATACTAATATTTTCTCTAATATAATATGCATGTATTAAACATATAAATCTTCCTCTTGAATCACTATATCTATCCGCATCAAAATCCGTTGCGCAGTTTTAAAGATTTAAGCATACATAGGGACAGACAGACAGACAGACAGCGGGAAGCGACTTTGTTTTATACTATGTAGTGATATATTGTCCTACTACCTGGGTCTCAAAGGTCTTCCCATAACCTTCTTCTTTCCACTCTGTGCGGATTTCTCCGTAACTATGTCATTATGAATAGCTAATTCAATAAATATCACCGTTTGTTTGTCAGAGCGGCTTCAATATTTATTTCTATTATTTTTACATTTCATTGATTAGGGCTTGTACCTACAGTATCTTAGATCAGTTGAACTAGGTTAGCTATTTCAATTAACCTTAATAAAATATCGATTGATATAAATATTAGCCTAGTTATCCAATTGATTTTTCTGACACTAATTGTGGCACGTGTGGACATATTATGCAACAATTTCTATACATTTCACATTATCTTAAGATCTGCGTTGCTTTGCAGTCTGTCTGCAAAAATATCATCATCCTTCTCTTGCCCAGCTACCAATTCATTTGGGGTCGGCGCAGCGTGTCTTCCACACTTCTCTATTACTCGTCATCTCATCAGACACCTCCTTTCTTGCCATATCATCCTTCACACAGCCCATCCATCGTTTCTTTGGTCTTCCTCTACTCTTATACCCATCCACAAAAAAATTTCTATGAATTCAATTGGAAAGTATAGTTCTTTCAGATAAAAGAAGAATTTTTCAAATCGATTCATAAATGACGAAGATGTGAGGTAACAAACACAAAAAAAATATACAACCGAATTGAGAACCTCCTCCTTTTTCTGAAGTCGGTTAAAAATCACCGTAAGTGGTAAGGCAGAAGGCTGGAAGGGTTAGATCGAGGTGTACATACTTACCCCCACATTTGCCAGATATGTTTCAGTCCCAAATAATAAGGGAGAAAGAGAGAGAGAGAGAGAGAGTGAGAAATCCCTGATAAAAAAACCCATTGACACTTAAACCTGACCTGAGTATCGAACCCAAGACATTATGCTCAGTAATAGCGCAACGCTACCACTCGACATCGAGGTGTTTAATAAATGTACTAGAAGCATTATTTCTCAGGTGTAGTCTACACCGGCGACCTACTTAACATGTGGGTGACACCGCGAGTGGGAACGGTGGCAGTGTAACCGACACCTAATGCCTACATTAATACACACCCACTTATACGCCCTACAGACTCACGCGAGAAGTCTCGGCGAGGAGGCTCGCCGGGACATAGCGCGAGAACCGAGAAAGTCTCTACACGCATGTGACCTTCTCCCGAGACCCGAGACACCTTTTGCAGCGGGCAAAAAGACCAACACTGATGGCGAGAAATCAACACATTCACGTTTCTCGGGTGTTCTCGGGGGTTCTCGGCGTGAGTCTATAGGGCCCTTTAGATATTGTTTTCTAATATTACATGTATTTATGCTAGGCTACACAGACGGGTGGATTTCTCGTTTACGTCGCTCTTAAGATTATGCGGGCTAGTGTGTTATTAGGGCAAATATGAAATGTGAATTGTGTTATGGGAAAGGCCGCTTTATCTTTACCTATCTTAGAGGTAAACTGTCAGAATTATTATAAAGCAGGTAAGTGTATGTTGTCATCACCCTCCCGTCTCCCAAATTGTTTAGAGGCAGCTGCCCTTTTATCTAGCAGCCGTCATCGCAAAGTCACTGTATCAAGCAAAATTTTTTTGGCTCCCCGTTATTTTTATTCTTATTTTAGACCTAATATTAGTTTGTAAATAAATGATTAATTAATTAATTAAAGATAAAGATATTTTATTTGTTCAAAACATGCGTTTACATACAAATTGAGCATGCAAGATCTTAGTACAGTAGGGCAGGTCCGTACATGTTTTACATGGTGAGGTGTACAAATTTGTTTTTTTCTTACAATTATACAGATTAGAACATTTCCATTTTAGCCATTATTTTTTCTGGGTACATAATAACTAATGTCTAATGTGTGTAACGTAATATGTTGTAATGCGTGTGTTGTAATTAATTTAATAAATCAAGCTAAATTAACTTCTAAATAGTATCCTTTGTTTGCTTTTACTCTAATTTCCAGCCACGCACGTTCATTAACTATTCGTGCTAATATTACAGGAGAGATTTCGTTTTCTAGGTTTCGGGACTTTCACAAAATTTGCATATTTTCTTAGCGATTCAATGGCAAAGAGGATCTAACGTATTACTTATTTCTGTACAAAACTTATGTAATGTGATTCTTGCAGTAAATGCCTATGCAAATTCGTGATTTATTAATCAAATAAGGGCACATTATGATAACAAGGTACAAATAAAGGATATCCGTCGGAAACATGTAAGTTGATAAATGTTCAACACAACATAATATACTTACTTATTAACAGACAAAAAGAAAGTGTACTCATTCTCGTATCATTTCACCTTATTTTACGACAATCTGGCTAAAAGCAGGTCATAATATAAGCTTGACAGTGTCGATTTCCCAAGCTGAAGAGTGTCACCAATGGTGACTTTATACGTCTACCATCCCTTAACATCTTAAGAGAAAAATGGGACGCCTCCCTACAAGGCAATTCTGCAACGAGTGAATAAAAAATCTTATTGGAAACATAGAAGGAAGATACTTTCCTCAGAAATGGAATTATTTTTCGAATTCTTTTCTGGATTCATGAGATAATTAGTAGTGAGAATATTACAGGCAAGTCTAAGGCAATTTACGCGCCTGTGGATGTATGAAGAGTAAAAGTAACGGTCCGAGTTTTCTTGCAATTCAAAAAAAAAATCTAAATACATTGAAATAAGCTAAATGTATATTTTTTTAAATTATTTTGTAAAACATATTTTATAGAAAGCGAGTTTCTGGTTCTAACACTTCCTGGAAAT
This sequence comes from Standfussiana lucernea, assembly GCA_964057025.1. Lineage (NCBI taxonomy): Eukaryota > Metazoa > Arthropoda > Insecta > Lepidoptera > Noctuidae > Standfussiana > Standfussiana lucernea. The sequence goes on from OZ059805.1 coordinate 9,243,716, forward strand.
GTTGTAAATTACATGTAAGTATTGGCTTTGGTAGCAAGTGCCTGCTTAATAACTCTTTATATGCGCTTACGCATCAAATGTACCTAGGTATGTACTTTACCATGGCCGTTGAAAGACACGCGTAAGACGAAAGGATGGAAATGCTAGGTGTAGCACATTACCCTTGCGATTAACTAGGTTAAACAGGTTCGTTCTTAATCTCTACTATCACTGTTAGGAACTCTGCTGCATCGTGCAACCGTCAGAAAGAGTATTATATCTAGCTTTACTATTTCAGCAGGCGCTACTACCGACGCGCGACGCCAACTCCTAACCACTTAGCAAAGTATTGCCGTGCCAAACAACGACAAATCAAGCGACAGGGGGTTCCTTTATGACATTATAGTACTTACGCCAGATATCTAGTTCAGTGAACACGTAGCTAAAGCCACGCCCTTTCGGAAAGCTATTCCAAGTTACATAAGGCTAAACGTAACTACTATCAGATAACCAGCAATGCGGGAAAACATGATAAATAATATATCTTAGATTCAGATAATCTGGAAACTTTGAAGAGACGTGTTACTGTGTTAGCAGTTTGTCGTGTTACGATTACGTAAAACAATTGAGTAATGTTCCTAGGCGACAGTATCAGAATCTTTGACCGCTTTGGTTTGAGAAATAAGGTCGCTTTTGGTACTTCACTTATTGTTAAGAATCATCGAACACAATCCAGATTTTAGGCAGCAAACGCAGGAGGAACGCGTTGTGTTCCACGCGCGCCTCAAAGAGATGTCAGCGCAAACTGACGAGGTCCATTAGGACCGATGCCTGCCAGGGTTGCGGATTTGTTCGAAAGAGTTACCGTGGCCCTTGGCACCTTGGCACAGGCAAGTGAAGGAACACGGTTGGTTTTTAGTCAGTAAGAGTCTGACACGCCCTCCCGCTCCACCCAGAGTGGGAGGGGTAATATGATGATTTCCCACCCAAAAAAAAAAGGCAGCAAACGTCATCACCTGCCTAGCCTTTTCCCATATTGGGATCGGCAGCTGAATACCAATAGGTATATTGCATGTAGCGACTGCCTAGCTGACCTCCACAATTCAGTAACTGGGTACGGCGGTACGGTAAGACTGGTTCCATAGTGTGTCTTACACATCGTAGATCGAAGAAAACGATTAGTTTTAGCATAGCACAGCATATGCATAATCAGCCATTAATGTTCCCACAGCTTGGACTTGTCTTAGAGAGAGAATGGGCAGTAATCCACCACGCTGGCTCTGTGCGAGTTGGTAGATGTCACATGTCGTCGATTGTTCGTTTTAGGACATGGCGGTTTCCTCACGATGTTTTCGTTCACCGTTTTAGTTTCACAAATGGAATTTTATTATTTTAGCAATAATAAAACGAAAAAGACAAACGACGGGCAGTGCCTAAGTTATACCTACTGCAACCGTTTCCAGACGGCAATTTGAAGTATTTTGCTGTTTAAAACAACGACTTACTCGTAATATTGATAATTGACTACGTTTTTGGTCAGGGTCTCATTCTTGCATTACAATTCCCCCTAGTGTCCCTTTTTGGGATGATAATAAGGTGGAGGACTCGGATATCAGCTAGACACAAAAAGGACAGCACCAACTCTTCTGGCGAAACCTGCGGGTAGGTCATGAGATAAGATAAAGATTATTTCTCATGTCTAACAGTGGTCGTCTTTGATAGGAATGATGATGACGATGATCATGACACTGACGAGGAGTTACTGTCAATACCAGTGCATCACACATTAACATATTGGCAACTAATATGTAGACCTCGTGGAGTCGTATCTCATTTGGTATTGTTAACTGCTCACGAGCCTGTCAGGGGTCTAGGGTAGGGTTGCCATACGTTTGGAATTTTCCAGACAAATCCAGAATTTAAGACTAGTGTCCGTAATGCGGGGAGGGGGCCGGGACTAATATTATTCGTAAATAAATGTAGGTCAAACATACAAGGTGTAAACGTACCCTTCACAAAGCCGTCATCAAAGCAGGGATCAATGAAACATTGTGCTGATGGATGCATTGAATAGCGCAGGGGTCATGGAGGTATTTAAAGTAAAGTAAAAAAAAAAACTTTTATTTAAAAACAAACTTGTGTCAAAGTTGGAACTTTGACCTCCATTATCTCCGTAACTAGAGAACCTAAAGGTACCCAGGTATGGTCCAGAAAAAAAAAATATCGCAATGACGGGCAGAACAAGTTAAGGGTCTTTCCCCACCAAATATTTCATAACTTTAGCTTCTTTACATTAATATACCTAGTTTTAGCAGTAGTTATTTCATACTCTGAACTTATCAAGCTCATGACCACCGGGCAGACATTTCCAAAGCGGTACAATTTGGTGGGAACCACACTGATTGCCATTTGTGCCCTTTAGTAGTAAACCTAGTTATTTATTGCCCAGTACCGGATTGATCTAATAAAATAAGATCCGTTTAGCTACTCATTAGGTATGCATAACATTGTAAGTTTATCGGAACCGACGTGAAGGTGTAACTCAGCTTGTTTTACAAAGTGTACGGCTATTTTGTTCTAACCGAAATTGGTAGGTTTAATGTAATCGGTAAGTAATATTTGTTTCTTGATTTTTATAAAACTTTATATCGCCCTTTGTGTTCCGGGGTATCTCTTTCGAACAACCTGCAGCACCCACCCAGCTATGCTGATCTCTTTGAGGCGCGCGTGGAACACGAACGCGCAGTCGACACGGCCTGTCGTCCTAAGACGGAGGGACGGCGAGCTAGCCCTTAGCTCACCGTCCACAGGCCCGCGAACTTCAGATAGCCACCTGCTACGATCCTTCATACTCCTTGTGCTTGGTCTACTCTCAGCTCATACACGTACGACGGTTGTGAGTGACATCGTATGAAGAACACCACCACCAATGTGAATATGCATGTCAAAGTCAAAGTCAAATTTATTTATTTGGGTTATCTGTGGTACAAGAGATGGTAAAAATAACATGTAGTGCAGTGACACATTTTGCAATAAAAATAGCATGTCCTTCTTGATCAGCAGTTTTAATACCAGGTATGAATTAATGTTGGCTGACAATGTGTCCATTTTGCTGACAGTCACTATTCGATATTATCCTACACCCACTTGACGAAACGCATTAGTTGCAATTGCATAGAACCATTATAAGACCCAACCCATGTCGTTATAATATAGTCGATCTAGTTTTGTAGGTTGTGAAGTTAAATAATAACTTAAAATTATAACACTATTATGTCTAGTGGGGAGGTTGTGGTAGTTGGCATGGTTTTTTAAATAGGATTTGATAAAACATCGAGATTTCTACAAAATAAAATTTCAAAATCCCAATGAAAACTGCATCAAAATCCGATGTGTTGTTTATAAGAACAACGCAGTGTCAGAGACAGACTAAATCGCATTTGTCGGTCATCATTTTGAAGTTGGAAGAAGCCATTTTAATTAAGGGTAGCAGGTTCTTGTAACCTATCAAACGAGAGAGCTTGTTTTACACACACAGGGGTGGGCGTAATTATTCAAATCAAAGAAAAATATTCTGTTTCTACTCGTAATTCACCCAGGAATAAAAACGACAAAACATAAAATTATTAGATTTTTTTTATTAATACATTTTCAAGTTCGTTCTACAAGAGTTTGCATTATAATACACAGTTCACATTCAACTTTATACAGTTTAACATTTTTTTTTGGTTTTTTTCTGGTCGTTTTGTATAAAAAATAGTGTGTCAGGCAGTAGTGAGCTTGGGTCAGAGGTAGGGCTTAGTGCCATCCGCCGTGGTGGCCCCAGGGTTCTTCGGGGGATGCGGCGGCGGCGTGCGCGGCGTGCGCGTATTGGGACAGGTGGACGGCGCGCGCGTGCTGCACCTCAGGGGTGTCCACTACGTATTGGCCGTCGTGGGTCAGCTGGATGTGAGCCTGGAGACAAAGATATTGTGATTAGTTAGGATTGGGTGCAGCTAGCAGAATGTAGAAAGTGTGGTAGAAGGTAGTGTTGATGTATTCATTGCCTCGGTGCTTTTCTGGTGAACGCTCCTGTGGATTCTGGCTTTTAGCAGTTACAGTGGGTTAGTTGTGGTGAACAGTGTGGCGGGCTTTGCAGCATGTAGAATCAGATAGATCACTGGTGGTCAACATGACAATGAGATGTGGGATCATCATCATCTATAGTCATGTGCCATACTGTTGTCTTATTTGATCATAAAACCTGGACTATATGAAAAAGTGGTTGCCGGTGGAGCTATTGCAGGATTTTCAACAACCTAAGGCACCACTTACTACATCATTCATCTTGTTTCTATGGTTTCAGCAACATTAGACCATATCAAATGATAATTACCTGAGGACCGTTCCATTTGCCGTAACCAGCAGCGTAACCCGCTCCGTGTCCAAGACCACCGTAAGCAAGAGGGGCGAGGGCCGCACCGTGGGCCAAGCCACCGCCGTAGCCACCGCCGTAGCCGCCGTGGGCTGCGCTAGCGTGGGCCGCGCTGTGGGCTGCGATGTGGGCGGCCTTCAGGTGAGCTACCTCGGGAGTGTCTACCACGCGACCGTCATGGGCCAGGGGGGCGGGGCCGTATTTCAGAAGACCTGGTGACAGAAGGTTGGGTTTGTTGAGTATTCTAGATGACATGAGGTGAGAATGGAGTTCTAAGTTTATATTGGTGGATCATGTCTTCTATGGTATGGACAGTAAGAAAATCCAACATCTTTCTGAGATTAATGAGAAATCTTTTCATTTGTTCTTTCAAATGATCATCCTTCTTTTGTTTCATGTAGGTAACCATCTAAAAACAACTGAGCAACGAGGCTATTGTAACTTCATGAAATATTTACCAGCGGCGGGAGCGCCGTAATGCGCGCCGGCACCGTAAGCGGGTCCGGCAATGTAACCTCCGGCGGGTGCCCACGCGCCGTGCGATGTGGAAGCCTGCGCGTGCGCCGCGGCGTGGGCCGCCTTAGCGTGGGCCACCTCGGGCGTGTCCAGCAGGAACTTGCCGTCGGGGCTCAGCTGGATGTGCGCTGGTGGGCCCGCGTAGTAGGAAGCCTGGGCCAGGCAGAGGGTGGCTGCGAGGATAATCTAGAAAGAAGGCCAGGAAAGTTAAAGATGGTAATATAATCGCTTGATTTTTACGTTGGGTTGTTACCTATCGGTTCGTTATTGGTTTGCCTAGTTTATGTGTCTTCGTATTGAGAAAGTTGATGCGTTTTTATTTGGCAAGACTAGTTTGTGTTGTCTATTAGTTTATCTTATTGAAGGAAGAAAGAGCCTAGTCAAAAATACCCAAGTAGCAAATAGTAGGATCATGTCACCAGGCGCCAATGAAACAGTATAAGAATAGATTGAAGGCGTGGTTTACTTAGTCAGGGTTTATGGGTCTTGAATAATTGGTGTATAAAATTAAGGACCAATTAAGGAATTCAGCATTAACTGGAGCATTAAACTAGGAATGCCATAAGGCGCCATGACAGATTATTTATTAAAGGATCTATGACACATATTTCAGTGTTATTGTTTCGTAACAATATGATATCTCCGTCTATAATATACGCAACGACTTGATAACCTTCAACCTTTTTTACATCAATTAATAACAACAGCCTAAGTGCATCAAGTATGATTATAATTGATCAGTTTTCGCCTGACATTGTTGGTAGATAGTTATCGGAGCATAACCACGAGTTTCGCGGTTTCACGCGGCCCGTGCCGAAACCTCGTCACTTACGCAGCACCTGCGCCGGAGTCACTCACACGTGAATGTAATTAGACAGCTTACGACAACTCACTCACGGTTACTAGACTACGTGATTAATGGACGACAAAAGGGTCCTTGGCCTACCAAGGGCCCGTCCATTAATCGGGTTAGTCCCTGAGTACTCCGATCCCCGAGGCACCCGTACCGAAGGACCCCCGAGTTTTTAAACTAACAAATGACAATCCTTGCAAAAACAGGAACAGAGGAACACGAAAGAGTTCTACAGTTTCATAATTAACTTTTTCAGAAAAGGAGGGAGCTTACTGACATATTTGCATTAAAAACAGGTGATATATGATTTCTACTGCAAAATTAAAAAGAGTCAATATTTTAATGACTCAAAAACTAATATATATACTGGTGTACATTGTACTTCATCAAACTTTCTTATATCTATAACAGTTCTGGAAGTATATGTCAAACACGTCTGCTACAGTTCCGGGGCACAAATTGCATACAGGCTGACCCATTACAGCTCACGCTTGACTGGGCCCGGCGCGGCGGCGCAAAACGTGGCAACACTCAGTTTGGACATGTCGTTATTATGTCTATTACACGGATGAGCGACGGCTATCGTAATATTGCCAAAGGATATTACACTAGTTTCTAATATAGACATGTATTGTAAATCGTTGGAAATAGGCCCGTTGCAGGTCTGAAGAAAGTTAGGCAACCTAGATAAACTACTGCAAAGTCATTGTAGTATATTGTCTATGATGGAAAATGAGTTGGTAATCTTTTTTTGAATTTAGAATCCTGGAAGGCTGTAGTAGGCAGCTAACTAAAAGTCTTTTGAACAAATCAATATTTAAAGAGTTAAGATGAGCTTAATTAATGACATAACACTGAATTCGGGACCTTGATTAGAAAACTTATCTACAAAGTTCCTACCAGTACAAAGCGTAACATCAAAACTATGATTAATTCCAAACCACAACAAGATTAAGATACCAAATCTATCATAATCACAATTATCTCGCCTAGTTTGTATCATGTCAAGATACGCTAGTACTAGAGTAATTACTAAGCACGATTTCATCAAAATTTTATGCATATTAAATTAATCCAAGTATTGTTTTATACCAGAATTCACACGAGCTCCATTTTCTATATCAGTCACAAATGTCAAGATATCATAATGTTGCATCGTGAACCTAATTTCAAAATGGACGCCGAATTAACGCGTGTGAATTTGTAAATTATTGTGTTACTTAAGTAATGTTTTAGCAATGCTAGTTGTACTATTTAGATGTTGAATAATACATTTAATATTTTTCGCGTTTAAATTTTAAAAAAGTTTTGTGAAACTAGAGGAACTTGGAATATGAGGATAAAAATTTGGAGTCATAGACAAGATATCGATACAGTAGTAAAAGCGATATTGATATCGATATGAATAATAAGTCATCGAGAGAATATAAACATGAAACACGAATGTCTCTTTGTGAATGACTTTCTCTAAGCAATGATTGAATGTCCTGACCGAATGCTGAAAGTATCGTAGTATATAAGACAACTAAAGAATTTTAATTCATACCCAATTAGTTTTCAACATTATTGTAAGAACGACGTAAAGCTTACAGACTGCATGTTATTTAATAATTCACGCCCAACATTTCTAGCGCGTAGTCGTAAAGTAGCTTACAGAAACCAGGGTGTTTTGCAAAACTGTTGCTTGCAGCTAACTAGTTACGCGAAACGTTGAAGGCGTGGCACGCACCGACTATGGCCGCCATTGCAGATGACAGATAAACAACAACAGCTTTAAATAAAATGGACAAGCGATAAATAGCGCTTTGTACAACAGAAACAGATAGCTATCGAACACCATAGATTACATTACAAAGGGCCGCGCGAATGCTGTTCTCGTTTTTCAAAAATCGAACATAGGCTTTATGATTAGACAACAGCCAGTCTTGTATTTTTTTTCTGAAGATAAGGCAATGATAGTTGAATTAAAGCCTTATAGAAAAAAGGTTTTCAATCTTTCTTAAAATCCTTAACATTCTAGAGTAGGTATCTGTATCATTAGTTGTGTTCTATTTTATTCCACTATGTCAGAAATTTTAATGAAACCTCTTGCTCAATTAGTCCCACGGCTGCTACGATCATTTGTCTAACATGACATATTCGAGACATAACAGGCAAAGGAATTATTACATCGTGTCTATATTTATTAATTACATTATATAAAGCCAACAATTTCCTTCTTCCTTTTACTTAATTTAGACATAACAATATAAAGATATAAAATTAAGCCATTCTTGTTACATCTGGAACTGAAAGACCATTTTTGAACACAATGCCTGTAAAGGCAAATGTGAAGATATAGATTTGAATTTAAACTAGTAGTAGTAGTAAAATATCCTAGATAAACAAAGTGGTAAATATCACATTTTAATGTAAAATAATAACTTATCGACTTTAATACTTTCACATTTAAATATCTAAATGTATGTGCTTTATATTTAAGTCAGAAGGCTGAATGCTCAGATACCTTCACAGCTAAAATGGTCTTATTAATATCGAATTTTGAAATCCGAATGCCACTTACCAATAAAATTCATGTACATATTACAAAGTTTTTAATTTTCTAACCGCAGCCCGAGACGCGATCGAGTGTACTTTACTGATCTTACATATCTGTATCGCGTTTCTACCGATAATAATACCTTTAAGTACGCACGTAATACAATATATTGACACCGAATATGAAACCGCAGACCGCTTTAATAACTTGTTACGTCCAAAATAACGTTTTTATGAAACGAAATAGAAAGTGGCAAGTGCGAGCGTTACCAAAAACAATAGCGTTTTTTTTTCTTGGCTCTACAGCCTACGACAATCTAATTTGAAATGTTCATGTAAATCAAAGTATTTAATTGCATTATCTAAGGTCGAAATTATGACTGCGAAGTACTTATGAAACATAATTTTAGTTTGAAATAGTATTTAACACGCCCTGTTTAGCCAGTTATAAAACACTTTCCTACGATACTTATTATAAACGAATTCCATGAATTAATAATGTACGGCAGTTTGAATTTAACTTAATCTCCCCACATACTTGAGCGAATTATAAATTCTAATAGTTCAATTTCACGATTAAGTGCTATTTCCTAAGTGCTAAACGCATAAAATTGCAATTCATATTTTAATTATCGACCTTGGTGCTAATTATCTATGTAACCAAATTTAAAGTCATGTAGGTGCAATGCTATATGGAAAGGTATACCCAATTATGAATGTTTAAGAACGATATTGAACAATTTTTTTTAACTTCCTCTTCGAAATACGGTATGTATCCAGCATTATGTTTGAATTTCAATGAATCAACATGACAATAATGAATTCTATCGACCCAAACCCGAGATAAATATGTATGTGGTCATAATTCAGCACTTGTTCGCGCGCACGGCGCAACCCAATTGTTGGACAAGTGATCGGCAGTGTAAATAGCTACAACTGTTTGATAAACAATCGTCTCTTGCGCAATGTTGGGCCACAGCCCTCGTGCTGAAAGGTCTAGATTAACAACTATTATTATTTAGATATGCGTCCATTTGTAGGCCTGTAGTTATTTGAATCGAGAATGTTTTGGCAGAATGGTTTATTGTCATAACATTTTTGCTTGTTCGAATAAGAAATTCGGAATTCAAAAGTGAATAATAGACATGCGCTTTTATTTTATAAACGCAAAGGGATTTAATGATACAGCATTACATTTCATCGGCACAGACAAAGGTAATAACACCAGGCAATAGCTCAACTAGTTTACGGACAGTCTCTCAGGTTCTGTTATTAAAGAAAATTTAAGGACATCAGACAAAGCGAGCTTGCCCGTAATTTGTGGGCGTGGGTCTCATATCGACTCGCCTTTGCATTCTGTTGCAAAAGACGCCATTTTGCAATAGATCGGAATTATCATTCTGCGAACTGGTGCACAACCAGCTATTGCAATTTAGATGTTGCAAGAGGAAGCCGTGGGCGTTAGGAAGTGTTATGGTGGCCATTGGTGGCCGAAGGTCATAGAAAAACGGGACATTGAAAATAGAAATTTGTCTCGCTCGAGTAACTATCGATATCGCACGACTTTTTGTTGCGGTTACGCATGTTTGGGTCAAACCTTTTTACTGGTAAACTGTATGGAGTTATGAAATGTGATAAACATAGCTATTATGGCTTTTTGTTTGGCTACTTTTGTTAGCGTAACATCTAAAGTACATTTTGAAAAGCATTCATAGCGGCTAGATACATTGAAGTCGCAGAGGCAGCCAATACACCGATACTTGGTGATTGCCGGTAGTTATACTGCAGACCTGAAGCGGACGCGCTTCCCGCCCACTCATTAGTAAAACGGAATGAAGACGCGCGCCCGCCCAGCGCGCATGCGCGTCTCGTTGACATTTGTTTGGGCGCGAAAACTGTTCTAACAAAAGATGCGCCAATTTTTTGGGTCTATATTGTTTTTGGTTCTTCTTTTACCAATTTTTCTTTTTTTGAGTGCCTAATATCTCCATGTAGAATGCGTTGATTGATTGATTTTAAAATCGTTAATTGATCAAACCGCTTACAGAGTTACACATCAACCTTTTACTACTTAATAACATTACACTTATTATTTGTATACGCGTAAACCGATCGTAACACACGATTGGCTAATGAAGCAGTGAACAACAAAATAATATTCAAATATTTGACGTAGGCGAGTTTAGAAAACGGATGCAATGTATTAATCATCACTTACATTGTTTTACACGGTCCTTGACATAATTAAAACTATTTCAAACACCTCTTTGGTACCGTTTGTGAGGTACGAAGAATAAATTATGACGTTTCTTGTTCGATTTTCAAACAGGACAAAATTCTTATGATTGTTTTTCAAGGACCAAATTCAAAAAGACTTCGGTTTTCTTTTCTGGATATTTGGACCAAATTCTTGAAATACCAAAGTATTCTTAATGATTTGAGTATGGCTGTATTATGAGATGTAAGGAAACAAAGAACAACTGTATATCCTCTAGGCTATTGTTAACAGGAAACTATTGCCTGCTTTAGTCAATTTTGAGGGTCACAGTCATGATGTTTCATCTTTTAATTAAAAAGTCAAGGATTCTATCGCACCGTGGGATGGGCTGATCTATTGTTTTAACGTACTACAAAATACTCAAACACACTTTTTATATTTGCATACAAATACAAGGTAAAGATTGATTGACAAGCCATGCTCTAAAAACGATAAATGTAATAGGATTTGCATTCTTAGGTAAACAGCATGCGATTGCATTTTGATGAGCGTGTTATACTTGTAACAAATAAGTATTTCCTCTTTCAATGTGACATTACAGAAGAATGAATTTGGTTCAGATATTTTTTGTCTGTTTTACATCTCAGAGCAATTGCACTATTTTCGGTTATAGCAGCAAAAACTGTTTTGGACTACACAATAGATACCTACTTTTTGAAAGCACTTTTTTTAGAGTATTTCTGTCACAGACACAGAACAACAACTCTTTTTACATTTGTTAATTTTCACTTTTGATTTCTACATTTTAATGTGCACTGTCGATTTATATTCTTATGAATATGTGTAATGTTTAGTTGGTAGTAAATTCAACAATGGTCTTAAATCCTTTCCTTAGGCCTTCGAAAGGCGGAAATCTTCACACCATAGACAATTCAACGCAGAGCCAATTGATTTCCCGCTAATTTTAAACTTTCCTTAATTGATTAATGTTTGCAAGGAAATGTCAGCAGTGCCGGAGTATTGTTCTCAGTAATAAAGTATTCTATATATTACGACACGAAGGGAAGTCGTATCGAAGGGATATTCAAATGTGAGGAGGGGTGAAAGCGGGTGAGAAATAGTTTCCTTGAATGTATTTATTAGTTTGTTTTTAAGATTTATAATGGTTGCTTGAATTATGGTGAAGAAAATTTTATTGTTAATTAAGAAGAGAAATGAGATGCATAAATATTTACAGAGAGAGTTTTTATGGATAATATAAAATGAAGGAAAACAGTAGAAGGTAGAACTAAGGGTTTTCGTAAATATATTATTGAATTATCTGATTAAAATATAATGAGATTTTGAGTTAGCTAAAGGGATATCAGTTTGGCAAAATATTAGAAAATATTATTTTGGAAAGGACAGGTAGAGGCAAGATATGAAACTACCCTCATTCTTTGATACAAAATGCTTCTAAAAATTTAACAAAATCAAATTGGGACCGCGAAAAAAAGTAAAAAAAAAATACACTTACCATAGACTGCATGATTACTGTGTGTATTACTAAGGTTTAGAGATCTCAAACGAACTAACTTAAGCGCTACTGATAGACAGAACTCGCCTAGAAATTTTCGCCTAAGTAAGCGACGTGTGAATGCAACCACCTTCCGAGTCGGAATGTCGATTGGCCACAGACCGCCCCCTTATATATGGAACACCCCGCTTTGGCGGTTCGTAATTGGAAACAATTAAGTTGCGAGCAAGTGCAATGCTGTAATTTTTAATTGTAAGATGGGCCATACGTTTTTCCGGCGGAACGCGTTAAAAGGATTGGAAAGAAGTGGATCAAAGGTGATATGGGATCCTCTTTTTTAACCAAATCTTTTTCCGAACCATTGGTTGTACTAGAGCTGGTATTTCGATACATTTGTTCTGTCAATAAAGTATATAATGGAGATAAAGGATGGCTTAAGCACCCGTTGAGTAAGATAATGGGAGTCCCCTATTATATTGCCATTTGTTACTTGTTTATATTGTTGTTGCTACAACCAACTAGATACGTTTTGTGGTTAGGAAATGTAGTTAAAACCAATATTGTACATTAAGTGCTGGCCTATATTTCTTATAGATAGAAACACTTTCAAAATAATCGATTTTGTAAGTATGGAGTTTGGTGAAAAATATGTGAAATTTTGCAATTGTTATCACGGTATCGTAAGTTCTATTTAAGGAAATTATCAGTGGAATTTATCGGCATTAGGTTATTTTACTAGGTAAGGCAAGGTAAACGTGGTAACAATGTAGACGGTAATCGAAACATACCTTAAATTAACGGCTAACATTTTGGTCTAGTCTTTATCTATTAGTAACGTTATGAACGAGAAATTAGGTCGGAAAACTTCATGCTTACTTTTGTTTATTACGAATTGAATCAATTAAAATATTGGGTTAGGAAAGAGGAATTAACGCCTAATCAACAAGGTTGAAGGTGACATTTTTGTAACCTTGTCAGTACGAACAGGTTTTAAAAATGTAGAGTCCATCAAATCGGGGTAAGGACCTGCCAACTATAAAGTTAGGTGAGAACGCAATACGTTTGGTATATTGTTTTGTATTAAAACCGGAAATAATGCTTAGATCCGTATGGTGTACTTGAACTTGAATACCTGCTGGTCAATTAAGCGTACATGTCGGTATTGTTGTCATGGTATTTGCAACGTAGATATTATGTACTTCTAAGAAAAAAAACTGTTAAGCTTGTTTGCTTGCTTCATGTTTTTGCTGCGACAACCGTTTATGTTTAACTAGAACTTTCAGATTTGTGCCTAGTTCATGGCAATGGGCTCAACTCCTAATTACTGGTTTAAAATAATGGTTACACTTCTGCATGTCCCTCCATGGAGAACAGGCGTGTTTTTTTAATGTTTGTAGATGAAGGTACAACTTTAAAGGTATAATCTTTTTGACATTCGCACATTTAAGAGACCGCGCGTTGATGTCTTTACTATGCAGATGTAACGCGTGATTTTTCGCTTTGAAATTTTGAAAGAAAAACGGGATCACAAAAGGTGTTGTTTTTTGTTATTATTTCTTGAAGTCTAAAAAACTTTTAAACTCAAATTTATTACGGATGAAAAATCGGGAAATTGAATTTTAAAATAATTTTGGCACGCGTTTTTTTTTAATGAATCTGTATTTTTCCAACAGTGAAGACCTGCCAACTTCCATGTTTTTATTTCACTTGCCACTATCTAGTACTACGGTTACTTTAGAACCCGTCTTTGTCATAGAAGTCCAGCTCGTTCCGCCATCACCACCTATCGCGATGGCGCTTGTCATACTTTACTTATAAAAGAATGTAATTGATACGCTATTTAAAATGAAAGACGACAATTTCTAATAAAATCGGCCAGTTGCAAATAAGTCTCGCACTATGAGAGCTATGTATAAGTTCTACATAATGTAAAGGAAAGTATGATATAATAACTATTTGCTTATGTAAAAATATTTAATAGATATACTTACATTCCTTGCATCTCGTTTTAAATTGAAAAGTTATGAAGTTTTTACCCAACAAAAGATAAGGTTAAGTTCTCAATTAGGTAATGGTCAAACCCGGAATCGAACAGTGCCCGATAGGTGCTAGGCCCACCCATTATTACAATGGGTCTGATACCATCATCAGTGGTAGGCGTAGGTATTTAGCTTACAGTTCGTTCAAATTCTGGTATCTTAAGAGATCGCAAATTATGGTGATGTTATGCTGGGTCTACGGACCAATACTTTTTGCGCAGAGGAGTCGTAACGGTCGGAACAGCATGTCAACAAAAGCTTCCCAAAAAGATATTAATACAAAATTGAATCGAGATGGATCGATGACCTCCAATTGACCGCCTGGACCAAGGGCGACATCTGAAAGGATAAATTTACGAGTAGTAGTGGATTGAGAGCAGGACACACCCAGTTGGATAGACTGGCGACCTTAAAAAGGTGGCCGAGATCAACTGTATGAAGAAATATGAAGGACAGGGTGTTAAGGCGCAACTTTTGAGAGACTTAATCTGGCAGTAGGATGTGAGTGAGACACACTCAGTTAGATAGATTTATGACCTTGCCTTGAAAGGTAGCCCTGACCGACTGGATGTGGAAGGCCGAGGACCGACACAACTTCTGAGACGCTTCGTACCTAGCATTGAATTGTGATAGACTTAGTTTATTGGAAAGACAGATTATTTAAGAAAGTATCATCATGTCTTGGTCATAATGTGACCCTTCACAGTGAAAAATTGCGAATGAAGGTCATAATCGGCACTCATGCTTGCTACCTCGTATGTTGATATCGAAGCGTTTGGAAGAACACGGCTGCCTTATCGGTTAAAGCTAAAGCTAAAGATCAATTAAGTCTTTGTTCAGTTGTTTATTATCTATTATGATTGGTGGTTGTCGGAATTAACAACAGCCAAACAAATTACTTGACTTAATTTGGTAAACTATTGATTACAGGAATGATTGCAATTATGACAACCAGAAGAAGGTGCCTTTTAAGTTCTTGGTTCTGACTGTTTTACTCTAATTACTTACGGCAGGAATAGTCTTAGCTTCTCGTCTTTACCTCGTTTCTGCTCTTTGTGAACGTGCTCGTCTGGGGAAATACATCCCACCACTATATCTTTTTCTACCGCCAAGCACGGTTGCTATGACCCGGTTTAAAGAGTACGGGTGCTGGTGCAATTGCAGGCACACGAGACGCTTAATTGTAATGCAGGTCTCCAAATACAGCAGTGACCTGATTTACCATCAGGTGGTCTCCTGCTTGATTACCTCCACTTCTTTGGCTAGCTTTGTAATCCATTACTAATTAGTTTCGCGTTCCTCTGTAAAAAAGATCGTGTGTTAAACATTCTTAACATTGCATGTACTTAACTCATTAATACTTTCTAATAATTATTAGATAACAGACTCTTTTTAATCGCCTGACGTTATTGTCTTTCGTACATTTTATAACAAGCGCGCCGGTTGCATTGGCAAGCAATTTAGTTTTAATTAAACGTTTTTTTTTTTTTATTGAAATTGGAATAGCTTTGATTTGTCGCGTAAAGTGAATATGATCGATATTTTTTAAACGATCTTAGCGATAAATTAGCTATTGTTTTATTCAGAGCTGGCCGTCTCGGATGGTATGGTCACGGAGAAAACATTGCAAGCAACTACCTGAATATGACAGAGGTACAGGACGACCTCCGGCTACGTGGTGGACTAGCATGACGAAGCTGTTATTGGAGGAAAAACTGCCAGGCCCGACAACCCAGAACAGGTTATCCTGGCGCCAGAAAATTAGGAGAGCCGACCCCACCTATAGTGGGATAGAGCTAGGAAAAAGATGAAGAATCAGAGCTGGACATCTTTCAAGTCAGATTGAGATGATGGCAGTTGTACAAGTACATAGTGTAATTGAATTAACTGAAATTTCTTAAGGGTTCAATGTGTTTTACTTGATTAATTTAGTCGTTCTAAATATTTTTATTTTCTTTGTATAGATTCTTTCGTATTTACAGCTTGTTTGTGAATGTGTGAACATTGTAGGCCTTATAGATTCCTTTGCTCGACGTTTTATAAGTGCCCGTGTAGGCCTATGTGAAATAAAATATTTGTAATTTTTGATTTTGAATGTAGGAAAAATCAGCAGTTGTTGATATTTTGTCAAGTTATGCTAAATGTATGGACCTGTCGCTTTTTTTTCGCGATTTCTGGTTTAAATGGTGGCATTGTAATAGTTTTCTTTATTATGGGTTATGGGTAAAGTAACCCATAATAACGTGTCTTCAAGTTATTAACCCTACAAATACTTTACTTAAAGTGGGTATTATATATCACAACGTAATATAATTCATACTGATACAAAATTTTACAAAAATATGAATAATTCATGCTATAATGATGAATGGAACCTGCACTGTGAATATACTGCATATTATTACGTGTTAGTATGGCAATTAGAGAAAAATAGAGCCTGACTATTTAGGTGAAGGAAATAGATAGGTACATGCTAAATGCAGATGGATATCATTCAGAATTATTTGAGGAGTTGGTAGCAATTCAGGGATGTTAAAAAGCACTTTGAATAAGGCATGGCGGCAGGACTATTTGAATGAAGTTCGATCACGTTAAACAGTAAAAAGTATAAGCGAAAAACACAGTACATATATGAGCACAAACACGTGTAACAAGGCGGAAGCGACATCGATGCTAAAATGGTTACTACGCATTCAGTACATCATTTTGGTTTCTTGGATGGGGCTGAGGTGACTTTTTCTATAGTGGCCTTTTCTTCGGCTTTGGCTTTAGCTGGGGAGTTGCAAATGAATTAGGGACTGTATTAATAGCATTACTTTACGGGGTGGTAGGGACACCGACGCGATGACGGAAACGACATACTCAGTACATCATTGTGAACCCCCCACATAGAAATGTTTCAACGGTAATTTTAAAAAAAATAGCTCTTCCACACATTTTGACCGTGAAGGTATTTCAGTTTTGTACGAAACAGCTATTTTAGTTTAATAACCGACGAAAAATTTCTAAGTGGGGGTGTTCAAAATGATGTACTAAATACGTGGTAACCGTTTTAGCTTTGGTGACCATCCTGTATAAACGGTAAAACAATGATTTAACTACGAGCGTATTGCAATGTCTTTACCATTCCTGAATAAACCTCCTCCAACCACCACTCCTCCTCCTCCTCTCTCTCCTCTATGACCTCCTGAATTAACTCCTCAAATGGCGTTCCATTAATTCCTCTTTGTTGATCGCAATTACTCAGATAGGACGCTCTCATAGCATACCTCTAAATCCCTAGGGCTTTATAAATACTTACATATCAACAGACGACAGCTGACTCTAGCCATTTAAATATGGAAACCAAACGTTCTGTTCATATGAATGAACAGAACATTTGAATGCATCCGAATTTCTGACATAGATGTAACGTATTATTATAGAAAAGCCAGCAGTGGGCTGCTATCGGCTGATGAGGATATTACTGGTGAATGACATGCAACTGCTGCAGAAGTGACTGTTATGAAGGTAAATGACGTAGTTATGTAGATAAGTATGTAATATTGTTTAGTTTTAAATGCAAAAGACATTAATGCAAAACATATAATACATAGCATCATACCTGTAATCCCCGAACGGTTAGGCAGAGTTAGTTAGCAGATAGCAATTTTCTTTACTTCGGCTCTTCATTTAATTACCAGCAATTTTTTCATCATTAACCGGTTTTTCCTGTAGGGTTAGGCAGAGGTGACCGCTTACCGTACACCCACATTTCCTTTTAACCCAGTTAGGTTTTAAGCCACATATAATAAGGGGCGAGCCTATTGCCATCAACCGGGCATAAATCGAGACTCCATAGCTGCTACTGAGAAATTCTAGATGGAAAAACCCAACAACACTTTGCCCGACCTGGGAATTAAACCCAGGTCCTCATACTCAGCAGTCGCGCTTGTGACCGCTAGACCAACCAGTCAGTCCATTACTAATTTTACAAAGAATTATTATGTCCTTTATTTATTTTTCTAACTTACTAATTACATTTTTAAATATTCCTATATAAAATTCAAATAAAAAAAAACATTTAAAAATATAAAAATAGTAGCCCACCGGTATCGGGAACAGGGTCCAAGCTACCGGCGGTCAGGGCTCCAGAGAGAGGAACCTCCTAACAATACGCGCCGTGTCCAGAAGTACTGCTTTCTGAATCAAGCCCTTGATCCAGCCGCCTAACGAGAGCCTCCTCAGGTATTGGTCGAGGCTCTTGGCAATTAAGCCATTGGCTGAAACGACTATCGGCACAATGATCGTCGAGTCCACTTCCCACATGTCGACAACCTCGCGAGCCAAGTCAAGATACTTAATTTACAAAGAATTATTATTATTATTACTGCGCTTGCTACTAACAACACAAATCTCACTGAATCCAAGTAATTCCTGATGACTACACGACCTGCGACCACGCCCCTCAGTACCTTCATAGGCGAGCGACAGTCGGCCACGATAGGTATCACGAGTGGGTGGCCCCAAATATTTAGTCTAATTGTCCTGCGCGTGCGCCGGTATTCCGCTCCATTGTGCGCGGGAATGACTGACTGGGATCTATCTCGCGGTCGTATGGTCTCGTCGTACGGCTACGGTGATTGGAAGATATAAGGGGTTATACAGTTTTCAATTGTTCTTAATGCTTCTTTTTATGTTTACAAGAATATAGTTTTTTATTTATTTAGGATTAGGATCATACATACATATAGCTACATTACAATTTATTTATATAAAAAAAATATCTATGAGGAATGGATACTGCAGGAAGTCAGAACTCTGACGATGAATCTGTTTGTAAAGCTTTATCAAACAGATTCATCCTATTTCAAAATGAAGTAGTTAGAAGCTAGAATAATAGGTGACTATGAAATACTTTTTATCCTGCTAAAGCAAAGAAAAGTTTAGTATTTTTCTACGGTTCCACTTTCGATTTCTATGCAAATCAAAAACAGAAAGAAACGTTAACAAAACTAAATAACTATATACCATACTTAGCTGTAAATTATTCAGTCAATAAATAAATCAATAACATTCCTCTTGCCGATAAAACGTTCCAAAATAATCTCAATCTATTTTTGAAGTAGACAGAAATTAAAAGCAATATTTATCGCTCTTCCGACTGTTTCAATCGGAGAGGCTGACAGATGGCCACTCCCCGGCGCTCCCTGACCTTGGTCCACCTACATACGTCCAACAGTCCATGGTAACAGAGCCTTTATTTCGTGGCAGTAAGGGCGGTTTTCCTAGGCCAACTTTCACGTGACGTTGACCGTACGTCCAACCATGGATATACTGGGGCTTGTGGTAAGGTCAATAAGGTGACACGGCAGGTTAATTGATTTATGTTTAATTGTTTTTTTTTATGATGTGTGCGAGTGACAGTTGTTTTAAGGAAATAAAGTGAATTTTGGAAGATTCGGTACACATTCAGGTTCACTTCAAATTTTGACGTTTTACAACTATGAACTTGAACAAAATGTGACTATTTAATTTCCTAGGCAGAGCATATTTTTGCGAAAATGTATTAATTTGTTTGCTGAAGATGTTTTAAAATTAGTTTTCCAAGATAATTTGAGTTTACAGGGAAAAAAATATTTGTTGATAATTAAAAGGAGAATTAACTGCCTCATTGGTCGCAAGCGCGACTGCTGAACATGAGCTCCTGGGTTTGAGTCCCGGGTCGGACAAAGTGGTATTGGGTTTTTCCATCAGGAATTTTTCAGTAGCAGCCACTGAGTCTGGATTTGTACCCGGTTGATGGGAATATGCTCGCCCCCTATTACATAGGACTTAGTCAATCATAGTTGGCAAAATGAGGTTTTAATTAAGGTAGGTACACCTCTGTCGGGTATACACTTTAACATTCAGACGATGGAATTTTTGTTTTCCGCTAAGTCATATTTGACATTTTAGACTCAATACCAAACGCATTGGCATGATTGCAAACGTTCCACAAAAAAAAAATTACACCTACTCCATTTACGATGAACTTCGGTAATTAGACCAATACCCGGAAAACAGCCGGAAGAATTGCTGAGAAACCGCAAATATAAGGAAAAACCGGTTTTATTTGACACTCCTACGATTCAAATGTCAAATGATATAGATTATCATATAATTCACATTATTGCATGTATTACCGATAATGTTTTTTAATGTAAAAGTAATTATTTACGTTTTATTGCTGCTCGGCCCTGCGGCGACAGTTTAAGGATTTTATGTCTGGCATCGTTGTCATAACTGTGCAAAAAATGTTGAATAACAGTTATTGTGAATGTTCCTGATTGCTAGTCTTCGTCATACTTTGGAAAAACTACTTAATAACACAATATCAGGCCTATAATCATCGGAGGATTACCTATATTGCACCCAGATTTTGCCAGTCATGCTAAAGCCCGATGTAGGTTATAGAGGACGAGTCTATTGCCCTCAACGGAGCAGGAACCCAGAATCCAGGCACCAGGCTCTACGAGCGGGAAAAAGGGATGTCAACAGCCTGTTAATGTGGTCTAATCTCACTAACCCTCTGTGAGCCTCCGCTCGAAATAAAGATTTTGAATTTGAATGTAATCTCACTAAAATTAATTCTATTTTTTAATTTGATTTCCTTATCTCCTAATCTGTTATTAGAAGCATCACGGCGATTTTCATCCTTGTATGATTAAGCCGAATGTATTCGGCTACACTGTAGTGTTTAACCATTTTAAGTGAACATAAAGTTCAACGGTAAATAAAGCTAAGGCGATAGTTTTGCGACAGAAAAGGTCGGTGATTCGAATCCTGATTCCGTCATAGAGCTGTACAGCTATCCATATGTATGAAGGTTCATAGAAGGCTGTATAACAGGAATAAAGCTATAAGTGCCTAATTAACCTAATGGCCTAATGATTTCCATAAAAGTGTAATTAAAGACATGCTTTTATGTATAAACAATCGATGTAGAAGCAATTAAGCTCATGTTCACTCACACTTAACAAATAAATAAATCTTGTAACAATAATATGATGTCTAGAGACCACACAATACATTGGCATTCCTCATTCCTCAAACAACCACAAAAAATCAATCAAATAATTAGACAAGAATAAAAACAGACCCGCTCTGAGTATAGACACGACTGCTCTAAATCGAACACGCCCTTGATTTTTCTATTGCATCTACATACGAACGTTCTAGATCTCCACGCAAAATGGCTTCCAAATGTCAAACGTTTTCTCGCAAATCGTGACTGCTGTACACCTGATTGTCTACCTGCGATAATCTAACTGATCTAGCTGCTGTTTTAACAAAAAAAAAACACATTTAAACTTGAATAATTAGATTATTTCATAACTTTACGCGTTCTTGAAATTAACGCTCAGTTTAGAGTTGCAAAAGTCTAAGTAATAAGTTTTAGTAATGTCTAAAATTATTTATATGTCTGTTGTAATTTTATGTTTACATTTACAAAGTAATTAGTTATACATTTCATGTGGGTTTAATAATTGCAAAACACATTCCTAGCAGGGGAAACAAAATTACTAGTTTTCATCACATAACTAAAAAACCTTGTCCAGATCACTGATCTGGACATGAATACTGATTAAGGCTTTTTAGCAGTCTTTGATAAGTTGTAACAATTTGGTAGTCCATGTCCAGCAATGAAAGCAGTCAAACAAGCTCATATTCTTATTCTTTAATGCACACAAAATTAAAAGATATGAAACACAAATTGCAATACATAGTTAATGTACAACGGCGAACTTGACCCCGAATTGAGTTTTCTTACAGCAAAACTTATTTCGATTGCGAGATTTGCAAAAAAGGATATACCTATGTGCATAAAAATCAACTTATTTTATAACAGATACAATGATCATCAAATGCCTAGCTTTTTCCCGATTTCAACTATGTTGGGGTCGGCTACCAGTCTTAAAGTGTGCAGCCCAATTTTATAAGAGAAAACTACCAGAATCGAATGAGATAAATAATAAATTTCACGAAGTGTCTTGATACTCTAACATCAAAGTTAAAGTTTTTTTAAAAATTTTAAAACGTTGTTGTAATCTGAGTTATGTTAGATATTACACAACGTTATTGTGAGTAACTACAAAAATATTACATTTATATTAGAGTTAAGATTATTGCGATTGTTATCTAAACCGGGGTTTTTATAAAAATAGACTAAAAAGTGTTCACAATCATATTATTTTCCTGCTAGTCTACAAAATAATTTGTTCACTTTACTTTTCTTTTTTGATAGCTAGCCAAGTGAATTGGTTTTGTCAGGAGGTTGATCGATTATAATGGCCGTCAGTCGTTCGACTAATTTCTATAAAGTGTTTGCTGTCAATGGAGACAAAACGATAGTTTAGATTTGATCGAACGATCGTGTGAACGATATTTGAATTTGAAAAAAAAATCAATGAACATTTTGTTAAATGAATGGGCATAATATGATGATGAGTAGTGAAACGCATGTGGAACAAAGACTTATAAGTATAAATGTTGATGGGTGGAAAGGGAGGATGTAGGAATTGGATGGACTGTGTGAAGAATGTTTGACAGAAATGGGAGTACATGAAAGCATGACGGTTGACAGAAGAGAATAAATGAGTAATACGTGTGGCGCCGATCTCAAGTAACATGGAACAAGGGTAGCAAGATGATGATATTTTCTGTTGATGACAGTGTGATCTTTTTAATTACCAATATCTATAGACTTACCGAGATGTCATTCCACGTCCCATAGTTCAACCATAGCTTGATTATGAGTATTCATAAAAGACACAGCATTCAGCATAAACATATGCCCTACATTGGCTAATGATCTATTGTGTTATTATTGACTTATTCGCTAAGGATGGCAGACAGGATAATAGTGCTTATCGTGCTCCATGTTTACATATATAATAGGCACACAAAGTTCATATATTTGCTGATATTTAATTGGAAACGTGCCTAAGCACTATGAAACAAACCAACTCAAAAAAACTGGTTAAATACTGGTCATTAAATATTATTTTGATCAATAGCAAAACGATGGTAAGTAGTAATTTTTGTATAACAAAAGAAGAAGCAATAAAATTATACTGCCTTACTACCTGCAATGAATATTAACAGAAACAAAAGACGGTAAAAATGAGAAAAAACAAGACATCTTTATCAATAAAGGAAAAGAATCTCGATAACGTCCGATAAAGATAGCAAATAAGATTTTTATTTAAATTAAAACGTTTATTTATTTCAGATGAAGGATCTGGTGGCCTACCTTCACCCCTTATACCAGTATTGTTTTTATCTTAATTCAGTGTAGGAAAGAGATGGAGCTAGACGTCTTTAGTATCTCCATCCTGTTCCCTCACCGAAGTTGGTGTTACAGGCCCCTAGTCGGCCAAACAATTGTCCGGTGGGTTTTGCCTTCGATCGGGAGAATGCGCTTGTGCCATGACTGTTGACATTCACGGCACCTGCCCATCGTGGGACAGTCTGAAATGGAGGCAAGTGTCAAGGGTTACGGTCGGTACCTCTTGAAGTGACCAGTTGTAGAGCTGGGTGGAATAATACCTGGAAATCACAGGTATGAGTAAGTAGAGCATTCTTTGTTGTTAGCAAATTTAATTTAAGTACTTTTAAGTTTATTATTATTTAAGTTTAAGTGTAAGTTTATTATAGTTTAAGTTTATTTAGGATTTTACTTTTAAGTAGTAAACATTACAATGGTGGGGCTGTACGCTGTTTTTTACGAGCAGTTCGGACGCTGAATTTGTGACTGTTTGATACGAGGCTCGCCCCCTGTAACTTGAGTGTCTCTAGTTCTCTAAATAACCCTGCGGGATTAAAGACGAGATGTTACATTACAGTAACATAATAGATAATATGTTATAGATATTAAATTCAATCATTTGTTTCGCAACTGAACCCAATAAAACTGCTAAATAAAATCTATGTTTTCTGCAAATCTCTTGCTTGTTGACATCTTATCTTTTGTTCTCAATCTAGATTCCACGGCTTCAATACTACCTTATTTACATATGAGTTAACTGAATTATTGCTGAATTTTGCAATATGTTTTATAGGTTAATGGCACCATAATATAATCTATGACTAATAAAACGATCATCTTTAGATACCGTTTAGTTCTACTAATCTGTACATGATTTTTTAAAGTATTCCGGAAGTTTTATGTATTTTTATATCTCAGATAAAGAAGAAAGAAAGAAAGTTCGTTGTTTTGAAAAGTCGCCACATCATTACTTTGCATCTAGCGTAGGTAGGACATGCGAAACCCGGTTTTGGTCCCACAGTAAAATACGGGAAAAAACGGTTTTACTATGGGACCGAAAACCGGTGCCGCATCCCCTTAGCGTAGGATACCTCTCACTTACGTAAGTAGAGTTAATTACATAAAAGAATTCTATATCTTCATTTCGATTCATCAGACCGTAATGAATGAATTTCGAACGTGTTTTGACAATAATCGGAGGCCAGACGGCTTACCGAAATAATTGCCCTCTCTTATAAAGAGCGCTGGGGCTTATCTTGTAACAACGCGTAGGTATATGTATGCACTGGTCGTTCGATATAGGTTTTATGTCGCACTAGTTTCACAGTACATAAGAAAAACAATAATGATGAGGTATGTATTGCAGCATTGCAACATAAAGAGTAGAAACTGTTGACAAGGTGTAGTTTTGCAACCTCGTCAAAATTTAGGTGGTTGTCATAGAAGATGTAAATAATCAATATAGCTAAATTACGGTACCAGGTCAATAATAATAAGCGCTGCTTTTTTTAGTTGTTTTAATTTGACACTATTTCAGAATGAAGCTCTTCTCAAAAGAGGAGAATCACCCGTTTATCGAATAAACGTCTGCGTTTGTTTATGTGTGTGAACGCGCGGTTAAAGGGTATTAGACGGGCCGCGTTTTAATACGGGTGGTGCACACTTACCGATTTCCGATATTAGGAAAAAAATTATCTACCCATTTTATTATTGCTTCGGATCGAGAATCATTAGCATAGTTACCTCCTTGAATTTGACGAGGATGCAAGGCAACACCTTGTACAGGGCAGGCCTCGTTGGTGGTGGTCGCAAGCGCGACTGCTGAGCATGAGGACCTGTGTTCGATGCGCGGGTCGGGCAAAGTGTTATTGGGTTTTTCTATCAGGAATTTTTCAGCTGGCCATAGGCTCGCCCCCTGTTACGTTGGACTTAAACATAACTGGTGAAATGTGGGTGTGATACTCTGCATAACCCTTGGGGGATTACAGGCGTGATGTTATGTTTTGTTTATATAGAATGGAGGAACACGGACGCTAAAATGGTTACTTCGTATTCAATACATCATTCTGAACCCCCCAACATAGAAATTTTCGTGGGTGGTCATTTTGACCATCCTGTATGGTGTCAAAAATAACCATCTATCCTCTAACCATTCTAAACATCAAACTAAGTTACATTGATTAAAAGTTATTGCTGGGAAAGAACCATAATATTTGGTGAAAAAAAAAAAGATGTTTACGGTAGCGCGAAAACAGTATAAAGTCAAAGTCAAAATTATTTATTTGCGTTAAATGTGGTACAAAAGATGGTAAATATAACATGTAGTGCAGTGACACATTTCGCCCTAAAAATAGCATGCAAATATTAATAAACACTCACATTAAATTAGGTAGTTAACCAAATAAATACAGACATTAAATTAGGTACCTGAGTAACCAAATAAAAATACAAAGTAATAAGCTCACAGACATAATAAACATTGGCTTTATTGCGGGAACGGATCCACGGGTATAGCTAGTTCTTAAGAAATCGACGCAACAAGCCAAATAAGGATGGGACACGTCTGCATATAGCTCCCCCTTCATACATCATACACGAAATTATCATTGATACCCCGTTGTTATATTAATTCTTCACACTTTATCAACTCGCCGTAAAATGAATGGCTAAATATTGAGTTGTAATTTTTTATCGCGCTCATCTTATTATTGTCTCAATTAATTTTAATGAGAGGTTGTTCTTCTTTGAGCCTTTTCGCACATATTTTGGGATTTAGGTCATCTACGGATCCGGTTTAGCTGGACTAAATAACTGCATTTTTGTGACCACAATCGTCGTGATTGGCAGTCTTGTTGCAACCCACTGCTAAGTACCCAAAAGGTTTTCTAAAAACTGTCGTGTGTCATTTTTTTTAACCGACTTCAAAAAAAGGAGGAGGTTCTCAATTCGTTGTATGTTTTTTTTTGTGTTTGTTACCTCATGTCTTCGTCATTTATGAATCGATTTGAAAAATTCTTTTTTTATCTGAATGGATCTACTTCCCGATTGGTCCCATAGAAATTTCATCGAAATCGGTTCAGCAGTTTGGTTTTGAAATCAAAATAACTGGAAAAAATATGTCATCAAAGTAAAAGAAAATGTGAAATTGATACTTGACAAGGATTTGTGTGTGATGCGATAACTAAAAAGGGTAAAATAAAAACTTTTTTGCAAAAAAAAACCGACTTCCAAAAAAAACACTAAAAAAGTGGAAAATAACTTTACTTTCGGAAGTCGGTGACCATTGTTTGTTTCATTGACTTTTTTGCCACCGACTTCCGGAAGTAAAGTTATTTTCCACTTTTTTAGCGCAAGTTTTTTTTTGCAAAAAAAGTTTTTTTTTTATCTTTGTCCTACACTAAGAATTTCTCCTGTATCGTGGGTGCGTTTACAAACATTAAAACTCACATACACAAACAGCCAGACCCGGAATAACTACCTGTAGGTCATACAAATACAATTATTTGTATTCCGTGCGGGAATCGAGCCCGCGACACGCAGCGCAGCAGCCAATCGCTCAGCCACTGTGGCAACCGTGCCGTCTAAGTGTGCATTTCTGCTCAGCGGAAGTCGGATAAGACCTACCGCCGTCTGCCAATTCGTTAAGAAAGTGTCTCGTAAAAGTGATTCAAAATCTTACTTGCAAAGTAAATAATTCTATTTCCCATTCATTAGTACGTAGTGCCCTAAAACTCTCACCAAACCAGACAGTAGACAGCTAATTTCTAAAGGCCAGCTCCCGCGACAAACCTCAGCAACTATGCAACACGGATATTATACTGATAGTGCACGTAATAAGAGCTATATTACGTCACACATTGTCCTATTACTGTGAGGAAGCAGTCATTTATAGTACGTTAAAAACCGTAGCGTTTACCCTATTGCATAGGTTTTTGCGCAACCGCTGACGCATGTGAGATAAAACAACTGATGGCTTTGTAGAGCAGAAAATGCAGTGTAAGTGGTGCGAGGAAATAAAATAAATAATCAGTGGTGATCCTAATGTATATAAACATACGAAACTGAAAATGAGATGTAGCCACATCTCATCTAAAACGAGAAGAAATGAACGAAAAATTAAACTAAAACCATCCAACGTTTTGGTTAAATTCAGAAACAAGTGTGATAGCTATCGCTTGACGAATGCGTATTTGATGACTGATGAGTGATGACACATGTAAGATCTCAATTTCTTGTTTTTCAGAAGGAATTTATTTCAAATCCCGATAGACTCATGGTCCAGTCATACAAAACCACAATTTGTTAAAGTGTCTTGAAGGACCGCCATATTTTACATGGTGCGATAGAAAAAACATAATTATGTAGGCTGAAACAGTGCACTATTCATAAATTTCTTTCACTTCGACCCTGAAAAAAATATTACGAAACTAAAATTCCAATATCTACACGTCTAATCGATTGTAGTTAAAAACAATCTTAATTATAAAGGAACGGTAATTGTATCCAACGTCCACTAGTTGCACACCCGACTTGCATGCACTTTGGCAACTGTGGCATTGCGTCCGTCATACGTCACAGATGTATTTACCAACCCATTTACATAACCCCCACACGATTTTCTACCTTTAGAAGTTGGCATAAGGGTGGGTCCACCGCATGTTATGTTTGCCTGCCGGTCTAGCCGTACCAATCCGATACATGCGTGTGAGCACTCTTTGATTTCTCGCTCCATTTATCAAAGAGCTATTAATCAGTTTTAAGCGTTACAACAATTTATTTGTTACGTATTGCAAATAGATATGTTCCTATGATATTGAATGGAAGTGAAGCTGTCTTCCGATTTCCTCTTTTCGTTTTAACAAAGGCTAGTTTTGACTGGATGTAGAGGAAAAAGATTTTTTCAGCTGGCTAAACGAGGATAGTTCATTCTTCACCTACGATAAGGTCTCCTCTCGTGTAGGAAACTGTTTGCGTTTCTTTTCCATGGGTTTGATTTATTGTTTCATACAATACGACGGCGACTCCATTATTTTGTTTTAAACCCTGATCTTCAAAGAATAACACCAATTATAAGTGGATCAGATTATTATCCCAAAACATCATTGGCTGCTGGGGGACAGCGTTGAGGAAACATCCTGGATTTAAAGGTTCAAAGGAGTTCCGTTTTGTCTGGGACCAGAAGTCGAGATAATAGGTACAGTCTATCTCATAATTTCTTTACCCCTTTTGACGAAATATCTCAGTAAATTGAAACTTTACTGAGGTTAAAACTAATTGTTGTAACATTGGCCGTAGAGCAAAAACGTAACGTTTTAAAGTGACATTCCATCCATGGGTGGTAGATCAATTATGACACTGACTATATACTCGTATATCTACAAATACAATTAAAGCATAGCATAGTAGTCAGTTGTCATTATTTAATGCCGGAACCGCCAATCACGAAACAACAAATAACACAAACTAAAAACACTTAACAGAACAGAACAATAATTACCAAGCACTTATAGAAAATAATCGCGGGTGATAATTACGTACCTACAGCTTATCTGTTTCGTTAATCGTCGGTAATTAGCCAATTTTAGCTAACTAAACCACAAATATAATCGATCGAAAAAGTAGAAATATTCCAAATTGTTGGCTTGCTACCGTTATTGTGTAAGACGAAGAGGTTTGTGAAAATATGAGTGAGGAAAAATGTTTGGTCACACCATAATGATCACGGTGCGGTCATACGATGTTGACATGACAAGCGCAATACGCAGATTTGTGACAGCATTTTTATAGGTATTGTATATTATTTTGTAGGTCTACTTAATTATGCTGAATGTTTGCAAGATTATTTTGACCGACTTCCACTTGGAGTCTCAGAGTTTCTTTTCGATGCGTAACAATACACGGCGAGTATTGTATAGCCAAGATGGTCTCATGCCGCTATCCGGGCGATCACTGCAACAGGGAACTCTTATTTTTAAACATAATCTTTTTCTGTGTCCATTCAGCCTTCTGCAGTGCACCATAGGCGCCTCCCAAGTTGCGCCACAGCCTAGCACCCAGGTATCTATACTTTAATTCAATTTTACCGGATCTCAACGTATCCTTAAAGGAACGATTATGCAAATGTCTATATAATTATGAAGCACCGAGTAATATGCAAAGTGCATACTAGTTCTTTGCTTACCAGTCGTAATGCGAGACTAACCTAATAGCTTTTACACGAGAATTCGTCTTTTAGGAAAATGTTTTAAACTCCTGAACGCTCATTTGTGCTCTGATTAAAATCAATAATAGTCTGTGGTTTGGAAGTTGATGGTGTGAGACCCTGGTACCTTGGCGAGCACGTTAAGCTTTTGGTCCTGCGCCTGATGTCTCCCGGTCGTATCGGTTTGCAGTCCCAGTGCTTAAAAGAATAGTGCGTGCACCTAAATTGTGCAATGTATATTTCCAGCGTATTCTCTGTTGAGATTGGCCGTCAGTTTTCAGTAGTGAAAAGCCGATTTGATAGAAATACCTTACTATTATAAAAAAAAAACGGTTTTTATCTAGTAATCTTTAAATGACAATATTATGCATTCCTACGTGGACGATTCCAGGCTTCATGGCCACTCATAGATCTTCACACATTATGGCATGCAAAGAAAAAATTGTGAGCAGTGATAGCCTAGTGGTGTGACCGTTGGACTGCCAAGTCATAAGTCTCGAGTTCGAACCCAAAACACGCACCTCTGATTTTTCGGAATCATGTGCGTACTGTATAATTATCACTTGCTTCGGTGAAGGAAAACATCTTGAGGAAACCAGCATACCTGAGAGATATTTCTCGACGGCATGTAAAGCCAAGTCAGAGACCCATGGGCGGTATACCTAAAAACTCTGACACCAAGTTAGGCACTAACCACATGATAAAGAAGAAAGAAGATGGAATGCAAATTAGAAAAAAAAGAATATGAATAAATAGTCAATGGAAAGCAGAGTGCGACCAGTCGAGTTGCCATGGATGGCTCAAATCAATGATATCGGAAGCAAACTGGAGTTATTTTTATTGTAAGTCAAAATTAGACACTGCTGGAGAAAACACATTCCTTTCATTTTTCTCATGCTTCTTGATCCAAATATGATATTGCTTGCACAAGAAATTAAATTTAAAAAAATAAGATCCTTGCTTTGTACAGCGCTGGTGCAAGCATGCGGTAAACTACAAGTAGGACGTAGAAATAAGGATACAGAGTAGTAACCTTCTGTGAGTCAGTGTAATAGTCCGTAATTATGATATTTACTCAAGAGTGGCTATGAGACTGTGGGTGTGGCAATAATAACATCTGTAACTGTTCTGTGACTAATATGATGTAATAATCTAGTTATACAGCGTGTTCATAAGTTCATCTCAAAATAAAGCGGAAGATATTCTCACTCATTGAATTTCGTGAAGAAACTTTCTGAATACCTATAAGGCTGACGCAGATAAGAGTGAGCTGCACCACAATGCACTTTGCTCAAATTCTCCTACGTTACTTTCTTGCGTTTCATATTCCCGCGAAGGTGCCTACTGCGTACAAAGCGACATGTCTAAACACATGGTAATCTTTGATTCAAACGATTACAAAATGAATTTTTCGAAATAATTTTATATTTTAATTAATTTAATTTAGTAAGTACTCGAAATAGTGAGTTTTAACGCGCATATAACGCTCTCAAGTAAACCATGTGTTTAGACATGTCGCTTTGTACGTATGGATGGACCATCAAACGGTTTTTATGCGGCTGGTTGTACCTAGCTGTAATGTGCGCTTCACTACATAGTATAAAACAAAGTCGCTTCCCGCTGTCTGTCTCTATGTATGCTTAGATCTTTAAAACAACGCAACGGATTTTGATGCGGTTTTTTAATAGATAGAGTGATTCAAGAGGAAGGTTTATATGTATAATACATGCATATTATTATAGAGAAAACATTAGTATCTACATTGCACCCGTGCGAAGCCGGGGCGGGTCCCTAGTAGTTTTATAAGACCCAAACCATACATACCGTACCACCATTGATGTTAGCAGCGTGCATGTCTAACAGCGTAGTTTTGTTTTTGATATTAACGTATCTACAATGTTTCTGTTATTGTAGATGTTCACAGGCTGCGGTGACCACTTATCTACTATTAATGGTACCTAAATAAATAAAATATACAATAAAATAAAATAAAATTGATCATACTAATATTAAGCGAATCATTTAAACGTTGGCCTGCAACGATCATAAAATAGTTTGCATGATATACGCGATAAAAATATGTCGCAAATTACTTCACAGATTATCCAAGTGGTAAAATGTTAATGCTGT
Source organism: Standfussiana lucernea (assembly GCA_964057025.1). Classification (NCBI taxonomy): domain Eukaryota; kingdom Metazoa; phylum Arthropoda; class Insecta; order Lepidoptera; family Noctuidae; genus Standfussiana; species Standfussiana lucernea. Next base: position 9,275,410 of record OZ059805.1, read on the forward strand.
TCGTGCAGGCGCGCGAAAAATCTATCGATTGGAATTAAAAACTTATCAGAGCGATTTGCAATCTTCATTGGGTTCTTTTCCAAGTGATATCGTGAAGGTTTAACTAAGTTTGTGTTTACGTGGCATTTAAGACTGCCTCGTTGATTAGTAGTCTCAAGCGCGACTGCTGAGCTGTGAGCATGAGGTCCTCGGTTCAATTCCCAGGTCGGACAAAGTGTCATTAGGTTTTTCTTTTGTGTCTGGATTTGTGCCCGGTCGATGGCAATAGGCTTGCCCCCTAATACATGGGACTTAGAACAAAACTGGCGAAAGTTGGTGAACTATTAGGTCACCTCTGCCTAAGCCTTCGCGGATTACAGGCGTGATGTTTGATGTTTATGTTAGAAGAAAATGTAGTAAACAATATAAAAATTAAAGTTTTAATCATCATTTCCATCCTAAATCACCCACTTCTGGGGGTATATGCCTCCCATTTCTTCTGCCACACTTCCCGGTTCCGTCCGTCCCTCCACTTGATCCCCACGACTTTGTAAAAACATATTATTTTGCTATACTTCTATGCTATGTTATTCTAGTTTCCCTAAGAACTTTAAGCTGTATAGGTCGAATGCCGTAGTAGGTAATAAGTCGAGCTAGACAGCAAATGGCAATAGGGCTGACTGCCAAGGGAGCGCCAACAAGTACTTAGGTATCATTAGTCATTTCTTGCAACGAGATAATATTTGGAAATGTCAATCAATAAAAGTAAAACAGGCGTTACCTGCCAGTGCATTTGATTTGTATAACGACATGCAATAAGGCACAACTATTAGCTCTGCCCAGAGGCTACATTTGTAACAAAATGTAAAACGAAACACTACCTAGTTATTTGTGGTTTATTTAAGCAAATATCGACCTCATTAAACGTTAAAGAAAACATTTCAAAATTCGAAATTACAGATCTACAAAGCTAATTAGCGACAGTAAAGGGTGTTGTGGTGTCTTTACATTGAGTTGGGATAAATAAATAATGGCTGCGAGGTATTCATCATTTGTTGGTTTAAATATACATAGGTAGTTATGACATAAGAAATCATTTATTATGTCTATGTGTTTTTCCCAAACAGATAGATCATCATCTGTCCAGCCTTTTCCCAACTATGTTGGGGTCGGCTTCCAGTCTAACCGGATGCAGCTGAATACCTTTATGTTACATGGCGCGACTGCCTATCTGACCTCCAGAACCTAGTTAGTATTGGGTAATAGGATACCCCTTGGTAAGACTGATCTGATGTCTTATAATAACAGACGATAAGAAAGTGTTGCCTGAAAACTTTAGAAATATACAAAAAATGATTCTGATCGCAGTCGCCTCTTGTAATATTATATTAAATCAACATATTATGTAGTTTGAAAATGCCAGTACGTAGATGATGACGATGTTGGGAATAGATTCTTGATGTAGCTCTGTCAGTCATATTTCACCACAACTCACAACCACGAAAACAGAACGTTTTTGCGGTAACTACACTGTTTCTCGACACGCTGTATATATTATATATCGCAGTACCGATATTAATAAAGCATTAATACGGCCTCAGCCACTCGTGCGAAAATCCGCTGCAGCATAAACAAACACAATCTTACAGATCAGGTGATTATCAAAACAACATTAATGTTTAATATTTAAGTTATTTAATACCTAACGAGAGCGAAAATCACTGACTACGCCCAACATCGAATGAGACGTTAAGCCAAGTACCGTGATAGTCACTTGTTTTCGTGCGGTTTGTAAGCCGCTTTACATCACATGGAGACGTAACATATCACGTGTTCCTTTGATTATGTTACCCGAACTCCTGCCTTATAAAATAGAGGCAGCAAGTTTAACTGTTGAAATAGGGCTCTGGGCGCAACTGGGTCCTTTCTAATGTTGGACAAAGTTTCTCCGCCAGGAATTTCTAAGGAGCAGCACTGGAGTCCTTCAGTCCGGTTGATTGCAATAGGTAAGACCCTATTACATGGGACTATAATCAGTCAAATACGGGGTGGAAGGGACGCCGATGCTAAGCCGGTTACCACGTATTTAGTACATCATTCTGAACCCCTCCACATACACATTTTCATCGGTAAAAAAAAAAACAGCTTTTCCATACATTTTGACCGTGTAGGTATTGCACTTTTGTAGGTATTGCACTTTTGTGCAAGAATCGAAAACGGGACACGAAGCGCTCTAGCCAAACGCTCAGCCACTGCGCCCACCGTGCCGTCAAGCTACTTTACACGGCATATTTAGGGAATTTAGGTCTTATATTACAAAATATTCGCGAGGACTAACAAAATTGCACTATATAACCTACCTACCCATATAGATAATTGTGGGAAGACCTAGTTACGAGGCCGACTTCCTCACAGACAATGACAGCGCACTTGTCAAATGTTGAGCGAGCAACATACCGAGCAGTTAGCCCAGTTATGTGTTATGTAATACATTTTATTGCTAGTCCAATGAAATAGCCACGAATTGTAATGTTTAATTAGATCTTTAATTGTTTCTTGGGTTCGCCGGTGGGCAAATACCATTAGTTTTAGGTATTACGTTAGGTAATGTTATGTTACACAAAGTTGTAGGGAAAGTCCTATTTCTGTTTAAGAAAAGAGCACCTGCGAATGAAGTCGTCCGTATCATCTTATTATTCTTTCGTATCGATAGTGTCTACGGCTTATAAAATTTCTTGGGCCTAATCCAAGTTAATCGCAGCGACTATCATCCCGAATGAGGGCTTACATACAGCCAACTATACATTGAAGATATATGTGCAGATGAGACCTTAAGGTTTGCCTCCTTCAACATTCCTATAATTTCGACTGTCATAGTATACAAATATGATTGAATACGTTTTACATTACCATGTTTATGTGACTAGCTCAGCTGGGTAAATACATTGACAAGCCAGCAAAGTGGAAAAGTGAAGCTGTCGGTAGTGCACTGGACATACCTACATGAACAATGACTACTCATAGCATACCATAAGCATGATAAGCCTATTAGGGTCCCACAACTGGGACACAGACTCCATCTCTGTGGGTAAGTGTGGACCACAATCACCGGTCCAGTGCGGGCTGCTAGGAAATCACGTATATTTTTAGGATTATCATGATAATAGCCTCACGATGTTCCCATACTGTTTTGAGAGCAGTAGTGATGGAAGAAATTACAATAATTCAAGTGTTGTGCCTGTCTGGATTCGAACGACATGTTGTCATAGTACGGGCATGTGATGCGTGCGCTAACACATGATGAAAGTTTTGAGCATGAATGTGGATGCTATGAGAATAGAGGAAGACCAAAAAACGATGAATAGACTGTGTGGAGGATGCTGTGACTATAATGGAGATAACTGCTTAACTGCCCAAGTAAATTAAGAGCAGCAGAACGATGATATGACATACGACACGTAAATTGAAGGCGACCACTGCTCACTTCACCCTACTCTTTGAAGAGATAATAAAAGTAGTGGTGCCTAAATAATTTTCTCTATAACAAGCCTTCTACTTACCACTTAGTTAATCAACGGCATGACGGTTATAATATACGCAAGTAAAGCATAATTAATTAACGTAATGATAAAGGGCATGCTCCGATTGTTTATGCCGATGTCGAAACGACGGAGGAAAGAGTGACGAAACGGAAATACAAGCACCATAATTAGGAAATAGGAAATAACTTGTATCAAGATCTAATGTGATTTGTATTTTGGAATACAGGGTTTGACTGCCTCGTACTCTATTGGTAAAAAACGTGACTATTGAGCATGGGGTTCACCGGTTCAGGCCTTCAGGATGTGAACTCAACTCCGACAAAGTGTTAGAAGTTTTCCTTTGTATATTTCTCAGTTTCTGGAACCGTATTTGTACCCGGTTGCCGGCAGTTGGCTTGCCCTGTTTCACGGGATATAAACGTAACTGGTAAAATGTGTACAGTGTACACTAAAGTACCTAGGTTAGGCTAAGGAAGGCATATTTTACGAGCACACATCTCTGCCTTAAGACCTGTGTTCGTTCGGCAAAAATCTCGATTTGAAATAAGATGAGAAGAGACATTTGTTTGTTTGAAATCAGACAGATACAAATCAAGGTTCATACTTGGTTTCTAGAACACTGGCATTACCAGCAGACTTCGATTCGTTATCGTGTCGTTGCCGTATCTCCATCATTCTATAAACATCTCCGCGACTATGCGTGCGACAGCCTACGTCTATCCGCCACACTGCAGCCGTCGATCTAGCCGTGCTGCGTTCAAACGCCCCAGTAATTCGCCCGCCACTTGCAAGACACTCGAACGGTATGCCATACAAAAGGTTCTCGCCGATTATGTTGTATTACGTTTTAAATGCCCTAACTTGCTTGACCGCAGACAAAGTATAGAGAATATGAAATAGCCTGAGGTTATAATTTATTACTCGTGTGCAAATCTGATTCATACAAAGAACAATGAGATTGTTCAATGAATATTACGGTTTACTAAATGCTAGCGATACGTAATGTTCGATTAGGAAGTTTTGCAATAAATTACTTTTGTAAAAGGTCCTTGCAGTCTAAATAATTGAGGTCTAATAAAATCAAAAATAGATCTATTTTAACAAGTTTTTAGGTAAATACGATTATGGTTGGGTAATAAACACTTTATGACAAAGCGAGACAAGTAATTAGGCAAGTAGGCAGTTATTAACGTACTGTCATTTTCATATTAATTTTGAATATAATTGGTGCAATACCGGTGCTGCAGATGATATTTTTCTGGGCGTAAAATATAAATTTTCTGTAATTTTTTGTTTTGAAGATTTTTTTTTGTCCGGTATTGTCAATATAGGTGATGGCAACCCTACCTAAGGAGATACTCTGCATGCCTCTTCAGGGAATACACACATAAGTAAATTACGAGTATAATCTTGCATGTAACAAAATGACTGTGATGCTATTATCGCCTTAATTAGCATGTGTATTAAAATGGTTTTTAGCATATTACTTGTATGTGATCCCCTCCTATCCTGCCCGTTGAACCCCAAAACAAGTATGCAAAGAGCCTTCTGCGATGTCATCAAGGAAGCCGTGGAAGTGGCGAGGTCTTGAGCCAAAATAAATATATTAAAAAAAAAACATAAATAAGTGTGGATACAAGTTGGGAATTTTAAAATTTAAACAATTTGTTATCAACGTACAGTAAGTAAGTATAAGGACAATAAATTTCTCAAATAGTTACCCCAGATACATTATCAGCGAGTTAATAACAGCGTGTAGCGGGTTGTTATCAATCATAATAATCGATCAACAACAGCCTCCAGCTAATGGTTGTAATCAATTTGGTTATCTCTGAGTGATATCTTAGCGCCTGTCTTTACCTGATGGTTGACTCTCTGGGTCGCGAACTAATGTGACAAATTTGATGTTGCCTGCAGATTTGTTTGGCTGGGAAATAATTGTGTAATATACAAGCTGTACGTAATAAATGCACAACCTCTCATGTGGCGACACAGACCATGATTATCAACAACTTTTGTTCTATGACTTTTGGAAACTCATAACTTTTTTAGTTTTACCGTACATCAGCCGTATTGATCAGCTGATCACGTCAAATCTTAAAGAAAGTTAATTAATTTTTTGCGAATTTTAAGAACTCGTAGATCAAAAAATATTCAGTTTGATTAATAATTATAAAATTATATTATTATTCTCCTTTATTTATTTTTCTAACATATTTTTACATTTTTAAATATCCCTATACAAAATCAGTATAAAAAAACATTTAAAAATATATAAAATAGTAGCCCACCAGCACCGGGAACAGGGTCCGAGCTACCGGTGGCCAGGGCTCTTGAGAGAGGAACCTCCTAACAATACGCGCCGTGTCCAGAAGTACTGCTTTCTGAATCAAGCCCTTGATCCAGCCGCCAAGCGAGAGCCTCTTCAGATGTCGGTCGAGGCTATTAAACCATTGAATACAGCAGTCATTGTGCCGATAGTCGTATACTATCGGCACAATGACTGCTGTATTCACGTCCCACATGTCGACAACCTCGCGACCAGATCTAGATACTTGAATTGCTTATCTTTCTCTGCTTTCACGAGGTTCTTGTCATGCGGGACCGTTATATCAACGATCATTGCGCGACGCTCCAATCGATCCATCACCACAATGTCAGGCTTATTAGCAACAATAGTCCTGTCAGTGACGTATTGGTCGATCCCAATACAACGTGACATTACCATCATCGAGAACTGGGTCGGGCGCATACTTATAGTATGGTACTTCTGATTCCACAAGGTTGTACTTCAAAGCAAGTTGCTGGTGGATTATCCTAGCAACGAGGTTGTGTCTGTGCAAGTACTCTCCGTTAGCCAGACGAGAACACCCAGAAATAATGTGTCGGATCGATTCTCCCGGACGGTGGCATGCCCATGTCGGGCATGTCAACCGTGCCATCCTGCACAATGTTATAATTAATAATTAATAATTGTGTTACCTATCTATTAATAATTAATAATTAACAATTAATAATAAATAATTAATAGATAGGTAACACTGTTGTAAGTAGATTTGCCCCCGTGCGAAGCCGAGGCGGGTCGCTAGTTGTTTAATCACACATGGCTTTGCCATAGCCTTTGATTTTCTATGCCTATGTGAAAATAGGTCCGTTCGATGTTGTGATTAATAAATGAAACCCATGTCCATTGGACGTCATTCGGTATCATGCAATCATATGGCAGCCATGACAATTAAGGAAGAAGAACAGTTAGAACTGAAAAGAAAACAGTAAGCTCGACCAGTTGGTGGTCGCTACCTTAAGCCTCAAGTTATTTAAAGTTTTCAGTGGCTCGAGAGAGAAAGAAATAGTGACAGATATAATAAATACAAACAAAAAATATGTATAAATTCAAACCAACATTAACCTAAACGAGTCCTGTACGAGGCCAAAAGGCCAATATCTTTCCCCTTTCTATGCCATGTATGAAATAGGTAGGTACCGGTCCAATTTACACGGACGACAAGTGACAGTCTAATTTGTAGACTACTTGCTATAAAAAATATTTATATTGACTACACAAGTGTCAATTTTGACATGTCATAAATTTTTTTATAATAACTGCCGTCTCGTTAAGTCACAACTAATTGTCGTAGGAAACATGACGGACATGTTGAGCAGGGTTGGGCGCATACGCACCTTCAGGGCACAATGATAAAAGAACGTTAAAATACTATTACTGTTATTAAAACGAACCATTTTTGTCGATCTCTTGCCAAACAATTTTGTAACTTTAACTTTTTGATTCAATTTGACTTATCGAGTAACTCGCTGTTTCAAAAGTAATACTTTACTATCACTTTTAATAAGTGAAAAATATGTTAGTTATCATGCACCAGTATGAAAACATGCTGCGCAGACCCCAAATGATTGAGCTAAGGGAGAGGAAAGATGATATTGATGCTTACAAGTAACTCAGTTTTAGTCTAGTTCCTATAACCATGGATCTGCTAGCAAAAACTTCTATTTTGTAGTAGTAACAAGTAAGTTCAAAGCTCGCATAACTTTGATCCGCCCAAGCAAAAATGTGCTTCACCTCATACCACTTACCAATAAGGTGCCCTAGTTCTAGGTCATCGAGACATGAGCCAAGGTTCGTCTAAACAAGGCATTATAAAAATGCCTTGGGTTGCTTGGGTCGAATTCTTCGGAAAAATCTTAAGAGCTTTCGATTTGATTAAAGGTTTTAAAAATGGAATAAACCAGGTTTGGAAAGGACTGTGTTGTTATAGAATGTTCAGTATATTACTAAATAGAAATAGGTGAAATATGATTAGGAGAAACTCCATCATGTACCTATGTATGTGGAAAATATTTCACCATTTTTTTTTGTTAACCTCTCATGTGTCCCACAGTGGGCAAAGCCTCCCCTTTTTCTTTCCAAACCTCTCTGTCTTGTGCGATATCTGGCCATGTTCACCCCGCAAACAAAATCAGATCGTCACACCACCTTCGCCGCGGTCTACCTCGACGGCGATTTCCTTCATTTATTATATCACTATAATTCAGAGATGGGAATAGGATACTGTGAGTGGCATAGTAAAAAGGCTTTCCATAAGGACAATTTGGTCGCATTTCTATTAATCAGAAAAAAATAAAAAACGGTTGTCATAAGTTTATTAAAAAAAAAACAAACATATTACTACCACCCCGGATACTCTCCATCCGCTATATAATTATAACTGCCCGAATGTGTAAACTGAATGATGTATAGACGTTGCTTCGTAGCCAATTACCATTAATAACTATTTGATTGATTTTGACAAATGTATAGATATTGATTAATTTTTATGTATTGCTCGTTTGACAGAATGGTGTTAGTAAGAACTTTGTTATGTGCTCTTGAAACAAAAAGAAGTTGCAGTTTGCAAGTTTGATATGAATGTAGCCCTGAAAAAAGTAATTTTCACCATATCATTTTTGTATATTCTTTAAAGAAAATTGGTTTAGTCGCTCCATGTCAAATCCTGGTATTCAACTGCATCCGGTTCGACCGGAAGCCAACCCAACATAGTTGGGAAAAGGCTAAGCAGATGATGATTGGTTCAACCCGAGGAAGGTAATTAACTTCTTGTAGTTTATCAAACTGCTCTCAAAACGTAGAAGTAAAACATAGTAAGGAAACCAACGGCCCGAACGGAATTTCTGTATTAATTTTTATGCAATGATACTCTATAAATTTCTTCTGGGTGGTTCGACAATTTGAATATCAGTACTATGATAAGACCAGTCAAACGCTTACCAAAAATGGAACAAATCAACCCGAGGAACCTTCACACACAGGCAAGTGAATTAGGAATGTTCTACCGTTCATACTTAGTTTTGAAAACGTGTTGTACCTACCCAAAGAGATGATAAAAGACTAATAGAGCGGACATTGGGAATACAAAAATTTTCATCACGAAAATTTTCGATTTTGACACACGAATGCTACCTGACAAGCAAGTTACAAGGTTTTGGATTACGATTTTCTTCGTCTTGTCTCGTCTATCGCTCGTAAATATTTGAATGCCTTTGTACCTGCCTTATGTATGTACCTACTATGCATCATGTATATTATATAGGGCTAAGTGAAGGACGAGATTACAGTCATTTAGCTGGACAAAATACTAATTATTACTTACTATTTCACCATACAGTCCTATTATAATCGGCATTGGAAATTCAACTGTCAGTCGGTAAATACTTCAAATGCCAGTCTGACACTATTGATTACGTATTATCATTATTTATCTGTCTCGGTGCTCGGCGGTGCGAAAAATGTCTAAGCTGCAGATTAGTTGGAGATTACGATTGTTTACTTAGATTGTAGGTAAATTGGAGGCTGGGGCTTGAACTGCTTGTTTATGTTGAAGTTGTATATAGGGAGTCCCTATAGGGACCTATTATTATGACAGCGTTTTTCAAAAGATCTTCGGGATTTTTTCTTTCCATTATTTACTGTTTTGTACCATACTTAGGTGCCACTCGTACCTACCTGATTTGTGTACTATAAGTATATTTTTTTTTCTTTTTGGAAATTTTTTCCCCAAACTAGGAATTTCTCCTTTATCGTGGGTGCGTTTACAAACATTTAAACACATACAAAAACAGCTAGACCAGGAACAACCTGAACCTGTAGGCCATATCTACAAATATTTGTTCCGTGTATGAATCAAACCCGCGACACGCAGCGCAGCAGCCAATCGATCAGCCACTGCGCCGTAACCGTACTTAGCTTCCTGAATAAATTCTCTAAATGGTGATAAAATCGCATCAAAATGTGTTATTAATAAAAACTAAGCCAAGGTTACACACATAAATATGAAATCCGACTTTGCTGGAAGAGTTCAACATAAAAACGAAAATAAAGACTGGGACTGTTCAATATAAAGACTGGGAAGCTGATTTTAAGGTTGTTGTTAATTTAAATTGTGATCCAGTGCTCGTCAAAGGATTTTACTCATCCGATAGCAACAATACGGAGCACCTATCTCGCCGGCCAACTATCGAAATTACTACTGCTAGTCCTAGGATGCAACTTGGTTACTAACGTCAGTCAGTTACCAAGTTGCATCTAATTCCTAATTTAGACAAAAATCTAGCTCAACCTTAACTCGACGATAAACAACTCTCATTCATTAAATTCAATCTTTACAATCTCAATAAAAAACCAGAGCAATCTTATCAGAACAACATAAAAATCATTACAATTACATACATAATAGATGTTAGGAATTAATAAGTCGGCAACCATTAACGAGGGAATAAATACTCTTTGCGATTAGGCTGGCTACCGCATAATACGGCCATATCGTAATTTAAACTTTTAAGAGTCTCATTAATGCTGATTTGGCCGCAGGCTCACAATTAAACTTGATCTGACGTTCTAGTACTATCAATTACTTACGGGTAAATGTCGACGTGTTTTTTATGGAAAATTGTTTGTTATTAATGTTCAGAGAAGGCGTGGTATTTGCCAAAAACATAAAGAACATCAAAATATAGGTACCTGCTTATATCCCATTTTTTTTTCGTTTGGCCTAAAAAGGGTAGATTTTGAGCCTTCATCATCATCATGTAGCCTTTTCCAGCTATGTTGGGGTCGGCTTCCAGCCTAAACGGATGCCGCTGAATACCAATATTTTATATGTAGCGACTGCCTATCTGACCTCCACAACCCAGTTGCTGGGTATTACGATACCCCTTGGTAAGACTGGTTGTCAGACTTTCGGGATTCCTACTGTAAGTGTAACGACTATCAAAGAGATGATATGACAGCCAGGGCCAGCGATTTAACCTGAAAATGTTATAATGTTTACATCGCTAAGTAGGTGTTTATGAAATCTAAAATACCACAAATTAGAGCCAAACACTTACTGCAAAATTTAGAAGTGTGTTTATTGTTTTCTTAATAATTACCAACTCATAGATTTTTTTTGCTAGAATTTTGCTAATTGCTCCTCAATTAAAATTGACCTCGCGATTCCTATCTATTGTAGACGAAATGTTTCGACAACTAATTAATGCAAATGTACTAACAGGTGTAGATTCACGCGATAAAGGTAACATTAGGCTAAGTAAAAAAAACATTTATACAAATGCTAAAATAATTTTGCCAAGAATTTTATTCGTTTGATTTCGGAATTGTACCTTACCTTAGGGGTCGTCCTTTACTTACGTGAGCTTGGAACAGGGTAAAAAAATCACGATGAGGGGATGATGTGATAATCACGTGTATTTTTTTCGTGCGACGAAAAATATGAATTTAATGTGTGACGTGTAAAATGTTTTTTTACCAATAATGAATCAATATTACCCGAGCAAACGAATTTTTCTCTAAAATATCCGAGATCTATTTTTATTTTTTCTTAAACAGTTTCTGAAACTGTCTTTTCAATAATAAAAAACACACGTGATGCTAGGAGAGGGGTGGAAGGTAAGGGAAGGTAGCTGTAAACCTCACGACGTATCACCAAGGGGTAAGGGGGGCTATAAAAGTGGCCTAAAACCCTCACGTGATTATGGGACGACCCCTTACCTTAAAGTTAGCTGTGAAAATCGGTCCTGGAAAAGCACATAACTCCCACTTTTTTATTTCAAAGCAAACGCACTTTAAAAAAAGTTGTCCCTTATTTTATTACCTATAAAGGACAACTTTTCTCAAAAAGAATTCTTTTTCACATTCAAGCCGTGCTATAAAAAATAAAAAAAAATAAACAAACAGACATTTCAGGATATTTTCGTAGTTCAGTTCCGGAAACGCCGTATAATAGTAATTTTGGCGCTTATTAACGTTTTTATTAACAACAGTATTGTATTTACTTACTGAAGCAGAACATAGTTGGTACCTAGTAAGTATTTTACATTATTAGTCGTTCTGGATTTTAGATTCTATACAATACCGTAAGAATAACATATATATCAAAAGCATTACCCTCCTTTCGAGCTCCGCCACAGTTGGGTACAAAGTGAATAATATCCACATTTATAATAATCTGACTCGCCTTCAATTTACAGAGAACTTCAATAATCTACCTGATACCTGACCTAGATTGATAATAAAAATACCTTGAATGGTAATTAGATCGGATTTCTAATTGTGCAAAAATTTAGATTTTAAAGGAGTGATCACACTTATCAACGCGAAATCGGCTGGAGCTGGACAAAACTTGCTTCGTGTCCATGCAATCATCACCATCTTCCTGCTCTAATCCTATGTCACTTGGGGTCGGCGCAACACGATTCGATTCGATTTTATTTTCTTCCGTTATGCTCTGTCGATCGTCACGCTATCATTTACTCCTTTTTCGATCATATATTCCTCACAACTTTGAACTTCCCACAATCCATCCAAGTAAGTATATTCTAACACTATTTTAAGCTTTAACGGTTTATAACTGAACTTACACTACCATCGTCATGGCGCTTGCAACAGCGTCGAAATATCGGGAGCTCAATGTAAACATTAATCGCGGAAGATATCCCGTAAGTGATAGTGTAAGTTAAGAGCTGGATATACGCCAATGACCTTGGTCATGTGGGCGTTTCGACGATAAAGCCCCCCGCGTGCGCCTCGATTACGTAAAAAAATCCATATAAATAATTAAGAAAGTTATTGGCAAAAATAAGCCAAAGGTCCCCTCGGCATTACTTAATATAATATATTGATGGCAATAAAAAGATCCTATGATTGATAGTTTAGGAGAAAAATGGTAGTTAGTTACAAAAACAGAGGCTACTTTGCGTATTTATTTATGATGTTTAAATTATATTTTTAATTTTTTTAAAGCCAAGAGGACATGCTTTACATTGTGTAGATTAATATATATTTTTTGGAAAAAACATCCGGTGATGGTTACGGAACAAAAAGGTTCTAATGTATCCTAAATGAAGCTCAATTCACGTATATCCACGCCTTAAGTATATTCTATTCTATTTTTACCATCCATCATTTCTTTGGTCGTCCTCACCCTCTCGATCCATCAAAATTTATATGCATCTCTCTTTTGGTCACATGTGATTCGTCCCTCCTTATCACATGTTTATACCAAGACAGACGAACCCCTTTTTAACGATTGTGTAACCTATCGCCTTAGCCGGTTCGGACGACGCGCGACGTGGTTCCTCTAAACTTCAAACAATCTGCTTTTATTGCATGAATGGAGCTCCGACCGGCTCAAACATACCGCCAAGTTAAGTGTGATCTCTCCCTAACCAGTTCATCTCAACATACCTAAGCTCAGTAGCGCATGAAACAAACTCGTCATGACTGTCGAGGTCGCCGGATCGATTCCCGGATGCGCATAATACTACTGTGCTAATATCGCATAGCTCGTTTGTAGGGCTGCTATATTTGAAGTTTATATAAAAATTTAATCAAAAACGGTTACTTATTGTTCTTAAAATAAATTGTACCTATAAACTGCAATATTAATATTTCTACGAATTTGTAGCGAAACGAAATGTTTCGAACCGACTACTTTTCAAAATAACTTTAAATTATTTCATATTAATGACTTAATGAGAATGCGTGTATATTAAATGAAATCAATGTTCAGAACTTTCTTATTAAAAAAAATATACATTTAAACTATTACAACTTTATTTGTAAAATACATTTCAGGGTTAAATCATTTAATTGGTGCCTACCTTAGAAAAATGAGTGAATGATGGCATGACGACTGACAGTAGAGAATGCAAAAACAATACCTACATGTTGCGCTGACCCCATGTAATGTGGTACAGAGGCAAGAAAATTATAATGCTCTCTAATAAATAAAAAAGGGTACAGCTTTCTGCAGAGTTATTTCACCTCCGAGAGCTGCAATCCAAAAGCTACCTTATGTTTAAGAAAATTAAGATCACTATATTTGACAGAGATGCATAATCAGATGTAAAATAACTTCGAAATGCTTTGAAACCTTCCGTGGCAGCCCTGTATAAAGGTGTGTACGTACAATACACACAATGCGATTGTTATATTATCAGAGTAACGCGGAACACTCGTTAATAGCCACCAGGTGATAATACCACCTATATACCACATGTTTATACACCCATATAGATTATAGCCCAAGTTTATATACCAATATTGTCCATTTCAGTACCAGAAGTATCGTTAATATTTTCATTATATCACACTTTATTTCCTAAGGTATGACTGAAAATAATTGTAACTAATAAAATTAATATAGGTATTCACTGTAGTGTAGCGATTGTTACAATCTGGAAATATAAAGAGTTTTTAAAATTGTCTTTTCAATTTATCGATATATTACTGCTTAGCTCATATTTCCTGGAAGTTTGTTTATTAACAAAATATTTATAAATATTTTTTTGGAACGAAGTTCCTTATCGCGCGTTGTGAAAGGGGGCTAGACGGAAAAAAATCTTACGAAAAGTTGTCACCACACTTTTTGCTATAGTAAGCTATTGTAAGCTGTGCGGCTTCGCATGTTTCTCTGTCTGTCTCTCTCTCTCTTATAGAAAGCAAGCCAGATATTTTCATTTCTATTTCGCATTGAACAGTGTGGTGTTCAATGCGAAATATTAATATATATATATATTAATTATATTTGTTAATAATAAAAAAAGTATTATTATATATTAATTATATTTGTTAATAATAAAAAAAGTATTATTATTACAATTCCTTCACTAATTAATCGAAAGGAACTTCGTTCCATCCGGGTGTCCCTTGACACCTCTCAAGTTTTTCTTTATTTATGTTTGTTTATTTACAAGTACCACAAGCAAATAGTATAAAAATTAAGAGGTTATAGGCAATCTCAGAAATAAGTAGAATTCATAAAGGTTGCACTACTTTAAAATAAGAAAACACAGGCTGATTTGTATGAAAAAAATATATGAAAAGCGGTTTGCTTGAAAGAAAAAGTTAATAAAAAAGATAAGCAAATGGCATCTACATTATTTTGACAGCGGATGACCAGTTAAAAAATAAATTTGTAAAAGTAGGAACGACTAAAAAGTTTGCACTACACATTTTCGTCAATGAAATAAGGAAAAAGATTTTTTTTAAATCTGTTGAAAATAACAAACATGATATCATGACGTCTGTAATCCCCGAAGGGTATTTCGCCAGTTATGTTTAAGCCAGTTGTGTTTATCCCGTGTAATAGGTAGCGAGCCTATTGTCATCAACCGGGCACAAAACGGACCAGACCCCATGGTAGTGTAAAATTATTGATGGAAAAAAACATAACACTTTGCCCGACCTTCGAATCGGACCCAGGACCTCATGATCAGCAGTTGCGCTTGCGCTTAATAAACCAACGAGGCAGTCTGTAAAAAATAACTAGGTACCATAGTAGGTTATGCACCAAGGGTATAATAAAGCAGTGTCTTACGTCTCAGGCACTATTAATTCAGGATTCTATGACTCCCTAGTCTCTAGGGAGCTTTGAGTTCAAATTTAAGACTAGAATCCTGAGAGAAATGAGGGATTTAAGCTAGCCCAAGACGAAGACATCTTTATCCCCGAGGAGCATTCTTTACTTTTCACACCTAAAAACCAATTCGATTTTCGAAATATGGTGTTGCGCACCAATATTCAACCGCGGCGGTGCGCCAATGTTGGGAGATTACGGATATATTTCCCTTTTTTAGGTAAACAAATCTTTCTAGGGGAAAATTTGGGAAGATTAAATCCTTGGAGTAAATTACAACACCAAAAATTTTAGTAAAATTTACGAATTCTTGAGACATTTTACAGCCGAATTACTAATTTAACAATAACTTGCGTTCAATAAGCCAATTGCAGAGTGTCGTGCGTGAACGGGACCAGGTAATACATACACTGAAACAAAATGCGATACTAAGTGGTACTTTTTGTGAATGAAAATAGTTTTATGTCTCTGTTTCATTTCCTGTTTGAAAAATAAATTGGGGAAAAAAGTTGCAAAGATTGAATATGCGGAAAATTCAAAAACTCGATCTAGCAACCCTGGGGCACGCACCATAGCGTTTTTTCTTTTTCTTTTGACCACAGCCTTTGCTCAGCTGTTGTGATAACTTGCTGCCATAACCACTACAGAAAAAAAAATATCAGGTCGAGTCAATTATTTAATAAATAAATAAAATAAATAAATATCGCTAGACATTACACACAGCGCCATCTAGTGCCACACTAAGCAACGAGGCTTGTGTCGTGGACACTAGATAGTTGATATACTACATAGATACTTTTTGTTTGTAAATACATACTTATTATACATATAAACATCCATGACTCGGTAACAAATGTCCATGCTTAATCACACAAACACTTGCTCCTACCGGGATTCGAACCCGGAACCCTATGAACGTAAGGCAGCCTTACTACCGCTGCGCCATTCGGGTCGTCATCATAATCGTTCGGTAATCATTTTGGACTAGACCATCTGCAAAAAACAATTGCTTTTAATTTTGTAAGTATTTTTGTTTGAACTATTTCGTTAATTTTTAGTATTGTTTCTTATTATTTCACATAATTTTATTATTAAGTTGCTTAATTTAATTATTTTGTGCATCGGCGGCAACTAAAATCTGCGCAGTGAAAACTCTTAGGTAAAAGTTTTCATGCAGTTCGTTATTTAAGGTTCCAAATTCAAATCACATTATTGCCCAGCGAGCAGTAACGAAATTCAGTACAATATTACTGCCCTAGCAAGGGCATTAATGACTTGCTTTACTTTAGGTTTACATGACATTATAATTTGACTTTTATGAGCAGGTGGTGTGAAAAAAATATAAAATAAGTGTTGAGGACATTTTAATAAGATTGTACATAAATTAAATTATAATTAAATGACTAGCTACATATTTATTTATGATTTATTAGCCACTATAAAAAACTCTAACTACGTTAATTATTTTATTCAATGTTACCACATAATGAAGAAACAGATCCGCGTCAAATCTGGGTGCAGCAAACATGTAACAAACCAATAATTATCAAGTTCAATAACTAACTACATTAATTTGAATCACACTTAACTCTTAATGATTGTAAAACGTATAATTTTTAACACTTTTAATAATATATGTTCGTACAAAGTTATTTTTACGACTTGCGAGGTTGATACTGGTAATTATTGTCAGTAATGGTGCTAAAGGTGTGGTCGAAATAAATCCAAGGTGATGGACAACTTGTCTACATGTCATAAATCTTTTATTATCAGATAATTATTTCAAGTTTAGCTTTGGACACTTTTTTATTAATACATTGCTTTTATAGTGTGAGCTAGGATTTCATCGTTTTAGAGCCGCCATCATCATCACGATCTTGAGCATTTTATAGCATACAGACAACAATATATTGTAATGTAATGCAAACTTTTCAATCGTAACTTCTTATGAATTTCAATTTTCATTGGCCACTTAGTGTCAAAATAACGTCATATGTCATTAAATGTTTTCATTCTTTTATTTGTTTTTTGGGGAAAAGGCCTTTCATAAAAGTTTTTCGTGAAAACCAGCCAGTATGTTGTTTTTCATTATTTCAGTGCTGGTTGCACTGAACTTCGGAATTATGAAAATCGGTACCTATTTTGAAATTCGTATTTGTGACTGACAGAATAAAGTTTTTTGTATTTATGTAGCGTACCCGACACTACATAAATACGAAAAAAAATATTTCCCTCATCCCCTTCGAACCTAAGCTGTTCGAGTCGGGGTGCCCAAGACCTGAGCTCGCTTCGCTCGCTCTTGCTTCCTATGTTATCTATCTACCTATGTGTTAAGTGTAATTATTAAGAGATCAAATCTAAAGATATACTTGATACAAAAACCATACCCAATCAAATATAATATATAACTGAATATTATGCTAAATGAATCAGAATCCTAATTTTAGCAGTTTATTCGGAACTGTATTGACAATCGGATCGTCGTTTTTCGGACCGAGAACCCATCGAGCATTTGATTCTTCGAACTTATGAAAATCGGAAAACAAACAAATCGCATTTACGACTTTAAATAAATTTCAAGAATTTGAATACTAGACATTATAAATGTTAGGTATTATGAAATTCGGACTTATTAAATTCCGAACATCGAAATTCGGAATAAAATATGTCGGAGTATTTGGGTGTGCCTCAGTGCAACCTGTACATTGAGACTCATCAGGAATAGTATATTTTGATATAGTGGGGAAAGTTTGTTATTGCGGCCGAGGCGGAATACACACACGAGCCGGCAGGTGAGGGTGAAATGGAGAAGGAAATATAATAATAATAGTACGAAAACTATTTTTGTCATGAAAATTAAATAATTTGCTATTTTTCCCGCGTTTTGCTTTCGCCAGGTTGAAGGAGAGGCAAAGTTATGAAGCCGCTAAACAGCCTAATATGAAAAATAGAAAATTCAACAAATTTTTCATTTGGAACACAAATAAATGTTGATTTGTTGATAAAATAAAGATAATAATGTTTATTAACTACATTCTGTTCATAAACACACTTAAAATTTTCATTAAAAATGAAGGCCTTAAAAACATGCACCTCTTTGCCGTGAAAAAAAAGCAATCATCGCCGACTACGAGTAAAGGGAAATGAACAGTGTTTAATGTTATCTGTAGGAAAATCAGAAAAAAATAAACCCTCGTGTGTGATAAATGAAAAAAATCAACGAGTGTGAAATTATTGCATGTTGAACCTAATCGTAGTGCGATAAGAGCCAGTTTTCGAGGAAATGTATTGAAAAAAATATTGTAATGCATACTTTTCAATTGCACCTTTTTCATGAACTCCAATTTTCACTGGCTAATTTCCGTCAAAATAAACTGAGATGCCTTTATGTTTTCTTTTTCTTGTTTTTCTGAGAAAACGGCTTTTCATAAAGTTATTGATGAAAATCGGCTAGGATAATTTGATTTGGTTTGAGTACAACCTTTTTGTTTTAAACTTATTACATTACTACTTTATTTTATAGTAGGAAGTTTAGTCTCTCTTTTATTCTTCTGAACATATTTAGCACGTTCGAGTTCAGATAATATTTTTGTATAACATTGGTTATACATAATGTATGTACACAAAGATGTAAAGTTCGGATGTAGTGGTAATCTTCGGAACTACTGATCCAATTCCGATTTTTTTTTTCACAAATGGGAAGCCACAACATTATCCCCGAGTATTACAGGTGGGATAATATCCGACCATAACATGAGCGAAGCCGCTGGCAAAAATTAGTAAAATATGAAGTCAGCTGATTGACGCATTTCGTTTTTCTCTCATTACCGTATCACACTTGATATGTGCTCTAAACACGCATCTGCCGCTACAGTAAAAAGTAAAAGTAATTATCAAATGTCATGCACAAAGCACCTGAGAAATCTAAATTAATTCATTGAAACCGCAATTGTATTTTTGAAGTGCAAGATCATTTTATTGGGTCCTACATATTTCATAAGTTATTAGTCTAAAATCAAGTCTAGATATTAGGTATCAAAGAAAGAAAGAAAATAAATATCTTGATGCCACTCATTTTTATTTTTAATAAAAAATAGAGAGGCATATTGGATGTATATTCTTTTGTTATCTTAGAGGTTTGGATTACGATGACAGAATTTATAAGCACAAGTTGTAGAGGTTAAAAGAACGAAAAAAATCGCTTATGTCACCGATACCACCTTCTTGCATATGGCGGCGATGACATTATCTTATACAAACACCGTCTTTTTCTACCTCTTGGCCCTTAAAATTTTCCTTACATATAAATAGACCTGCATAAAATACATTAAAAAGATAAATTAACGTGACATTTATCTCTATCACCCATTTAGTTACGTATATCTCGAACTAACTGCTTCCGCATTCTGTGTCCAAGTGCCAATGCTTACGCCTCCGTTAAACCACAAAGGTTAATCTGAATAGAAATGTTTGTAGAACTGTGACAAAATAATAGTTACCCGATTAGTCAATAACCAACTGTTGCATATTCAAAAGCTGTCTCAAACTGAAAGATTAGTTTATAGATAGAGGTGTGATATGAGAATTAAATGCAGTGGTTCCTTAAGACTTAAAGTTATTCGGTTTCTGTTGTCGATTTTCTCTAAGAACAGGCTTGCTATGCTTCCACATTTATTGTGCGAACCGACAATCTGTGGAATTCATTGCCAGCTTCTCTGTTCCCTGATCATTATAATCTGGGTCTATTCAAGGTTCGAGTGTATCGGTTTCTTCTAGGCCACCCTAAGCCGCATCGTCGCTTCACATCAGGCGAGTTGCGGCTGAACGCAAGCCTATTTAGTATTAGAAAGGCGACTCTTAATTGATGAAACATTTGTTGTATTTCAACGCTTGGTTCAACACCGAGAATGCAGTAATATTTAAGTGTTTACTTAGATGTCACTTCGTGTTCGTGAACTTAAATCCTCCTGGACTTATACAAGGTGGAAGGGACACCGACGGTAAAATGGTTACCACGTATCCAATATATCATTCTGAACAGCCCCCCCCCCCCCCCACACACAGAAATTTTTCATCGGTTATTTACAATCGGTTTTTTTTTCGGTCCGCTGGAAGAGATTTCTAAATGAAATAAGCGGTACCTTTGTATTCTTTTTTCTTTGTTTTTCCTTTATGTTTTGTGTATACAAAAATAAATAAATAATGAAAAAAAAAAACTGCTGATCCTTACAAATTTTGGCCGTGTAGGTGCAGTTTTGTAGGAAACAGCTGTTTTTTTCTATAAATATTATATTATATTAATTTCTGTGGGGGGTTCAGAATTATGTAGTAAATGATCACCGTTTTAGAGTCAGTATCTCTTCCACCCTATTTATGGCAAGAGACAGAGCTGTCCAGGTCGCTACACAAACTGGTCAGACAAAATCGAAATCAGCGATTCTAGAAGATGAATAGTGTCAGTGAAAACTTGTATATTACGTATATCTGACTGCATAAGCATTGTTGGTTAAATTAACTATTCGAAAAAGGTAAAAATTAACGAAGCGTTAGGTAGACTCTCCAAAGCGTAGCGATAAACGCTTTTATCTAATTAATAGTAGCATCCGCAAAGAAATCGCATTCTTTGGGTAGAAGATGATGCTGAGAATCAGGTTTTAGGAGAAGCCTGTGTTTCGCAGTATCTGGACTTCGATAGGTTGAGTGAATGGCTATTATTTTCTAGTAGTCTCTCAAAATTGTGCTGATGTTTTACATTTCAGTCCAGCAGTCAAAATTCAGACCGAGAAAGCTACTGTAAGCAAGACAACTGCAACATCACGCGACTGACCACGAAAACGTTTGAACGTCAGGGAAAGCCTCTAATTGGGGAATGCTAACTTCACGCCTGGTCTGAAGTAACATTTCTAAGTAAATGCCTATTAAACACAACATAACACCGGACAGATGGAAGAGGAAATAAAGCATTATTAACCAACAAAACTAAAATTGATGATGACCCAAAGGAAACAATGTTTTTGGTGAAACCAAAGATTAAGGGCCTATGGTAGCTCAGATGGCTTAGCATGATCCTCCGTTATGCCGAAAATACTGCAGCATTAATTTTGAAATAAATATACGGTAAAGTTGAGGATTAATGCTAGGTCCTATGTTTGACGAAAACACGATTCCATAAAATTTTCTCGATAGAAAAAAATTCCAAAGTTACCTCCAAACTGAACGATAAACCGCTGGTATTCAAAAAATACTTAAAATTAGATCATGAAACTTGGCATACTAACTGAACTACCTATAAAGCAGGTCTTATGTTTTTTATTTTTTTTTAAATTCCTGTTATTTTCACCTTAAAAAGAAAATACCTAAACTATCGGCGTCTTGAAGTTGGTTCTCTGCCGCCCGCCACCCGCGCTCAGTCTCGCTTCGGCTTTCGAACGGGAGAGCTGTGTTGCTTGCGCTCAGAACACACATTACGCAACAAGACGACGTAAAATTAAAATGTATGTACTTAGGTTTATAGTGTAGCGCAATTGGAAATAACGGTTGGCGTAAAGAAGCAGGCAAACATATGATAAACTTAATGAAATAAGTATCTATTTACCTATCTACTATTTATATACAAACATATAGGTAGACAGCATACGACACGTTTGGTGCAGTGGCTAAGCGATTGGCTGCTGCGCTACGAGTCGCAGGTGTTTCTGCATGTGAAGATTTGTGTTTGTAAGTTTACAATCACAAATGCATCGTCCACGATTCAGGAGAAATCCAGTGTGGGGCAACTTTTATAAAAAATAAAAAGATAAAAATTACCTATATAGTTTTGTTTTTGTTTTGACAATATATATTACAACAAAATATAGGTATCTACAGTAAGTACTTAGTAATTGTTTTTTATAATGTTGTCCCACTCCAGGATTTCTCCTGAATCGGAGACGGTGCGATTACAAACACAAATCTTCACAACTATCGTTAAGCTATAAAAATATTTCTTCCGTGTGGGAATCGAACCCGCGACCCGCAGTGCAGCAGCCAAGCGCTTAGAAATACCTAATCAAAATATAGGTATGTTCGGTAAGTACCTACCTATCTAACTACAAGAAACAAAACTGTAACTTACTTATCCGACTGTAGTGCTACCTACCACATACATAAAATGTATGAACTTACTGACGTACCTTGGTAGTTTAGCTAAATAATTATAATGTATCTTTCTAGAAGACGTCGATTACACAGTACTGAAAACGATGGTGATAAAGATGATGTTCCGGTAAATTCGTCAGTATCTTCTACCTACCTAAAAATGTAACTGATCTGTTATTCGTACCCACGGCTACATAATTATCAAACTATACATTTCCAGTATAAGCTGATCTCACATTGTATAGGCATTCCGTACAATGAGAGGTCAGCTTATACTGGAAAATTATAGCATCATATGTAGTAGCACACATCCGCATTTCTTAAAACAGAACGTACTACACGATCAATTATAAACCTTATCCCAACAATCACAGCGTGTATTATACCATGCACCGTACAACTTACCCACACGTAAACATCGGTTGCTATCGTTGTGCTGTGCAAAAGCAATTTATTTTACATATACGCTAGTGATTGACTAAATCGGAAATTTATCGAATCTTACGTTTATTATTGTACAAAAAAAAATTGGGTCCTCAAAATAAAATAAATAATAAACTGCATGTCCAGAAAATATTATAATAAAAATAAACAATATGTAGCTAAAAAAAATATTATTAAGTAAATTAAAACAATCAAAAATCCGGTTACGTTGGTTTAAGCTGTCATAGCGTATTGAAATTGACACAGTAGGTATTGTTGAACCCTGCTATGGTGTTTACTCACTGACCTGTAAAGTGGAAGTACACACATCAAAAGTGTCTAGGGATCAAGCATTTTTATGCGGATTTCTTGAGATTGAGATGTGGCTTTGTAATAAATTTATGATTTTATAAATTTATATGGATCCTTTTTGGTGCATTTCATAATTTGAATCAGGAACTCTCAATCAAATTCGAGTAAAAGATGAAAATAAGCTGTCAATATTTTCCCTATAAAAACATACAACGCATTGAAGACATTATTAGTGCTACTGTTTCCCTACTACTGATTAAAACCAACGTTATTATGGAGCGGCGACGTCATTTAAGCAGGGAAGAAATGCTCAGAGCCGTGGGAATGATAGAAGCTGGTTCCCGGCAACGTACTGTGGCTTTAGCTCTGAATACAAGTCAGAGTGTTATCAGTCGACTTTGGACACGTTACCGAAGCACTGGTACCGTGGCTGAGCGCCATGGAGGACGGTATCACTGCACCACACGGAGACAAGACCGATACATTCAAATCTTAACTCGAAGAGCTCCAACAATAACCGCCATGATGTTAGCCGTGAGGCTTCATCACTCTTCAGGGAACTTAATTAGCGACCAAACAGTCAGAAACCGCTTGCATGAAGTGAACCTTCATTCCCGAAGACCGCTACGGGTACCACCTATAGCAATGCACAATCGTAGGATTCGATATCAATGGGCTCTTGAACACAGAAATTGGGCAGAAGAACAATGGCGTTTCGTGTGCTTTTCTGATGAGTCTCGTTTTGGTATGAGACCGGATACAAGACGTATACGACACTGGAGAACCGCTGGACGCCAACAGCGATTAAAATCCTGCCAGGAAGTCCATCCTTATAGTGGTGGAACCATCATGGTATGGGCGGGTATTTGGATCGGCGGAAGAACTGAGTTGATTTGGATCAGAGGCAACCTCAACTCTCAAATTTATGCTGAGACGATTGTATCAGACGTCATCGTTCCTCTACAAGTGCAAATCGGTCCCTTATTTCAGTTAATGCATGATAATGCACGACCGCACACCGCAAGAGTTGTAAGACAGACTCTCGCCGCAGCTAACATCAATGTCCTGCCCTGGCCTGCTCAGTCGCCAGACTTGAACCCGATTGAGCATGCATGGGATATGCTACAGAGAAGAGCTCTGCCGAATATGGAGGGTATCCAGTCGCAAGAAGACCTTTTTTTGTTGTTGCAACGAACATGGGCGGCCATTCCACAGCGTGATTTGGATGAACTCATTTTGAGTATGCCAAACCGATGTTCTTGTGTTGTTAGTGTTCGCGGTAGAAACACGGATTATTAATTGTTTAAGTTACCCAATAAAATTTTAAAGAAAACTGTTATTTCAGTCTTTTTTTCGAACTTTAATGTTAGTGGTTCAAATGTCAAAAATCCCTTTATTAGGAAAATGGCAAATTTCTTTATTAATGCAAAGGTGACTTGGTTTATCGTTACTGTGACAAACGAAAACACTTTATTTGATGAATCCTTAAAGAAAATTTTAATTAATATCAATCAGGAGAAAAGTTATTGCAAAAATATATGTTGATCCCTAGATACTTTTGATGTGTGTATTTGTGCAGCACTTGCCGCTTTGATATTACTGGGGTGGCACTTTTTGTCAAATAGTGTACTCTTAAATTCATATATTTTTCCATGACAGATTTGATAAGAAATAATTTATGTCATTATTCAATGGGAACTGCTCAAATTGTTAAAACGTAATATTATCAAAGAGATCTAATCCTATCGATCGATCGATAGCCTACGTTAGTCGATCTGCACAAGCACATCACTAACTTGCCGCAAGACGCCACCGCCGCGATGCATCCACTTAATAAAGTATCGTTTTGTGATGTTTACATTGCTTGTCCAGTCACTTAGCGGCAAACTTAGGTAGTGGTTAAGGGGCAATGTATTTGTTGCAAAAATAGTACAGTCGCTGTGACATTTGAAAACAAAAATAACATAGTAAGAGGAAGAAATATTTTACGATTTGTTGTTTTTCATGATTTTAAAGACAAATATAGTAAAATACTTGTACTAACACATGGTAAGTGATTCCATTTTGACGTTAGTAGGTACATTGAAACTAAATTTGCGATGTACAATTTTATGTTCATATAATGACAAGTTAATATTAAATTATGATTGATAATTTTATTAAGTACTTAGTACTCGTCCGATAATAGTGTAGTTTACTCTAACAAAATCGCTTCGACTTCGTGTGCCCGCGTCACCGCGAGCTGTGTGCGATCGCGCCGATCGCGATAAAATAGTGAGGTGGCGCGGGGAAGTGGGGGCCAAATTAGAATTTGAGCTGAGCTTCTATAGACTCTTAAGTAGATTTTTGAAGGGGGACAGCCGCAAGCAAACCGCAAATTCAGACCGCAGCGATACGACTGGTTTCTATGTAATCATATGTAAACGGCAACAGGTAATTAATATAACAAATGTAATATGATTTTAAACTGACATGGTCATTAACACAATCATCATTGTTCTGCCCTTATTCCAAGTAATCACACTAAAAACGATATGTTTACCATGTTTACTATAGTACAATCAAAATTCACCGACTTCCGAAAGTAAAGTTATTTTCTTAAAGTTATTTTTTACTTTTTAGTGTAATCTTTTTGGAAGTCGGTTATTTTTTTTGCAAAAAAGTTTTTTAGTTTTAATGATAGTATAACAAATGTTTTCATAGACTTAGAATCCAGTCGGGTTTTCCACAGACTGTCCACCATGTTGCGCTTCTCCTTTGCCACCACATCGAACCCAACACGCCCCCCGTCTTCCGATATTTAGATAGTGAACAAATAAGTTGTGAAGTCGACATGCGTCGCGTGCGCCGCGCTCCACCGCGCATGCTCGGAATTGCGATAATTGGATTAAATCATTAAACTTATTTGGAATTAATCAGTAGTTTCCTCGTTAATATTGCTTTACGGCGTTCCGATTAGGATAGGCACCTTATCTACGATTCGTATCGCATTAATTGCATCTGTGCATCTTTATTGATTGCACACATGCAAGAGTTGCGATGAAATGTTCTGAATTACATGCTTTCATCGTTTCATTGCCTTTCGCCAAACACTTTTTTTATTTCATAGTGTTGACGTTCTGAAAATAATTTTAGTAATTGACTCAATAGGACACGGTACAAAGATGCTAGACACATCAGAAAAAAGATCTTTAACAATTGGTGCACAAGTTTTGGCTATGATGGTCGTATAGCACACACGCCCTTCTGTCTGAAGCCTTGCGGTATTCGAATATTAACGACCTTATCAGACATTTGACAGAGGAGCCAGTCTCGGTGCATTATTCCTTTCTGACAACTTCGCCGAATACAGTTACCGTTGCTTAAAACTACTGTAGCCTTTTTTCCCATTTTCCAGAACAGCATAAGTATCTGAAATACAATGTAGGTGCTGCACTAAACGTTTAACGTCAGTTCCCTTTTTATTATAGTCGTCTAGTATAGTAAAATAAAACACAAAGAGACTCAAAGATCGAGCCCAGCGTAATCAATTAGTCAGCAATTAATGCTTACGTATGAAAAATGGTTAATGAATCAGATAAAAGAGTTGCATTACAGCAACTTGCTATGCCGTTGCCACATAGTAAATGGACATTAGTATAAATAAGTGTAAGTGTACAATTCTTCGATCCGGGCCGCGCCCACCGGGCTGCGTGCGTACTGACGTGGGCGAAAGTGCTCCACAATGCGCAAATATTCTGCGCAAACAAATTGACAGCTTTTGAATTATGTTGTTGTTCGAATATGCACCCGCTGGTAGCTTAATTGACAGTCCAAATATTAAATATGTGCATATTCACACCTTGTTTGAGAATTGACTAAATCAATTTACTGAAGCCAGGCTGCAATCTTCGTAATTAGAATTACGTACTGTTTGCTAATTAGGCAGAAACGTTAATTAAAATTTTTAGTGATTCATCGACTGTTAAACACTTACGTGATGAAGAAAATTGATCGTTTACATTATTTATTCCAATTGCCCTTGCTTAGGTCATCATATGAGTCTCAGCTCGTAATTAGCTACATGTAGCCCTATACAGGTCCGGTTTTATGACTATATTTTTCTACCTAGGCACAGATAAACTTCGTAACTGCCGATTCTCCTTTCAAAAACGTGAGACAAAACTAGAAAGAGCTGGAAGCATTAAGATGCGTGTTTGAACCGGTAATGGCGGTAGTAATTTAGTTGAAACTTTAGAATCGGCCAAATACAGGGCCAATTCTGTTCATGTTTGAACACTTCCTAGAAGGAAAAGATTCCTTTCTTGTTCCACATGCAATATTATTTTAGAAAATAGAACAGGAACAGCCAAAATTCCATAGCCATATTTACAAAAAAAATTATGGCCATGTTTCTCAAAATTCCCTAACCCTTTTCCAGTTTGCTGTACACGGGTCGCTATCAAACACAAAGCGTTGTTGTAAGTTAGCCGGCGGTGGCCGCAGCGCCCGCCAGATAAGGGTTATGTAACGTACGCAAGGTAGCTCCACTTTCATTCTCCGCCGATACAATTTCACTGCTTCATACAAATAAATATTTGTAAATAACGTTCTATTCATAATGAAGTGGGTGTTGTATATGATTTTTGATATTATGAACGTAAAAAGTAAATCATCGTGGCTAAATAATAACAGCCGCTCGGGTCGATCGTCAGGTAAAGCTGCGCTTGCCTGGGTTGGTCTGTGGATGGGTGACCACCCAATTACATACCGAGTTTCCTCCGTGAATCGGAAAGCACGTTAACTCGTTGGTCCCGGCTGTCATTTGTAGATCTTTGACAGTCGTTACAGGTAGTCAGTGGCCCGAAAGTCTGACAACCAGTCTTACCAAGGGGTATCGTATTACCCAGTATGAACTGGGTTGTGGAGGTCAGATAGGCAGTCGCTCCATGTAAAATACTGGTATTCAGCTGCATCCGGTTAGACTTGAAGCCGACCCCAACATAGTTGGGAAAAGGCTAGGCATCTGCCTAGCCTGCTAATCTAAAAAGATTAGTAGGCATACTTTTCTACGATCATCATCATCTGATGATGATCATCATCTGATGATGATCGTGAGGAAAATATCTCTCCTACGAGATATTTTGTGTTCTTAGGAGGAAAGCCCCTGGCAACTCCATGACATCCATAAATTTAGCTGTAAAAGGATCTTTTGTTAAGTGACCAAAATTGGAACTAGTTTGTTTTTTGCAATACATTTCACCAACACCCACAGCGTCCTTCTGTCAACGTTTTCCGAGCGCCAACACATTATTATGTCACTGGAACATGTTTGTTAATCATTGTTTCTTTTCCGTTTTAAGTGCAGATATATCATCTTTTTACATAGACTGTTACACGATACGAGTTGGCGTCGATGCATTATTTTACTCACTATTGCATTGTTGATGCATTCATTTTAGTATTCATCGCTACCTTTGATCAATGGACGAAGAAGACTCAACTTTATGCTACCTGCATATGAAATTTAAAATCTAACAGCTTGCTTTTAGGTAGTTAGGCATTCGCTTAGTGCTGAAAAAGGCCATGAGAGTCCCCCAATATGCGTAGCTGACATAGTGTTGGGCAGGACACCTAGCAAGGCGCGGTGATGGCAGGTGGAATTAAATCTGTGACCGAGTGTCGCCCACCGATTGGTAACCGATTGGTAAGAGAAGTGTTCGTCAGTACCTACGCAAGATGGACAGACGACATTTTTGCCATCGCGGGTATAAACTGGATGAGGCTGACAGAGGAGATGAGGAGATGAGACTGACACAGGAGCGAGAATGGAGATTGGTGCAGACCAAGGGAAGCATACACCCGGCAGTAAGTGAAAGCGGGCTGTGGATGATGATGCGTAGCGTAGCATTGCTATGATTGAGGCTCGAATCCTCTAAACTAAGCTAAAGGTAGCTAAGGTTGAAAGTGAACCAAAGCCCTATTCGAAGAATTGTAACTAGGTGCATTCTTTAATTAACTATTCTAGTCGTTACAACAATTAACTTGAACTACATTCTTAATACTGCACATAAACAACCGGTAATAAAATAACATGATACTCTCAAAATATTATAAATTCCGACAGATATAAACACACTTGTTAGTGCGTGTTACCCCGCGATAAATTAGCAAGTAGCCCCCTCGCTGGCAACCCGGCAACCGGGCCGGCGACCGGTCAAGACTATCCGACAGATATTAGGCCAAGCATGACGTAGGGCGTGGACCTGCTACTGTAAGCCGGTAAACGGTAACTTAGTGGCAACGTTCGTACATTGCTGGGTTGGCAATGGACAGTGGTCCGTACTTCCTAGATTTTATCAATACTAATTATATTAAATGAGAACGCTGAATGAGAACTCTGTCTGTCTGTTAACTTTTCACGCCAGCTTTCGTTCCCGTGGGATAATTTTCGACCTCTACGCGCACTGATGTAACTAACTATTATTTTCATGACTGTTACAAACATACACGCACGCCGATTTCGAGTATGTACTCCGAAGTTACAAATAACTGATAAAACTAATTTAATTCATAGAAACAAAGAAAACAGAAATAAGAGTAGACGAATATAAAACGACTAATACTAAAACAAAAAAATATTTATTTTAATTTCCTAAAAATCCAACAGACTCATCACCAATATCTCTCTAAACTAAAACCTTGTCCAATTACATTGATTACATTGATTACAAGCAGCAATGTACACTACCACTTGTGTTATTAACTCAAGTGTTATCCATGGATTGACAATTTGTCCCAATATATCATTAACCAGCAACTGTAAAAGTCTCGTCTCAAAATAGCACCTCCGTGGCTTCTTAGCACATTAGAGATCTTTCAGTTGCAGCCACGGAGTCAGGATTTGTGCCCGGTTGATGGCAATAGGCACGCCCCCTATCATATGGGTCTTAAAAACATAACTGGCGAAATGTGGGTGTACTTACCAGGATTCGGTCTATTTAAGAGCTCTCAACTATGATACTGTTCTATGCTATGTCGTTGAAATCTTTTATGCATGACATAAAAAAGTTATTACAAATGTTCTAGTTATTTATATCCTGATTATACTTATTTATAATAAAAAAGATTAATTAAAACATGTGTAACATACTTTGAATTCTTTGGTGGATAAAGTATTAGTAACATGATGGCTTTATTAAACATCGGAATTGTGTTCATAGTTATTTTTACTAAGATAAAGACTTAGTATTTAAAAACCGTGTCGTTGGGCCTCGTTTCGGCGAGTACGGAACCTTCGAAGCTATGAAAATATTGTTTGTAACCGGCTTTTAAAAAAGGAGCAGGTTATGTATACGGTAGTCACCATTTTTAAAAGTATTCTTTGTTCTAGCAGTCAATTATGGAGAGATAATATTGCAGGAAGTTTTTGCAACCAAAATGGAAAACGTTTGAACCTAGGTTCCCAAGCGTTTATGCACTACCGGCCTCTTTACAAGAAAAAAAAATCCAACGCCCCCTTTTACAAAATAGTTATAAGATAAACATTTTAGAAGGCTAGATAAAATGTTTTCTCATGAAAATAGAGATATTTCATAACGCCCGCCTTTGGACCCGCTACCGCTCCCATGAAAAGCTCCATCGCCCACTAGGGGGCGGTATCGGCCCCGTTGGGATCCTATGGCCTCAACTATTCTTTAAAAAAAATTCAGGCCCAGTACCATAGATGAATATATACAGGATGGAAGGAAAGCCGACGCGAAAACGGTTACCACGTACTCAGTACATCATTCTGAACACCCCCCGCCCCACATAGAATTTTTTCTTTTTTTTCTAATTTTTCGCAGCTGTTTCCTACAAATACTTTTGTAGGCAAAAACCGTTAAAAATTATACCTACACGGTCAAAATGTGTGGACCAGCTCATTTTTTTAATCACCGATTCAAAATTCCTATGTGTCCATTCCACCTTAAAAAGAAAATGTCTACAACTTATTATTATGAATATCATGCTGTACCTAAATGATTTAAACGGTAGGGACCTATTCAAAACATTGATCGATATCTGCACCTATAACAGAAAGGCACTTCGTTGCGAAGCCCAACAGGTATTCATCCAATGAGCTATAATTCCGGGCATTCGGCCTTTAAACGAGATTGACCCACATTTTGACCTTTAGTACCACACCCTAAACCATTGCCAATTGATCTGCAACATGTTTAGGTAAGTCGGTATAATCTTAATAACACGACCACACAGAATTGTATGTCGCAACTTTTAACCGACTTCAAAAAAAGAAGGGGGTTCTCAATTCGGTTGTATTTTGTTTTGTTAATGTAGAAAAAAAATCGTTGCTCAAATCAAATCAAATCAAATCATTTATTTTTTTGCCAACATGGGTATAGAAGAAGATGATACATGTTTTGGTAATGTTCTCCATGCACTGCCGTCACATGGGCATGCAAAATTTACACTTAAATTACAATTTACTATCAAAATAACATGCTGAATAACAATAAATCTATCTAAATTATTAAATTGGAAAAACATTTTTATTTCAATGTCAAAGAGTATCCAGTAGTCAATAAATTAAATTAAATAGATGTCAAAGTAGATAATAGTGAATAAATAAATAAAAGTCCTAGATTAATAATAATTGAGAGCTACATGTCTTTCTATTGTTGAAAATCTGATTAATATTATTGACCATAAGGATTCCCTTTTAGATATTCCTTCACACTGTAATACACTTTATCGATTAGGAATTCCTTTAGCTTCCGCTTAAATATGTGCGATATGTCTATGTCTGTAATACAACATGGCAATTTATTATAAATCTTGGATGTCATGCAATATACACTGGAGTCCATTAAATAAGTTCTGCAGGGTACAGTCTGAACTTTATTTCTATATCTAGCACTTCGGAATTTTTCATACATATGCATATTACTTTTGACAAAGACTGACATCACATATATGTAGAGGCTAGGTAAAGTAAGAATCCTAAGTTTTTCGAAAAATGGTTTACAACTGTCAGTGGTCTTGAGTCTAGACACGTTGCTGCCTTCTCGGTGTAGTGGTCGCTGCGCTACTGCTGAGTCTGGATTTGTGCCCTGTTGATGCCAATAGGCTCGCTCTCTATTACATTATACTTAAATATCTGTGACTTAAACAAACCTGGTGAAATGTGGGTGTATTTACTTTAAGGTACGTTTCGCCAGTTCCAGAGGAGTACATCTGCCTAACCGTACAGGGATTACAGGCATGATGTACTGTTAAATGTTACCGTTATGGCTTACTAGGCGTTACCGGTGAGGGTGTCGGGAGATATCCCACGGGGACGTACTACCGACATAAAAAGCCCTAACCTATGTCCCACGTTATTTCAAAATCATTAAATCACAGACCTATTTTCGCGTAAATTCTTTTCCATCAAATATTTAAAAAAAATCGACAATTTCGAATATTAAAAATGCGAAAGTAATTCTGTCTGTCTATAACCTCATCACTCTTCAACGGCTGCATGGATTCTGATGAAATTTGGCACTCAGATAGACAATGTCAATGACAATGTTCTAAGATATTTTTAACCAGGTAATTCGATCCCGTGGGATAATTTCCGACCTCCACGCGAGAGAAACCGCGGTCAAAAGCTAGTTTAATATAGACTAACTAATTAAGATTGATAGTTAACAATCCAAGTGTTTTACCGATAACTTAGACATCTGTTATTAAATACCTACGTTATACGTAAATGGACGCAAATACCAGAATATTTTAGCCATATTTATAACACATTAATTCTACGGCAAATGTCTCTGACACTATGCTAATTTATAATTTGTGATAAAATATTGATTTCTAGGTAATTTTCAATTAAACTTTAAATACGAAATAATTTAAACTGGACTGTTCTATTGTAGGTAATTGGTCGTTTATTATTTGATATAATGGATTGGAATACTGCATTATACGTATCTACTACATAGGTACTTGTGCGACTGATTGATAAATTGCAATTGGAACTAATATAGTAGGTACTATAAAAGTTCAAATTTATCACTATACATGGTACTACACACTACTGCGTGGTAGCGTGGTACTGGTACTAAAGTACCAGTAGACGCATCAAGTAGGTACTTAGGTATCTGCCTACAAACGCACAACATAACATCACGCCATGGTCGAGGATTACACCCCGAAGGTTTAGGCAGAGGTGTACTTAATAATACACCACTTTTCGCCAGTTATGTTTAAGTCCCATGTAACAGAGGGCGAGAGTGTTGCCATCAACCGGGCACTAATCCGGACACCGCCGTGGCTGCTAGTGAGAAATTCCTGATAGTAAAACCCAATAATACTTTACCCGACCTGGGAATCGAATCCAGGACCCCATGCTAACCAGTCACACCTGTGGCCACTAGACCAATCCCATTAATCAATAATTTAATTTAGTACACAAAGTAAACCCGCAAACGAATGTTCACTGCGCGCTTTTGATGAGCTAGAAAATGACACTACAGTCACGAGCACTAATATGTACACACGAAGAAACTTTAAGAAGTGATTTTCTCTTACTGTATTGATTAGCGTATACGTTGTCTCGGACATAGTATTTTGGAAGACCTATTACGTAATAGGTCTTATCTCGAAGTAGAAGCCGTTATTTCCAGAGTAAATCGCTTTTGAATTTTACTAAGTGTATACTTACATATTAGTGCTCGTGACTGCACCTAAAATCATAAACAACTACGTTACACCGTTACTTCCATTAAGCATGAGATAACTACTGGTAAATATTCAAACTGACACGTGGATCGCTGGAAGTAATAAGGGACTAAAATAAAAATAAAAAATATCTACTTAGATGCTTGCCCGTTCTAAAATTAAATTTTCCACCTAAGAGAAAAATGGTTTGGTTGAACGATAATTTAAATTCGGCTAAAATCTAAATGAATAGTTTATCCGAAACCCACAGTTGAAACCCCTTAAATCAAGTTACATCTTTTTAGTATCTGGTCCGCTGGCCACATACTTTGTCTACTAATCTATACTAATATAATAAAGCTAAAGAGTTTGTTTATTTGTTTGTTTGGTTGAACGCGGTAATCTCAGGAACTACTGGTTCGAATTGAAAAATTCTTTTAGTGTTGCATAGCCCATGGATCGAGGAAGGCTATAGGTTATAAAACATCACGCTGCGACCAAAAGGAGCGGAGCATTAATCAAAAATGTTACGCAGACGAAGTTGCGCCGGTCAGCTAGTAATTAAATAATCGTAGTTACTAGTCGCGTTTGGCGCACACATTGCTATACACATTCTACTAAACTTACCTGCTGAGATATAATTTGTTTTCCTATTAATGAGTATAGCTGATTTTGTATTTATTATTGAAAAGTTTTAGATGTTTTCTAATATGGGTTATATGGTACCTGAAATAAATGTATTTTAATTTAATTTAATAGTTGTACAAGGATCTCTTGGTGCGTGGCTAAAATCGGAACTAAAATCACCATCTTGTTTTTTTATTACACGAGCATAACTAAGTCCGGTAATTGTCCCACGGGATCGTACTACCGGGATAAAAAGTATCTTAACCCTGGTTAAATAACTGTGTGAGAAATTCATCCGCTCAGTAGTTTTTGCTTGATAGAGCAACAAACATTCATCCATCCATCCATCCATCCTCACAAACTTTCGCATTTGTAATGCTTAGTATATAGTAAGATTAATTCACAAAAAATGTTCACCAACCAACTTCTGTCAAAATCATACGAGAGCCAAAAGACCCTTGAAGTTGTATCACTGTAAGTACGGGAAAGACAA
The DNA here is from genome assembly GCA_964057025.1 of Standfussiana lucernea. Lineage (NCBI taxonomy): Eukaryota > Metazoa > Arthropoda > Insecta > Lepidoptera > Noctuidae > Standfussiana > Standfussiana lucernea. The sequence goes on from OZ059805.1 coordinate 9,310,539, forward strand.
ATAAACTATTATGGGCGTACAGTGAAAACGGTTGTAACATGCTACAACGATCGGGTATATTGAAAACGTTATTCATTGGGATATAGTTATCTTTAGAACGTCTCTAATTTAATATTATCTGTTCTAATCTGCCCCCGCATCTTAGAATAATAACTAAAGCAATTTACAACGCTTCGATTCCATTTTGATTTCGGAAAGTCGTATGTCTGGCTCGCTCGTTTTCGTAATTCCAAAAAAAGACAGACAAACTCAAATCGGACGAAAATCACACGAAATCGAAATCGAATCGAAGCGTTGTGAATACGGGGGCTGATCACTTGTCACGAAGATAAAAAGCTAGCGTTTATTTACAAATTGAACCTTTAATAACAAGGCAATAAGTCACAAAATTGGGTTTTAAGGATTGGAAACACCTGCTTCTGAGTCATCTAAGTACCTAATCGTATTGATTGTATGATAGACGTATATTCAGCGCAGTCGAATTTGAGAACGTAGTGCGGTACATCTTCAGAAACTCATCATATAATCAGGAGTAAGTAACAAATGATTACCATACTTACTATCTATTTATTTATGATTATACAGGGTGCAAGGGTCCCGACAACGACGCACAAACGAATACCACGTATTCAGTACATATCATGCTGTTTCCCACAAAAGTGCAATACCTACACGTCAATATGTATGGAACAGAAGTTTTTTTTTATTTTAACTTACCCATGAAAAATTTCTTCGTAAGTAGTAACCGATTTGTGCGTCGTTGACCCTTCCAGAAAGAATGTAAACCAGCTTAAGGTTGGTATATACAGGATATACCAACCCCAAGCTGGTTTACATTTTTTCTAGATAGAACAACCCAATTACCCTATCGTGTAACCATAGAAGTGAATCATTCAGTATTGTCATACAGTTCATTCGAGCGGCAGTCGACCGCACGTCCCGTCAAGCGTTACAATTTAGGGTAAATAAGAAATTGTTCTTTAGTATATGCATAAGATACACTATCTAAAAAGAATGAAACCATAATTATCAGAAATTCCTATTTGAAAGACTTGGCGGCACTTTTACAACTTACTATAACATGAACTTTCGTGTGTGTGCGATCAATCGCGTTTTTTTATTTCGCATCTCTCAATCACTTGCGCGTAACAGGTGTCTGATTAGTGCTGTGGTTTCCAGTCAAAAATGTAAAGTATCGTCTTGGGTGGCACTGGGGACAACAATTGTTTAATTTTTGGTGGATCGATTTGCTTTTGATTTTAAAGAGATTTAATAGTAAGCGACACGTTATAGCTATTGATTTGGGTTACGTATAAATTAGTGATGTTAATTTAATTGTAACTTAAAACCCCTATTTTTAACGATTTTTTATGTCTGGTTCCAATTATGGTGGCTCATTTTGGTGGCTTTGGTGGCGTTTTCGTGGTGGAAAATTCAATTAATCAATCAGTTTATTTGTGAAACATAGGTGTTTACATAAATAAGGGGTGCGCTATGAAAAAAAAACGAGCCTACAAATTTTAAGTATGTACTGTATATGTATTGTTTTTACATATATAGTCAATTTTTAAATAATGTTGTTTACAATAAAAAGATTAAGGTTTTTATATTTTCGTGTTTTTGTGTCATAACCTCATAATGCTAGATCATATAAATAATAATAAACATTTTTTAACATTTTAAGCGATGAAAGTTATTGATATTTCCCGAAAATTTCTGAGATTATATTGAGCTTTATTAGTTAGATTGAGGTTTGTGACAGACAATAGTACATTTTGATATACGTGGGCAAACAACGGTTTTTAATACATTTTCGAAGAAATATGTATAATAATAGAACGAAAAGTATTTTTGTCATGAACTATTAGGATATTAAATGCTTTGCTTTTTTATCCCGCGCTTTTCTTTCGCCAGGTCGAGGGAGAGGTATGAAACTGCTAAATAGCATAGATGTAAAAATAGAAAATTCAAATACCTTTTAATTTAGAACACAAATAAATATTAATTTGTTGATAGAAGCAAATTATTAAAAAAAAAAAATATTTACGATATTCTGTTCATAAACACAATTTAAATTTTCATTAAATATGAAGGCCTTAAAAACATGCCGCTCTTTACTGTGAAAAAAAAGCAATCACCGACGACTATAGGGAATTGAACAGTTGTTTAATGTTATTTGTGGCAAAATCAAGAAAATGTTAAATGAAAAAAAATCACGAGTCCGAAATACATTGCACGTTGAATCTTATCAATAAGTGTCAGTTTTCGAGGAAGTGTATTGAAAATTTAATTTTGTTGCCACTGATTCTCAATTTTGGTGGTCACACGAGACTTTAAACTAAAATATCTCAAACAGTTTTCGAGATATTCTCAGACCTCTTCAAGATCCTTATAGGTTGGACTTTCTATTCATAGACCAGGTGCTTTTTTTCACGAAGACTTTATTTCCCCAACTTTTCCCCTGTTTGTTTACCTAAAAAAGGGAAATATATCCTTCATCTACCAACACTGGCGCAAGAATATTTCAAAAATTTATTTTTATTTCCTCGCAGTAAGTATGAAAAGTAGAGTACTCTCCTTGGGGCTAAAGGTGCCTTTTGCTTTTGCTCTTGAGCTAGCTTGAATCCCTCGCTGCACTAAGGATTCCCTCACTTTGCGCGGGAGTTAACTCTTAAACCCCAAAATCCTTCGCCCGTGACATAAGGCACTGCTTTATTCCCTTAGTGAATAGTCTACTATTATTTTGATTTTCCGATATTTCGTGTTTATGAGCAGACAAATCTATCTTCCCTCTTCCTGTTCAAAAAGAACTCTGGGAAATATTAAGCACATTTATTGATAATTTTACCGCAGAATAGAGTGCAAAAATGTATAAAACATTTGGAAACGTTATAAATGTTCCCATGCATATAAGAGAAGTATTTTATATGAAGAGTTACGAGTTTTTAATACCTGCTAGCGCCAACTGTGAAAACTATGTGAAGGATTTAATAGACTATGCACCACAAATAATGGACTAGCTCGACGAAGACTTCGTTGTCAATAAAATGCTTTCACCATTTGGAACTAAATTTTGTTCATAGGAAAGTGAAGTCTTAGAAGTATTTGCATGTTACGTATTGTGTGGTAAAAGTGGGGAAGATCAGCTGATCTGAGATTGAGAAAAGTGGTCGCGCCATCTATGGAAGAAACTTTTCAACTGTGGGGTGATACGAGATCAGGCCATTATTACGTTAGGAACAACTTCAAGAATTTTTTAAGCTATTTATTTTGGAACTGTAGAATTTATTAAGTATGTTACTAAAACAAGTTTGCCTGTCCAACTATTTGTACAGATAAAAACTAAAATGGCAAAACAGTTGCCTTGGTTAGACAACTATGTACTGTATACTAGTTGGAAACTTGTAACAGAATAAGTACGTACAGCTAATGGACGAACACAAATCTGCATTGATCAACATTTTTGAGACATGCAAGTTTTCTGTATTAGATTTCAGGTATAAACGGATGAAAAGAAATGGAAAGTGTTTGGAGAGATATTCATATTAAAGTAAAGTAGTATAGCACCTTCATTAGGTCCAGCTAAAGTTAAATGTTTAAAAGAAGACACCGAACGTTATTATAATATAGCAACAATTTTCCGTCTATTTACCGAAGCTTTCGAAAAAACGTGTTCTGAACTCTTCGCAGATCAATGCCATGAATACGACGAATTCTTGCTAGAAACCTTTCAACACAGTCATGCTTGATGATGATAGTTTCGATCCTAGTTATTTTGTGGTTTCAAGGATGATCCCCAAAATGTTAACTTACTCGAATAAAAGATTATGTGATATATAATGCGATTAGAAATACCCTTGAAAATGGAATCACATGCATCTAAAGCAGTGCGAACGCATTATTATAATGATCACCATCTGCATCAGTGAGCGTGTTCGAGTTCGCGAGGCTGAGTTTTGGGCTAAACATAATATTTGAACTCCACTGAACCATCAATACGCTAAGAAGAAGATAATGATCACCGGAATTATGCAAAGTTTATGACTGTTACTGTTTATTTATGTTCATTTCCAAAGATTATATGTAAGCTATACAAGTTCTTAAACTGACATGGTCACTAAACACATACATTAAACGGAATATTTACCATGTTCATTTACATGGTAAATATCCCGTTTTATGCGTAGTCTATGTAAGCTGTTTGTTCCTAAATATTTATTGTTTAGATTGACTTTAAATTATAGAGGAACTTGTTAGATGCTTTGTTTTTCATTCAGATGCAATATAACACCATAAATCATTATTTATTATAATAATAAGTATGTAAAAGCTGCCTAACGAATTGTAGGTCGAGGGTGCGAACACTGCGAATCTAAATCAGCACTTTACTTTATCATTGCTGCTCTTAAAACGGTAAAAGAAAACAAAGTAAAGAGGTGACTGTATACTGGTACCTAAAATAATCCAAGTCACTGCATTTATAAGACTACACTGGGCCCGCGTGGTGCATTACGGCTGGCTTTCGCTGAGTACAGCAGTCATTGTGCCGATTGTCGTGTCAGCCAATGGCTTAATACCCAATAGCCTCGGTCAACATCTGTCATATACATGAATCTTGTGCCCCAGTAGTGAGACCGTTTCGCACATATGTATATACGTTTATAATATGGGTATGTTTCCTACTCCGGCTGGTCCTGGATGGCGTGCGTACAGCATAGAAGACTCTTCTGGCTCTAAAGTCTACCCCGTGTAGGATGGTCAAATACGGATAGAACGATATTTCAATTTTTTTTTATTCCAGAGCATTCACAAAAATATAAACGGATATAACTGTTACGAAATAACGTTAAACGGATATCGTTATTTTATGTTAACTGTTCACTACTACAAAATATGAATAATCTGTGGTTGTCAGACAGAGATTCAATAAAGTTGTTATTTTCGCCCATATTACAAGGCAATAAATAACAAAATTGCTGAACGATAAACTGTGGCGTATTTTGGAAACACCGACTTTTGAGTCATGTTATTTGGTATTGAGTAGGTATTACACCAGTTTGTGTAACTTTTTTTTATTGAATGATTATTTATAGCGCGTTGAAAGTAGGTACTGTGGAAGTGAGTTATTAATATAGTGTGCTTTATGAAGTAGTTCAATGCGGCGTTTTTTTTGATCTTACTAACAGGAGGTCACCAGGTCTGTCATTTTTTAACCGACTTCAAAAAAAGGAGGAGGTTCTCAATTCGGTTGTATGTTTTTTTTTGTGTTTGTTACCTCATATCTCCCTCATTTATGAACCGATTTGAAAAATTTTCTTTTATCTGAATGGATCTACTTCCCGATTGGTCCCATAGAAATTTCATCAAAATCGGTTCAGCAGTTTGGTTTTGAAATCAAAATAGCTGGAAAAAATTACATCCAAGTAAAAGAAATTGCGAAATTGATACTTGACAAGGATTTGTGTGATACTATAACTAAAAAGGGTAAAATAAAAACTTTTTTGCAAAAAAAAAACCGACTTCCAAAAAAAACACAAAAAAAGTGGAAAATAACATTACTTTCGGAAGTCGGTGCCAAAAAAGTCAATGAAACAAACCATAGTCACCGACTTCTGAAGTAATGTTATTTTCCCCTTTTTTCAGTATTTTTTTTTTTGGAAGTCGGGTTTTTTTTTTGCAAATAATTTTTTTTGTACCTACTTAGTTGTTGAGAACTTCGATAAATGATAAATGATGTTTATTTTGCAAATAGGTTTTTACAAACACTTTTACACGTCTTCTTTTTTAAAACTAGATGAGGCCGGTGTTTCGTATCTGACTACTCTGAGAAGAAACAACCGAAACAAACTCAGAGGTCATAGTCTCTTTTAAGGTCCAGACATAATCTTGATAAACTCACATGAGGACTATGCAGATGAGTGTCTGAGATGGTCTTTTGAAGAAAGAACCACACAGATTTGAGTGGACCTGTCCAGCCAGTGCAAGCATTTGTCAGTTATCATGTAGCTCGACTCATAACTCAAGGAGCTCAACGAAACGACGAACAATGCCAAAGAAAGGACATTTGTGTAGGTCGCTTATAGTACTCAAACTGCCAGACAATAGTAAAAACAAACAAAAACGTAAAAATTACCCACATTGTCCTCACATTCACACTAATCAAATAAAATCAATAATACTTACAAATTAAATGTTCATAAAAATAATTAAAAGTCACACATAAAAAAAATAATAATAAGAATAAAAAAAAGTAAATAAGTAGGTATTCATGTCAAATCATTAAATGTCAAAGTGTATAAAAGAAAGGAATAAACAATAAACAAATGAAAAACTTGAAATCTCGACATTCATTGAGCAAATATAATTGGAGCAGCTTAATCCCAAGCCTTTTTATCTTCGAGATAGTGATTAACATTATAGTAGGCTTTTAGGCATAGTTTCCGTTTTATAAACGATTTGAATTTATTTAGGCTTAGTGCTTGAATATGGCTCGGAAGTTTATTATAAAAACGTATACATTGGCATCTAAACGTACCCCCTATTTTTTTGAGCCTCGTTGCAGGAACAACAAATTTGTGTTTGTTCCTCGTATTTATATTGTGGATATCACTGTATTTTTTAAACAAATTAACATTTTTATGTGCATATACAAGATTTTCATAAATAAACTGAGAGGGGACAGTAAGTATATTAATTTCTTTAAATTTTTCTCTGAGGGAGTATCTGGGACTTAGTTTATACATTGAACGAATTGCCCTTTTTTGCAAAATAAAAATTGTTTGAATATCGGCGGCACTGCCCCACAAGAGAATACCGTACGACATCACACTGTGGAAATAACTAAAATAAACCAAACGAGCTGTCTCTAAATCAGTAAAATCACGAATTTTTCTAACGGCGTACGCTGCAGAGCTAAGCTTTTTTGATAATTTATCTATGTGGGGGCCCCACTGAAGTTTGGCATCCAAAGTTATGCCTAAGAACACTGTGTTATCTTCCGGTTTCAACTCTTCATCCTTGATTTGTACACTAGTTTCCACCTGTCTTACATGAGGTATCGTAAACCTAATACATTTCGTTTTTTTCTCATTTAAGAGTAGATTATTAACATTAAACCAATTAACGACTTTTGCCAGGGCGCTATTAACATCGTCAGTAACTAGCTGCTGACGTTTGAGTTTAAATAAAAGAGAAGTGTCGTCTGCAAACAATACTATGTCGTGATTATCTTTTATGAGGTAAGGCAAGTCATTTATATAAATTAGAAACAAAAATGGGCCAAGAATTGAGCCCTGGGGTACTCCCATTCTTACTACGGATCCGGAGGATCTTTTCCCGTTAACATCAACTCTCTGAATCCTATCACTCAAATATGATGTAAGAAGATCCAGAGCACTATTCCGGATTCCGTAGTGGCGGAGTTTCCTGATTAACGTTTCATGAAGAACGCAATCGAAAGCCTTGGACAAATCGCAAAAAATGCCCAGAGCATCGCATTTATCCTCCCATGTATTATAAATATGTCCTAAAAGTTCAACACCGGCATCGGTAGTTGAACGACCCCTTGTAAAACCGAACTGTTTACTGTGCAATAACTTATGATTATTGAAAAATCTTTGCATTTGTATTAAAATTAGTTTTTCAAAAATTTTACTAAATGTGGGTAGTACTGAAATAGGTCTATAATTAGTGGGGTCTGATGTACTACCCGATTTAAACAATGGTATTATTTTACTATTTTTCATTAGATCAGGAAACTCACCACGTTCAATACAATCATTAAAAATTACAGCTAAAACAGGAGCTACAATGGTTATAATGGACTTAGCAACGTCCACAGAATGACCCCATAGATCAGCGGTCTTCTTAACATTTAATGTATGAAAAATTTTAATGATATCTTTACAGGTGACATATTCAAAATTAAATATCTAGATATCCTAATAATACGTAATTATACCTTTTTTCAACGTTTTATAAGTGCCCCGTAGGCCTATGTGATTTTTTTTTTACTTCTCATAGACTTTATAATAGCGATAGGTCAGTTCTCTACTACTTACGTATTAATAAATGGAATCTTCTAATAATTATAGTTGGTTTTTTAAGCCAAAAATTCAAAGCAAGACCTGGAATACTGTTTGTTTAGGTTTATTAAACATAACATCACGCCTGTAATCCCCGGAGGGTTAGGCAGAGGTGTACACAGTGAGTTATAGCAATTAGCTGCCCCACCTTTGCATAAATGGTGCATATTTTTTAGAAAACGAATCGATAGAATTTTATAATATATAACTTAATTTATTTTATATAATTATATATTAACTATATTTATAGGAAATAGTTCAAAAATTTAAAAAAAGACATCACACAGACAGACAGTGACAGTGTAACTTAGTTGTTAAAGTTGAATTGTCGTAAAATATAATTGTGTGTTTTCCCAAACTTAGAAATATTGTCAAGCAGGAAAAACAATTATATTCACATACTAAATGAGCATGATCATTTCTTAGTAAGTCACTATGGTGACAAACTTATATAATATCTTGATATCAACAGTTGAAGCTTTCATCTCTCGACGTGGCATACCATTGCAGATTTATTTTCGTCGTAATTTTGGAGATTAGCCGGAATAAACAGACAGACCTTATAATAAAAAAAAAAACTTTATTTTTTATTATAAGTACCGTATATACTTTTTATGCATTCAGTAAAACGCTGCTATCTTGAAATTACAAACAGGTACTTCAGTTTTATTTATTTGTATAGATAGTAGTCCAGAGGCCTAAAATAACGGCTATTAAACGTTATCGACGAAATAACGAAAACCAGATGTCGTTATTTTATCTATTCGTATTCACCACTAATGTTGACTTGACAGGCGAATGAACACAAAAGTTGTGAATACTTTTATTATTTACAATTGTTACCTTGTATGAATATACAAAATAGTAACGAATAAAATAGTTAATACGTAAACTGAAACTCCTGGACTCTGATCTGTGAAATATTTCGTGAACACCGGTTTAGTTCTGAGTCATGTTATCGTAATGATTACACCCTGATTACAACAGTTTGTGTAAGAATATATTATTAATAGCTAGTGTATTGAAAGGATTTTATTGTGAGGAAACTTCAGTCAGTACGCTTTCGGGAGTGTTCATATAAAGGTAAGAGACACAATAATTGTTATTAAAAGATATGGCACTGCAATGATTTTTGCCTACACTTATTACAAGGTCACTGCCCACGAAAGAATTTATGTAGAATGCTGTAGTTTAAAAATAATAATGCTGTTCCATTGAAATGAAATAAACCTAATTACCAAGATTTTAAAAAGATTTTTTTATAAATAGGGTGCGTAATTATAGTTACTTATATTTGTATGGGATATTAAATATGTTGGTAGAATACCTACAAGGTGCAGTTTTGCATCCTCGTCAAATTCAAGGAGGTAACTATGCTAATGATTCTCGACCCGAATCAATAATAAAATGGGTAGGTAATTTTTTTTTTCTTAATGTCGGACATCGGTAAGAGTACACCACCCGTATTAAAACGCGACCCGTCTAATACTAGCCCAATAACCGCGCATTCACACACACAAACAAACGCAAACGTTTATTAGACAAACGGGTGATTCTCCTCTTTTGACTTGGCTTCTTCTTTCTTTTTTTTTCTTTTTTTGGCTTCATTCTGAAATAGTGTCAAATTAAAACAACTAAAAAAAGCAACGTTTATTATTATTGACCAGGTACCGTAATTTATATTGATTATATTATACGTATTCTATGACAATCTCCTGAATTTTCACGAGGATGCAAAACTACACCTTGTATAGATAGTAGTAGGTAGTACATTAGTAAATATATACATAGGGCCCTTTTCTATAAAATTAAATAATCTATTGTAAAACATAACTTTAACCTATGAATTCGTGCTATGTAAACATACCTAGTAAGTAGGTAGGTACGAATGCATTTTGAGTAATGATTATGCTGACGCAGTTCCTACGTAGTGCTTAATATAGGTATTTTCGATTAAATTAGTCATGTTTCGACTTAATATTTGAAACAGCTGCGATATCTCAATATCACGTAAGTACTGTACGGCGATGAAAAGTGACTATCGATATTCTCTGACCTCTCCTTTATTCCGAAATAACTTTGCTTCAGAATTACTTTTCGAATTAAGAAATTTGATTTGTTTTTTTTTTAAACAAATCACATTTCATAATTCGAAAGCCCGGTCAACGTGGCTACCGCGGAGAGATCATTTTCTGCTCTACGGAGGGTAAAATTTTGTTTGCTCGTCTCACTGGTGGGGATTTGTCGGTGGGGATTTCTGGAATAAATCGTCTCAATGGCACCAGAAATATTATCTAGGCTAGCTCTCATAAATAATACTCAAGATGTGAACCTGAATATCGATGAAATTATCAACTAGAAACGAAAACTTGAATTTATTATTGGGTAAACACGTCAATAAAGCTAGGTAGCTTTAATAAAATCTGATAAGCTTTTAAGATGTAAAAGTTCCATCAAAATCGGTTGAGTAGTTTAGAGTCTAGTTTGCGATGCGATGTGCAAACAAACACACTTTTGTAACATTCATCAGCAAACATACTAACATTTTACAGGTTTATAAATTTACTTCCGTTCGCCCCGCGGCCGCGGCTTTGCCCGCTTGGACCCTTTAGGTGCAAGCGGGCCACCTATTTACCTTAACTTCTTGATAGAATCACTATTTATTTACGAGTCTGCCGGCAAGTAGCTTCTAATTTGTATCAACACAATGACAGTTCAATTCGATACTGGTAAAATATTTTATACGTCGCATTAAATTCCTTTGTTTCTGACGCACAAAAATACACGTGTTTGTGACAATATACCTCCTCTTACCCCAACCCCAATAGTTTTTTAGCCAAATACATCGAGTATTTGGCTACTGAACGTTTGGAAGTCACTGTACGTGCATGTATTTTCACACCTAACTTTTGACAGTAACGTATACTATCCCTACATGTTACTGCATCGGTGGCCGCTACTCGGACTCGGAATCTCAATCTAGAAATAGCATTTGATGATCTTGACGGTACAAATAATATAAATTATCGTGTTGCCATGAATTCCACAAAGCAAAGTATAGATTTCATTGTTCGTGACGTTCGTGAATTGCACACGATTATTGAGAAAGAAATAAATAAATGCGTTGAAATCAAATGTGAAAAAAATATAACTATCATGATTAATGCTGGATGCGAGTTGTTAGTAATAAATTTTGGATTCAGAATTACGTGACAAAAAGTGAACCGAAGTAAATCATAATTATTTCATTTTCAGCTCTTCATAATGCTTCCGGTAGCGCTAGAAGAAGACACTCTAGGTAAAAAGCGCCGACACTTCAACGAGCTAGTCGAAGATGCGTTTTCTAATGAAAACTATGAATTACGTGACATTAGTAGCGATGACAGCGACATAGACAACCTTCTGAAAATAGCCATCGCTAGTAGAAACAGAAATGTAGGCTATATCATCGAAGTAATGCAATCTAAAGACTTGATGTATGCAGCGACAGCTATCAAAAAGTCCACGTGGCTTATCACCGACCCGCAGTACGCAAACATCATCAATCCAGAGTACCTACACACACAACTATTACCTAGCATGAACACCAAAACATTTAACAAACTCATGCTTCACATTAGACTCAATCTGAAAGACGAAAGTCGAGTCGAAGCCTTTTACGAATACCTGAAAGGAACCGACAGTTCTTACAAATGGTTGCAAAACTGTTCCATTCCTTTCATAGAAAATGTCATCAAAAACGAACGCCTCATACCACTATCTCTATTTAAACGTTTGTGCAGAAAGTCTCCTAATTTCATTGCATGTTACACAAGAGTAACACAGGGTAGGATAATCCACGCTTCAAAACAGGAGATACTGTCTTACATAAAGTTACATACTCAGCAAGTTTTGGATGTACTAGAACACGATGAATATTATTTTTACTGCAAGGTTCAAATGGGTAAAAAGAAAACAGAGTTCCTCATGAAAGCACACCCGCAAAAGGTATTTGATAAATTTGAAAAGTTCGTAAACGTAATTGACCTATCCGTGGCAGCCAAATATTTAAAAAAGATCGAAATAAAAAGCTTTCTCAAAAAGCAATTTGAAACTGACACATGTCGACACTATATAATAGATGATAATAACTTGGGTTATTTCATTAAAAACATGCCAGAAAATGAAAGGTTTGAATTTGTAAGGAAAACTTTTATCGATAAAACTGAACTGCCAGCTTTCTATCCAGATTACGAAAAGAACCACTTGCCAATAAAGTCTTACAAGTGGTATGAGTTCGCCCACTTTACAGTTGCATTGCCTGAATTAAAAAAGATGATACGCAAAGAGACCTCATCCTCTGAACGATGTGCGATGCTCTCAGTTTTGATCACTTGTGCAGGAAGAAATCCGCAGCATATAAAAACTTTACTAAAATATGTGTACGAGAAACACATTAATGAACCATTCACATTCAAGATTCAGTTCGTTAATAACCTGCTTTCACATATATCTACCCACCAATTCGACGATGAAACATGGATCTTTTTGGATCAGTTGTTCCACAGTATGCAAGTGTACACCGAATCAGAAAACGACGTGCAAATGTGTCTCGAATCTATAGTCCTATATAAAGTTTTGCACGATGAACCTGTGCCGGAACAAATAGAACAGAAGTTGACATTTAATACATTTCAAAAGGTTCGAAGTAAACTGAATGAAGTTCAGAGAAGCAAAATGTTTACTTATTTATTTTATTCCGCTTTGAAAAAGGTTCAATCTGAAAATATTGCAAATGAATCCGATTTCCGTGAGACTATAGAGCAATTAAAAAATGCCCTGGCTTTGTTAAAAGACTGGAAGAAGGATATTAGTAAGTACCCATTCGTACTTGATAACATTCAAGAACTGATAAAGATAAAGCAAGAGAACAAGTGGAAAACAGACATGTCGAGTTTGTACAACGTGAAGAAATCGTGGCGGAAGCACATGTTTGAGGAGTCGTTGTCACTGTGCCTGAGCGAGGAAGCGTGCCTGAACGCGCTGAAGCACAAGCCGCAGCTGCTGACGCGCCACGATAAACAAATAGGCACGTTGCGAACTAACGACGCTGTCTCGCTGCGTCGCCTGCTCTCCAAGCTGCGCATCTACTGGCCGCAGTCGCTGGCCCAGCACTTCACCGAAGCCTACTTACTGCATCTGAACAAACCCACTGGACAAAAAGCCATAATAAGAGGTCTATTTACACTTCTACGACAAAATGAAATTATCGGCATTGCGAAAAAACATATTCCCGATGATATAAAAGTAAATTGGGGTACTACTGACCAGATCGAAATAAGTATAAAGAAAAATATCGCAAAACATTTACACATAGCTAGACCGCTGATTCCCTTAGACACGGTTTTGTGGTACGCTAAAGGAGACTACTTACAACATACAGTTCCATCACTAAATGCTTTATTGCCAAATTTAAATGAGGCTGAAAGTCGTGAATATTTACCAAAATTATTGGATGCACCAGTCTCCTTACAAAAATTTGGTCTAAATCTTTCAATATCCAAATTCAAATCTGAAGATCTCAAAGCAATATTTTCGAATGTTTGGAAAACTTCAAAGAATTTAACAATTCGATCAGTTCTATTTAAGCACACTTATAATCAGATATCTAAGGATCATAATCCAACTGTTCAAAAAGAACTTTGGCAAATATTAAGTTCATTTATAGATAGTTTAACTGCAGAAGATAATGCAGAAATCTTTAAAAGATTGAAAGAAGTTCTAAATGTTCCTGTTAGTATTCGAGCAGAATTTTACATGAAGAGTTACGAGTTTTTGACCTCTTTGCCTGCTAGCGCTAACTGTAAAGACTATTTGAAGGATTTAATAGATTATGCACCAAAAGTAATGGAATTACTCGACGAAGACTTAGTAGCCAATAAAATACTTTCACCAGCCGGAACTAAATTTTGTTCGTATGAAAGCAAATATTTAGAAGTATTTGCATGTTACGTATTGTGTGGTAAAAGTGAGGAAGAGCAGCTTCTGAGATACACACGTGTAGTAGAGCCAGCAATTGAGGAAGCGTTCCAGTTATGGGATACCATGCACTCAGGCAACTTTTATGTTAGAGACAACTTCAATAATTTTTTACACCATTTGGTTTGGAATTTCAGAATTTATGTACTTAGTTTTAACGAAAAAACTGTTCCAGTCAAACTGTTTTTAGCGATAAAAACTACAATGGAAAAAAAGTTGCCATTATTAGAAAACTATGTATTGCATACTAGTTGGAAACTTTTAATAGAATACGTTAAGATATTGGACGAGCACAAATCTATGTTTGATACATTTGAGGCACACTATTATTATGTATGGATGACACATGAAATGGAGTGCGCTTGGAAAGATATTCATATAAAAATATCCCCTACAGTAGGTGCCATAATTGCGAAATCTTTAAAAGAAGACATCGAACAATTTAATTTTTCAACAACTTATTATCTGTTCACCAAAGCTTTTGATAAAATGTTAAAGGAATTAGTAAAGTTTACGGATAAAGATGTGCTTGAAATCCTACGACACATGCTTAATGACACTCATTTTGTACAAAGTTATTTTGTTGTTTCCAATTTGACACCCAAATATAGTTCTTTCTGGAGTGGAAAATGGAATCACATGCATCTAAAGCAGTGCGAACGCATTATTATAATGATCACCATCTGCATCAGTGAGCGTGTTCGAGTTCGCGAGGCTGAGTTTTGGGCTAAACATAATATTTGAACTCCACTGAACCATCAATACGCTAAGAAGAAGATAATGATCACCGGAATTATGCAAAGTTTATGACTGTTACTGTTTATTTATGTTCATTTCCAAAGATTATATGTAAGCTATACAAGTTCTTAAACTGACATGGTCACTAAACACATACATTAAACGGAATATTTACCATGTTCATTTACATGGTAAATATCCCGTTTTATGCGTAGTCTATGTAAGCTGTTTGTTCCTAAATATTTATTGTTTAGATTGACTTTAAATTATAGAGGAACTTGTTAGATGCTTTGTTTTTCATTCAGATGCAATATAACACCATAAATCATTATTTATTATAATAATAAGTATGTAAAAGCTGCCTAACGAATTGTAGGTCGAGGGTGCGAACACTGCGAATCTAAATCAGCACTTTACTTTATCATTGCTGCTCTTAAAACGGTAAAAGAAAACAAAGTAAAGAGGTGACTGTATACTGGTACCTAAAATAATCCAAGTCACTGCATTTATAAGACTACACTGGGCCCGCGTGGTGCATTACGGCTGGCTTTCGCTGAGTACAGCAGTCATTGTGCCGATTGTCGTGTCAGCCAATGGCTTAATACCCAATAGCCTCGGTCAACATCTGTCATATACATGAATCTTGTGCCCCAGTAGTGAGACCGTTTCGCACATATGTATATACGTTTATAATATGGGTATGTTTCCTACTCCGGCTGGTCCTGGATGGCGTGCGTACAGCATAGAAGACTCTTCTGGCTCTAAAGTCTACCCCGTGTAGGATGGTCAAATACGGATAGAACGATATTTCAATTTTTTTTTATTCCAGAGCATTCACAAAAATATAAACGGATATAACTGTTACGAAATAACGTTAAACGGATATCGTTATTTTATGTTAACTGTTCACTACTACAAAATATGAATAATCTGTGGTTGTCAGACAGAGATTCAATAAAGTTGTTATTTTCGCCCATATTACAAGGCAATAAATAACAAAATTGCTGAACGATAAACTGTGGCGTATTTTGGAAACACCGACTTTTGAGTCATGTTATTTGGTATTGAGTAGGTATTACACCAGTTTGTGTAACTTTTTTTTATTGAATGATTATTTATAGCGCGTTGAAAGTAGGTACTGTGGAAGTGAGTTATTAATATAGTGTGCTTTATGAAGTAGTTCAATGCGGCGTTTTTTTTGATCTTACTAACAGGAGGTCACCAGGTCTGTCATTTTTTAACCGACTTCAAAAAAAGGAGGAGGTTCTCAATTCGGTTGTATGTTTTTTTTTGTGTTTGTTACCTCATATCTCCCTCATTTATGAACCGATTTGAAAAATTTTCTTTTATCTGAATGGATCTACTTCCCGATTGGTCCCATAGAAATTTCATCAAAATCGGTTCAGCAGTTTGGTTTTGAAATCAAAATAGCTGGAAAAAATTACATCCAAGTAAAAGAAATTGCGAAATTGATACTTGACAAGGATTTGTGTGATACTATAACTAAAAAGGGTAAAATAAAAACTTTTTTGCAAAAAAAAAACCGACTTCCAAAAAAAACACAAAAAAAGTGGAAAATAACATTACTTTCGGAAGTCGGTGCCAAAAAAGTC